>CAIGQZ010032784.1:532492-557244 GCA_903798205.1 Danio tinwini
GTGTGTGTGTGTGTGTGTGTGTGTGTGTGTGTGTGTGTGTGTGTGTGCGCGCGCGCGCCCGCGTCTTTGCTTATCCATTAGTTCATTCTTACATTTGTGTTTCTAGAACATACAAACATATAATGCAAAGATTTTATTTGTTAATTGTGGAAAACAATATTGTAATAGCCTACTTAACTGGCCAGTTGAATCCTTCATTGGGAATTTTAGTATCTAAAATAACCTGGGTTTTTTTAGGTCATGTTATAAAAATGTCACGTAGAAAATATTTTGCATGTTGATTTCAACTATTTCAAACTAAAATAAAGTAAAACTAAAATAAAACGTATCTGTTTACTGCTCGCATTTTTGATTGCACTAATTATAAATGATTCAGTTGAATCTTTTTTTATGTGTTTGCATTGTTAGTTAAAATAAATAAATTTTATGTTAATTACCAACTGGATGTTTGAATGTTCTCAATACATTTACATCAGGTTCGTTTTTTGGAAAATCTGCAACTTTTGTTTATTTTATAAACATTGTTTATTTATTTATGTATTACCTTATGCACTTATTTGTTAAATAAAATTATTCTATTAATATATAAAACCACACCTGTGGCACGGTGGCTCAGTGGTTAGCACTGTTGCCTCACAGCAAGGTCACTGGTTCAAGTCCTGGCTGGACCAGTTGGCATTTCTGTGTGGAGTTTGCATAGGAGGGACTAAGTTGAAGGAAAATGAATGAATAAATAATCTTGTAATGGTAGATTTCATTGTGACAACTCACACAATGCACCTCTTGATTGTAAGGTAAACAAACAAACTAAAAATGTATAGCTAACTAACTTAATTCATAGAGCATATGAGTTTGCATAAACACATATGGCTTTCCAGACATATAATTATACTTACATAAATAATGAATATCTAGTCAATCATTTGAGTAAAATCAATAAAAAAAATCTTCTGTAACTGTCTTTTAAGCATTCTCCAGAAGATGGTCTGTTTATGAAGAATAAATAGCCATTTAGCCTCATTCATTTTCACTTCAGACTGACACTAGTCCAGTTATGTCATTTATTCACAGCAGCCCACATTCAAACATTTTCACATCCATGGCAAGTTGCCAAGGCAATAGAAATGCCTCCCCTCTTGAGGCAACAAGTTAGAATCCACTTTGCATTTCCTCTCACTTTAATGCATGCAATTGTGTAATGTTTTGCCATGGAAGAATTTGTATCTGTGTAATATGTATTAGGTAATCATGGGACTTTGTCATGAAAAATTTTACTTGCTTTCTGCAGGTGGGTTGGCCAAACACCCAGCAGCTTAGCAGGTGCAAAGAGTTTGCAAATAGCGCTATTCGTCATGTTCTGAAAAGGGGTCCTCGAAACGTAGAGCTGCCGTCCTCCTTTGAAAACAAAACCACTTACGATGCATAAAGCCCTGCAATTAGCACATCACAACAAAAATCCTCAGCATTCTATTCTTGTTTAGTCAGAACTTGCTTTGGTTGGTAATACTTTATTTAAAAGGCATTGTGCAAGGCCATTACAGGAATGTTTACCACATCACACATCTTACTCAGTGTTGAGAGGCTTTAAGTAGATGATGCTATTCAGCAAGCTGTTTATTTATAAATCAAATATTAGATCAAGTATTATATTTGTATTTCATAATGCATAAAATGAAGTACAATTTGAAAATAACTACTGCCTTTTAAATATTTGCAAAAAATATATATATTTGTTAGCCAATTTAAAATCATGTTGTGCATGTTTTTTGTCTGCCTTTAATATCACAAAAACTACAGTTCTGGTATTACTGGATAGATTTTTTTGGTGTTAAGCTATGTTAAGCTGCTTTGACACAATCTGCATTGTAAAAGTGCTAACATGAATTGAATTGAATTAGTGCTTGTATAAATTGAAGAGAACACCAGTCTATCTTCTTCATAGACAGCTCTTCAAAAGAGACAAGTGTATGAATCTTTGATGGTAACCTTTCCCAGAATACCTTTCATTCTCTCTGTACTTTCTATTTTAGCCCCCATGCAATACGATACAACACTCTGTGTCAGCAGGCAGAACTTACAGTGTACAAAATAAACATTTATTTTATTTCTTTGTAAAATAAACTCTTTGAATGCATAAACATCATTGACCATCTTGTATTTTTGAATATCTTTTTAAAATGCCAAAATACTAGATTTAATATACCACCTTCAATCTGGGGCATGTTTCTAAAGTATATAGACGGACAAATAAACCTTAGTCTTATAAACTCATTGACTCTGCTTAACAACTTAAAATATCATCTGCATGCACAATGAATTATAGTAAAAATATATTATTCATATTTTGAATAGGTATATTTAAAAAAGCAATTTATAAGCATATTTACAGTAGGTCCGTAGGTCTTGCATTCTTTATTATTGTTAAATAAACTCAGTGCACGTCAGTGATGTTGGAGATAAAAACATGCAAATCATTCAGACTGTAACTTGGAAATGTGTGATTCTAGGATTTTAATTTAGGGGAGTTTAGCCCTCAGTATGCGTATTATAATAACCACACTTCCTGAAAACCGTCTCTTTTGACACACCACACATTATTTGACATTACCTTTAAAATGAATATATTTTCAATGTACTACTAACTGCTTATAACTTCTTAATTACAATTGTGTAATATTTAATTATATGACAGAAAATGACAAGTCCTACCAGTATATTTGGCTATGTTTTAAAGGCAGCAATTCAATTCAATTCATCTTTATTTAGACATTAACTTCTAGTAAATTAAATCTCCTCTGGCCAAAAGTATTGTACAGAGCTGTAGTCTGGACACTGGAGGCTTGAGAATTGGATGATTATGAAAGTACATTTAACGATACAATTGAAAAAAAAATTGTGATTTAGTGTAATGCTCCAAAACATGACATTCGGTTCATTGTAAAAATATTCTGAGCGCCTAAATTTTCTAGTGACTGGTTACATCTAATTTTTTCAATTGGCCCAAATAAAATTCTGCAAACTGATTTTTTTTCCAGTTCTCAGTTGCCTGTTGAAACATCTAGTTTTTGTTATACGATATATTGCATCTAAATATATTGCAATAAATGACATTATTGTCATTTTAAGACCAGTGAATGCCACTAATTATATAATGCCAGAATGACGGTATAATAGCATAATAATGCAAGCATAACAAACACTCTTCCAAAGAACACATAAATGTTTATTCTTAGAAATATTTTATTTAATTATAGTCATTTTAACAATTTTATAATTAGGCATTGGAATCAGAATGTGTAAACGCATTTTCTAAACAATAATTAACATACCCGTCAACCCTCCCGTTTTCCTGGGATTCCTGTATTTTACAGTTTTATCCCTTTATCATCCCATAAAGGTATTTTCCTGTTTTTCTCCTGTATTTTTTTATATTTCTATACAGGCTGGCATTGAATAGCCAATTCTCCTTATACGCAACCCATACCACCGAACCACCAGGTGACAACCCTTGCTCTTAAATGTGAATCTGTTCTGTGCTTTCATTTTATTTATGCATGAAAACACTTTAAAATAAATATAAAAATGGAGGGATTCCCTTCCTTTCCATTAAAAATGCTGTTGCCCCTGCTATGCAATCCTCAAAACAGTCAGTTTATGTTGCTGTGCGTGACTGTCAGCTGACGCGCTCCATAGAGATAAACAGACGCTGTTTCCCAAACGGATTCTGTACACATGATTTGAAGCAGATCGAAAGTCTGGGTTTTGGGTGTGTGTTTGACAAGACATATACACATAATTATTAATAAAAAAAGTTTGGGCTCGGGAGAGCCCACTTGTCCTGCCAGGACGTTTGCAGCTGGATACGTGATGGACGGGTGGGAGAAGTGGCGTGTCGTGTGCCTGGCTGCTCTGTCCCTGGAGGATATTGAAGATATCTACCTATTCGGAACTTTGATAACAGGGTTTCTGCTGATGGGCTTATGCGGGGCCCTGGGGTATCGACGATTGATAAAAGCGGTCAGTGCTGCTCAAAACCCCACCAAGCTGGCCGGCTTGATTGAAACTATAATGGGCAGGTATGCTGCTAATCAGACTGCTGTATTAGACCGCAAATTTGAAAACATCGGGGTGAAATTAGCGGCTTTGCAACAAGATTTGGCCAGGACTGGAGACCAGTGATGGACATTAAATATCTGTAAAATTGGCAGATATTGACCTAAATTTAAAATACTTTCTTCTCTTTCGGCTCCCAGTGTTTTCCCAGCCAGATGGCCTCGGCTGGAGAAAAACAACTTCTCCCGGATAGCAAGATAAGGAGACGCTCTGAAATTCCTGCTCCCTGTCAAGGACACCTGTTGGACTCTACATGCTTGCTTACACACATACACAGCTACAGATAAGACTTTCATTACCGAGCCCTTATCCAACGCCTTCGTGTGCTTTCACCCACTGGAGAGGGTAGGCGGGTCTGTAACCAGCGCTTCTTACAGCTGCAGGACGGATGGCTGCCCGCCCTTACCGGACTATATCCACATCCCCTGTTCCAATTCCCTGTTGCGATGTTTTGTCTTGTCTATGTATGTGCTTGATTGCCAAGGCTTTTTTTAATTCCCTGGTCACACTCTGCCCTAATTTAAGAGCAGGGTGAGAGGGAGTTTTTTTTTTTTGCCCATCTTTCCTTATGTATCTTGCTTCCTTTTTTTCTAAATGCTACCTCCCGTTGACCTGTCTCTCCCTGAAATGTGATGTCTGTGTATGGTCGGGGGGGTCCAATTTCACTATATGTCAGTGTATGTGAATACATGGAGGTATATGTGACAAATAAAGGCTTGATTGATTGAAAGCAATCAAATGCTTTCGTTATAATGTTAGATGTGTGCATTTTAAAGTAACACCTCTGTTATTTAATGTAATCAAACTAAAAAATCTAAATGAGATTCATTTGTTGCTCTTTAATCAGAATGTTTAAGTTATACAGTAAAGAAAAGATTGAGATTTGATACCTTGATTCTATTTCTTTATAATAGCTATTCATTTTAATTGTTAAAAATTTTAGCTAATTTATTTGCAGCTTTTTTAATGTATGCTATTTATTCTTTGTAAATAATAATAAAACATATTACTGACTGTTTGTTTATTTACAATGAAACAGCTATTTCAACGCATTCTCACGGCAATTCGTAACTTTTTGATTTAGTGGCTAATTCGTATGAATTTGTACGATCTAATTCGTACTAATTAGTATGATTTGCTCATCACCCAATGACGGTTGGGGTTAGGGGTGGGGTTAGGTGCCATGCCTCCTTTTTAAAATCGTACATTTTCGTACGACTGAACTCGTACAAATTAGCCACTAAACTGACAAAACGTAAAATACTTACTTTTCCTCGTGGGATGAGGCTGGCTATTTAGGTCCCAAACTGTCTGGTGCCCAGCAGAGGAAAAAAAGAAGAGGAAGAAAAAAGCAACAAAGACAGAGGTAATGTTATGATAAAGATGATTATTTTGCTGAATCTGAACAATGATTGATAAGTGTTGCCAGACGTACGATAATTATCATATTTGTACGATAATATCGACCTCTGTATGGTGTACGATCAATAATGCAAAAAAATCCTATAATGTACAATAATTTCAGAATTTTATGGCATTTAAAATGAGTTTCATTGTAATCTTAGGGCTTCAAAACTTATTGATAGCTGCATCTTGTGTCTGCTGTCTGTGAGGAGAAGGTGGAGTTAGAGACGTTTTCTATCCAATGACTGTAGTTTCTATCTCATTTTACGTTACATCTTCCCAGCCACTCAACATGGAGAGTAGCTCTCTCTTACGAGTTAACAGTCCTGCTGCGCATGGCCGTGCTTAAGTCAAGTCTTTTTCAGGTTGAGGTCGGTCAAGTTTTAAAAAGTATTGCTGAAAAGGAGGTGAGAAGAACAGGGGAGTTTGCCCTCGATGTTCTCGTTTTTCCCTATTCAAATGCATCATGCAAATGTGTTTTTCCAAAGTTAATCTCATCAAAACAAAGCCCAGAGATCCGCTCATTACAGATTCACTGGATGGGCTTGTGCACACCCTAAGACTAATGTGTTAAAAATTCGGGAGGGTGCACTGCTTTCAAGCCAACCAGCACTATGTTGCGCTCCATGTAGGCATCTAATTTGTACCGCAAAATGAATTCCTCAACACCTGGCAACACACACAGGTATTCAGTGACTCGGAGGTGGAGTTTGAACCTTCCCACTAAGGTTTTTTTTTTTTTTTACGTATTGTGGTAATTTGCACGTTGTGTCAAAAAGCTATTTGTCTAGATAATAGCTGTATACTGTCCGTTTGACTAGTGTACGATACTTTTCCTCTAAATATGATAATTTTGAGGTTCTGGTACGACACTGAAGGGACTCACTGGTCAGAACGAGTTCGAATCAGGCTTGGAAATTTGAACTCCCAAAATTGCTTCCGGCATCTAGATCTGGATAACAGTTATTCGACTGTTTCCCCAAATACTATGGCAGCAGATGTCCGGAAACCCTGCAGCTATTTTGTAAATAATTAACCATCTATACAATGACGTTTTATAAAGTTTCGGCAGGGACCGATCATGTGATCTTATGGCCATGTGTTCGCCCTTGGGACATTCTACTTGCAGCCAGATGGACAAATTCAGAGACAAAGAAATCTCTGACAATTAATGAAAGATTTAAGAAAGACAATCTCTTAAATGTTAGAACCAAGGCAAAATTTTATGTTCTGAATAACTGCCATAGGTTCACTTATGTGCTGTGTTTATTCCAACCAACCAGGTTAATAATGTGTCAATTAAACTTATAACAGGTTAAAATGATCTGTATGTGTCTGAAATGTTTGATGCTTGGTATTAAACCAAGCCCCTTTTTATTTGCAATACATTGGTGTAAATGAAAACTTAGTAGTACGAACAGTATTTGTCTTGTAACATTTGAAGTCAGATAGTTACAATCTTACAAGAGATTTTTACCCCCCCCCCCCCCTCACATCCTTTCAATTCCGAGATGCCCCATGTCATTGTGCAGATTTTTCAATACATCTCCTCTGAGCTTTTTGGGTAATGCCAATTGATACAGGATGCCTCTTGAGTCCTGTCTCTTTCTAAACAAGATTCCATTCTTGAACTCAAAACGGTCCCACTCTCTTAACCATAAAGCTATCTCTGCAGGCTCTACTTTCCCATGAGGTTTCTTGCCAGATTCAAGGTGCCTAATTACCTCTACAAGCACTGGATCAGTTCTTTGACATTCTTTTAACTCTTCCTCTGACATTTGGGGAAGTACTGGGAGGCCTCCTGCCTCCTGCTGAAACTCTTGGGGTACTGCATTAACACTTAGGGACAGCGATTCTACCACAGTAAGTTGAGAATATGGTAGGTTAGAATCACCACAGCTCTGATATACTTGGTGTCGTTCACAGAGGGCTTTTACTGCATCGGGCAAGATTACTCCTTGCTCTGTCTCAGCTAAATGATGTAGAGTGAATTGTTTAATTCTTTCACGTTTTTTCTGAGAGGCGAAATCATCTATCTGTTCATCATGAGGCCGTCTTGAGAGTCCGTCAGCATCTAGATTTCTTTTGCCTGCACGATACTGGATTTTAAAATTAAATGTTGACAGACTGGACAGCCACCTGTAACTGGTCGCATCAAGTTTTGCAGATGTTAATATGTAGGTGAGTGGGTTGCTGTCTGTAATCACAGTGAACTCTCCTCCATATAGATAGTCGCTGAATTTGGCCGTGACTGCCCACTTGAGTGCAAGGAACTCTAATTTGTGAGCGGGGTACTTTGCTTCACTTTTAGTTAGTCCCCTACTTGCAAAGGCAATCACCCTCATTCGACCTTCCTGCTCTTGATAAAGAGCTGCTCCAAGTCCAACAGTGCTGGCGTCAGTGGTCAACACATAGGGCAGTCTAGGATCTGCATATCCAAGGACTGGAGCAGAGGTCAGCTTCTCTATAATTGTGTTAAATGCCGCTGACAATCCTGGTTCCATCGCTCTCCAAACTGTTCTTTAGGATCCCTTCTTTAGGTGTACTTTTTAGGGGGGTTCTTTTCTGATTTTTTTGCAGTGGGGGATATCCAATAGTAAGGTCATTAAGGGGTCTTGTAATTTTTGAGAAGTCTTGAACGAACCTTCTGTAATATCCTGCAAATCCAAGAAAAGATTTCAGTTCTTTAAGGTTTTTAGGTCTTGGCCAGGTTTTGAGGGCTTCAATTTTGGTTGGATCTGTTTTAACACCATCCTGAGAGACTATGTGGCCTAAATACTGGACCGATGTTTGGAAAAACTTGCACTTCTTGGGAGAAAGCTTCAATCCATATTCTTTTAGCCGTGTCAGAACTTGCAAGAGTCTGGCTTTGTGCTCTTCTAACGTCTTGGAGAAGACGATAAGATCATCTATGAAGACTAAGACGTCTTTTCTGTTAAGATCGCCCATGCATCGCTCCATCAGCCTTTGAAATGTACTCGGTGCATTAGTGACTCCTTGAGGCATTCTGTTAAATTCATAGAATCCCAAGGGACAGACGAATGCAGTTTTTGATTTATCAACCTCTTCCATCTTAATTTGATAAAAGCCTGATTTTAAGTCGAGAACTGAAAACCATTTGGAGCCAGATAGAACAGAAAAGGCTTCCTCCAAATTAGGCAGGGCATATGCGTCTTTTACAGTTTGTGAGTTTAACTTTCTGAAGTCAATGCAGAGTCGTACATCATTGTTTTTCTTTCTTACTACTACAATTGGAGAAGCAAAAGAGGATTCAGATTCTCTGATAATGTTTGCGTCAAGGAGTTCTTTAAGATGTCGTCTTACTGCATCGACATCCTGGGGATGGATAGGCCTAGCACGCTGCTTGAATGGGGAGCTGTCACTGAGACGGATATGGTGTTTTACTTTGTTTGTGTGGCCATAATCCAAGTCATGAAGTGCAAATACATCCTGCATGGAGTTCACAAGATCAGTTATCTTTTCTTTCCAATCATTTGATAACGGAGAGTCACCGAAGTCAGGGATGATTCTAGTTTGTGCAGGTCTCGTAACTTTGCTCACAGAAGCATTTACAGGTTTTCTTCCTTCAATCACACTTTGTACAGCATGCACTTCAGCCAGTACTGCTCTCGGGGGAATTTGTAAATCAATTTGTGTCTCATTTCTCAACACTACTGGTATTTCAACATTGCGTTTTGCAGGTAGAGAATGCAAACTGCTGGCCACAAGCAGTCCACCAGGCAAAGATGACGATACTGAAGGTTCAATTGTTACACAAGTCTCTGAGAGTGGCCCTATGATTTTGACACATCCGTTAAGAACTACAGTGCTTCCGGCTGCTATCACTTCAGGCACATCTCCCTTTACTTTCACTTGGCCCAAGACATTCACACCAGCCTGCTGCAGCCTTGCTTCTAGAACTCTTATCACCGCTTGATACCCTTGATAACACGACATAACTCTGGGCTTGACAGTTTGAACATGACCAGCATATAAGACATCTAGGGTGTTAGTGCCAATGAGGATTTGGGGTGTTTGTGTCAAGTCTGGGACGACTAGGGCCAATGTTGGAACTTCGGCTTCAGTTCCTAAAAACTCTTGTGGAAACTGTAGATTCAGTTCAACATATCCAAGGTAAGGAACAGCTTGGCCATTTGCCCCTTCAACCTCCAACAGTTGATTCAACGGCTGCATAGGATGCCGTGACAGGTAGTGGTTGTAGAAAGACATAGGGACTGTTGTGACTTGTGACCCTGTGTCTAGCAAGCAGTTCACTTCCTTCCCTTCAATTTTAACTCGAGCTGTGCATTTCATTCCCACCAGTCCAGCTGGTAACACCAAGGAGTTTCTGGTATCTGCATGCTTATTAAATGCTAGTCGATTCTTTGGGCTTTGTTTTCTATCAGTCACCATCCGCCCTGCGATGGAGACTGACTTTAGTTTAAAGGTACTGTGGCCACTCCATTTTGAAGATCCCACTCAGCTTGTCTCTCTTTTAAATTTTTTCTCTTTTCTTCAACTCTAGATGGGTTTGGTGCATTCTCACAGTGAATGGCAAGATGACCATTATCTCCACAGCGAAAGCAATACCATGGTTTCGGTCGATAGGTTCTCAATTCACAGTTTCTTTGCCATCCATTTCTCTTTTGACTGACACATGGGTCACTAGGATTATCACTTTGTCGTGGGGATCTTTCAAACTGCTTCCTCTGTGCTCCAGAAGTGGCAATTTGGACTTTAAGCTCGGCTATCTGTCCTTTTAGTAGCTGAAGCTCACTTGTCTCAGTTATCTCCTTTACTTCCTGGTCAGCTGCTGTTTTGATGGCTGTGATTTGGCTTTGGAGAGCCATAATCTCTTTTTTCAAAGCATCAGCTTCAGATGTTTCAGGACACTGGGTTTTACTTTTCTGTTTAGAGACTTTCTGTCTTGAATTGTCAAATGCTGGAATATTAGTAGCATCCATTTCCAGTGAGCTATCGAAGTTAGCAGACTGTTGGTGAGTTATTGCTCGCAATTTGAGTGGGGTTGGTAGGTGTCGGCCCAAACCCAGATGCTTTTTCATTCTCTCCTCTTTTGAAGTTTTCTTCTACTCAGCTGTTCGTAGGAGTACTGCTAATTCAGCAAAGGGAAGTGGATCAGCTTTTCTTCTTTCAAGCTGCAATTCAATTATCAAGGCATCGTCCCAACAGCCACGGCAGAACTGTTTCAGCAGACAACGGTCTCGTTCACTCTCCGCAATCCCTCCTCGTCTAATAGCAGTACACAGGAGCACATGCAGTCGGTGAAGGTAGGTTGATGATTTTTCACCAGGATCCTGCAGGGTGTTTATAAACTTGGCTAATAAGTCATCTCCATCCTCCACTGAACCGTAAACGCACTCTAGTAACCTCAGACACTCTGACGATGGAGCATTGGGGCTCACATGCTTAATGACATCTGAAGCAGGTGGTAACAGACTGTCTAGAATTTTTCGCATTTTATGCGACTCAGGAAGCGATAGGTCATTCAACAAATAGTCAACACTTGTCCGCCATGTGTCGAAGTCAGGCTCATTACCTGGACGAGGAATCCTTCCAGAAAAGGCTTTTAGGCGGAAAGAAGCACTGTGTTGGGGCACTGATTCACTCATCTTCACAACGTGTTCCATAATTACTCTCTGGATGTCTGGGGGGTGCATGGAGGATATAGGAATCCTCACAGATACAGAATCAGCTTCTGTTAAACTATGGGGTGATGTGGTACTCATGTTCACCTTGGCTGGGTTGTTAGTATCAATTCTTAGAGTAGGTGGCTTGAAACTTCCAGTTCGCTGAGGGGCGTTAGTTAATTAGAGTTTAAATTTTCAAGTTCACAATCTCCTCTGTGTGATCCATCATCCAGATATGTCACTCCATTCATCTTCATTGAATCTTGTTTAATGACATCTTGTGGGGATTCTTCACTCTCATCTGCTTGTGACTTCTGTTGCTTTGCAGTGTCGCTAGATGTGGCGGTGCTGTAAGCAGTACTCAATTTGTGTATGCGAAATATAACACTCATATCAGTAGGGCTTACGATAGTTAAAGGCAACTGAGGCTCAAGGTTGCAAATGGCAGAGTTGTGTGAAAACTCAATAACTGCATTATGATGAAATGCAGACTGCGGATCATCAATCAGAAAATTTTGCCGTATAGAACCGAATCTCAAAAGGTATGATTCTACGACTTCATCTGTTTCAGTTAGGGTTAAACCACTAATAATCACTGCATTTTCTATCTTAACGTCTTCTCGTTCTATAACATCCATTGTAATGTTCTATTTTCACTCTATATGCGTACTTCAATTATTATTCGCCTCAAAAGCTGCTGCTTTCTCGCTCCTGGCTGAACAGGTCAGGTTCGTTTTCACTTTCGGGTTAAGGGCGGCGTGCTAGTCCATTGCCTAGAGCGGCGGTTCGGCTTGCTCTGGCCCTACTTCTAAGTCATTGCCTCAAGCTGTAGATCGTGTTACCTTGCTAAAAGTTAACCCGATTCTGTGTTGTTATTATCGTTAGCCACGGAAATAATATAAACACGATTGGTAAAATACGATGTCTCTTTGCGGGACAAATTTCAGATAAAGTGTGAATTTTTTAATCTGATTCAATTTGACTCAATTGAGTCGAATCAATGATTCGAATCTTCAAGTTCCGAGTCATTGATATGAGCTAATGAATCCCTGATTGATTTTATAACGTAGGTTGATTTCTTACAGTACTTTCACATTTCCAATCTGGCAACACTGATTGATAACGCCATTAACAATTAGCATGACACATACCTGCCAACCCTCCCGCTTATGTATTTTTCCATATTTCTTTGTATTTTAATCTTTCTATAAAAAGTGAAAGTATCATCAACACAGAGCTGATCACAAATGTCATATAATTGCAAGAGCTGTTCACGAGAATTGTGCTTTCACATTATTTTGGCTTGAAAGCACGTTGAAATGAATATGAAAAGGTCTGCATTTACTTTCTTTTCATTAAAACTGTGCTTCGATTGTTACAACCTCTGAGTCAGTGTATGCATGCTGACTGACGGACGCGCTCCGTATGATAAATGGTTCCTTTAAAGAGGAGTGAAAGTGGACACCTTAAGGATTTGGGTGTGTGTTTAAACAGACGAATACACTTAATAATAAACACACCTATTTTTCTTTTAAATGAGCATAAACAGTTACTAAAGTAGTTGAATGCTTTCATTAGCCTATAGATCTGTGCATTACAGTGACACCTGTTTTCAAACAAAACTAAATGAGAAATTAATTTGCGGCTCTTCAATATTTATATACATTGAATAAAAAGTGAACAAGATTTTATTACTTTATTTAATTTCTTTATAAGTCATTTTAATAGACTAAACCTTTTATTTTATTGTCAATATTTTCTAATGTTTGCTATGTATTGAAGCTGATTGTTGTCCCTTATTTTTACATCTAAATGTTGATAGGTATGGCATAACATGGTTGCTAATTGCTAAGTTTTAAGATCAGCTAATGTAATAGTAATGTAACTACCCCATCATACCTTCCTCAGGCCAATGTGTAAATAAATATTATTTATTTGTTGTCGTGGATGAAAGTGAGGACTGGGGGGTTTGCTCACTATTCTGCCGCCTAGGTCACCTCTATGGACGCACTGGCCCTGCTCAGGACACTGTTCATATTTCTGCGGCGCCACAGAGCGTTATCTGAATAGTTTAATTTTAAATAACATGCGAATGTACGCGTCTGGTGTGCCGCATCATGGCTCTGAGCGGCGCGTCCGGTGTATGACGCCCTTTAGTTATAGCCTCAAGCAGGTCAACCAGAAGAGCCGCTCGGCGACACGCAGCGTCGCGACACGCAGCGGTATGCTTTTTTGAATTCTAAACATAAGTTTCTAACAGGTGACACACATGTGCGCGCCATGTCGCGGTGCATCCGGTGTGTGATGCCCTTCAGTCAAAATTAATTCAGTGTGCTTTATTAGTCTCGGTGTAGGCTACAAGCTCGGAGCTTTAAACTAGCACACAGTTGGCTGTAAAACTATACAAAGACACAAATGATTTGTACTCTCTGCTTGGTCTGAGTCACAAGTACAGCTGGTTGGTACTCTCACTCATGTTGCTTCTCTCTTGTCTGCCTGTCTATTACACAAAGCGGGGGAGCTCTTGGCTTCGCCCCCTTGTTAAGTTGGGCGGGAAGTTGAAACTAATTTTCATGTGAAGCAACACGCCCCTAAAACAGCCAACTGTGTACACGCCCCCAAAATGGCACTTTTTAACACATCATAATAAAAAAAAATGTTTTGAACTGAACCTAAACTGGCACACTCAGAAGAACCATAATATTAATATTACATCTTAAAAAAGGGGTAAAATAGGTGCCCTTTAAAGTGCACATCATTAATGTTAGAGCTTAGCAATCCCACATGTTATATTATACTGTTGTTTAATAAACCTTTGCATTCTGCTAGTTAGCATTTTACTGTAATGACAATAGGTTGGATGGGATGCGACGGTGTACAGCCATTTTCGGATCACTCCAGAAATGTTCAATAGGATTTAGCTCTGGGCTCTGGCTGGGCCACTCAAGGACATTCACAGAGTTGTTGTGAAGCCACTCCACTGATATTTTGGCGGTGTGCTTTGGGTCATTGTCCTGCTGGAAGATGAACTCATTGATGGATTGCTGCACAGATGATTGTCCTTCTGTAAGATTCTCCTATCTCCACAGAAAAACGCTGGAGCTCAGACAGAGTGACTCATGGGCTCTAACTCTGGCAGCTCTGGCAGTAACAGCTCCGGTAGTGGCAGCAGCTCTGGCAACTCAGGTGGTGGTAGCCATTCTTGTGAAAAAAACAGAGGACCATAACTGATAAGGGTGGATTTCAATGGTTCGTCAAGTCCATAATAAAATAAGTCAATAAGTAAACAGTCCGGGAGAGTAGAAACTCACTGATATGGTCCTCAAGAGAATTGCGACCTTGCTGTAGCCTGACAAGATTTCCTGCTGGATTCATGTATGTGGCTGAGTCTTCTGTAATGTGAAGCGGACGCTGACAACAGGGTGTGGATCCAAACGCAGGTTTATTAAACAGAGTTAGTCAGGCAAGCAATGGTCAACAGAGGGGCAAACAGATGTATACATGCAAATCCAGAGCCGTGGTCGGCATGGTGTTGACATGATGCTCAATTGGTACTAATGACCCCAAAGTGTGCCAAGAAGATATCCCCCACACCATTACACCACCACCACCAGCCTGAACTGCTAATACAAGGCAGGATGGATCCATGCTTTCGTTTTGTTGATGCCAAATTCTGACCCTACCATCTGAATGTCGAAGCAGAAATCGAGACTCATCAGACCAGGCAACATTTTCCTATGTTTTATTGTCCAATTTTGGTGAACCTCAGTTTCCTGATAGCTGACAGTAATGGTACCCGGTGTGATCTTCTGTTGGTGTACCCCATCCACCTCAAGGTTTGACGTGCGTTCAGAGATGCTCTTCTGCATACCTCAGTTGTACTGTTGCCTTTCTATCATCTCAAACCAGTCTGGCCATTCTCCAACAAGGCATTTGTGCCCATAGAACTGCCGCTCAGTGGATATTTTCTTTTTTCAGACCATTCTCTGTAAATCCTAGAGATGGTTGTCCCATTAGATCAGCAGTTGATGAAATAATCAGACTAGCCCAACTGGCACCAACAACCATGCCATGCTCAAAGTCACATAAATCACCTTTCTTCCCCATTCTGATGCTTGGTTTGAACTGTAGCAGATCGTCTTGACCATGTGTACATGCATTGTAAATGCATTAAGTTGCTGCCATGTGATTGGCTGATTACAAATTTGCGTTACCTAGCAGTTGGACAGGTGTACCTAATAAAAAGATAACTGGGAAAATGAGTTTTGAGGTCGACTACTTTATTCTAAAGGCTGAGGAGTTCTTCAAAGTATTTAATAGAAGAAGAGTTTCTATAGAAAGGTGGAGTGATCGGCAAAAACTCACTTTTGCCAGAGAATTTGCAAAACCCTTATTAATGAGACTTTGATAGGGCTTGATTTATATAGCAAAACAACATCGCTATATAGGAAAATCATATTCTCTGTACCATGTTGCATAATATCTTTAATGTCAGAGGATTGATAAAGCGCAGCAGCCATTGGTTCAACTGATATTGCAAATAGCGACAGCGAGAGGGGTCACCCTTGCCTGATGCCCAGATGCAAAGGGAAATATTCAGAGTATACATTGGTTGTGCACACTGAAGCAACCGGAGAAGAATATAGCAGTTTAATCCATTAAGTCTGTAGGAAAGCCAAACTGTTTAAGAGTGATAAAAGGTATTTCCACTCTATTCTATCAAACGCCTTTTCAGCGTTAAGCGATATTATTGCTTTTTGCTTACCTAGGGTAGAATTTGTGTACATTGCACTATATTCATTCATTCATTTTCTTATCGGCTTAGTCCCTTTATTAATCTGGGGTCACCACAGCGGAAAAACCGTTATGTTTTACGCAGCGGATACCCTTCCAGCTGCAACCCATCACTGGGAAACACCCATCCACTCTCATTCTTACACATACACTACGACCAATTTAGTTTTTTCAATTCACCTATAGCGCATGTCTTTGGACTTGTAGGGGAAACCAAAGCACCCGGAGGAAACCCACGCGGACGCTGGGAGAACATGCAAACTCTACACAGAAATGCCAACTGGCCAAGGCTCGAACCAGTGACCTTCTTGCTGTGAGGCGAGAGCGCTACCCACTGCGCCACCACATCGCCCTCATTACATCTTATAAACATTGTAAATTGTTAAAAGAAATATGTCCACGAATAAATCATGGTCATTGTTTGGTCATTAGAAATTATGGAAGGGAGGCCAGGTTCTTTTCAAAGCTAGGCCAGGTTCTCCCCACTAGGGATGTGCACATCAATGCTCGAGTATTGATACATATCGATATTTTAACTTAATTTGAATAATTTCTGCATAACTAAATGTTTTAGCGCTGTGTACAAGATCATCAGTGACGCTTTGTATACAAGACGTTACACCAATCAATCTGTGGTGGAACGTGACGTGAGCGATCAAGTGCCTTTCAGATCAATTACATACTCAACACAAGCAAGTCGCACACTCCTGCATTACGGAATGACATGATGGCAGAGAGGTAACGCGGCGTGTTATGGTGCTCATCAGCTGAAAGCCCTGCACAAGCAATATTTGTGACAAGAAAGCCGTACACAGCAACAATACAAGCAGCCTTTATATAAACACTTGAAAACAACAACACGCCCAGAAACTTTAAAAGAAGCGGAACAAAAATAAGCTGCCCAGTGTTCCTCTGCTCAGTCTCCCTGTTTGACAAAAGACATTATAGGAGAGTTTTAAAGGAGGCAAATCTCTCTCTCTCTCTCTCTCTCTCTCTCTCTCTTTCAATTCAATTCAATAATTGCTTAATTGGCATGACATATGTTACAAAGGTTTTGCCAAAGCATTTATAAAGTTTACATTAAAAAGAACACACACACATTTATAATATGTATAACACACATTATAGTATATAGTATAATAATAATTAAATAAAAATAAACTAATAAATAATATAATAAATCAGAATAATAAGTCATCTCTCTCTCGTTACCATTAGGTGAATAAGAACAAATATGTGTGTGTGTGTTTTTTTAATGTAAACTTTATAAAGTGTGTGTGTGTATCTGTGCAGTGTGTATTTACAGTATGCATGTGTATGCAACGTGTATATACAATATGGATTTGTGTGTACAGTATATATCACACGCACATTAGTGTGTGTATATATATATATATATATATATATATATATATATATATATATATATATATATTTAATGACATTTTTTAATTAACATTATTTTGAAAAATTACATTAACATTTTAAATAATAAGTGATATCGGTATCGAACATTTTATAACAAAAAGTATCGGTATTGTATCGCATTAAAAAAGATGGATGTGGTATCGCCCATCCCTACTCCCCACTCAGTCATCACAATCAGTTACCTGAGTTTTGATTAGCCCTGCACCTGCACATCATCACCGGTCATTACCTCAGTGCCATATAATCCCTCTTCAAGCTTTATTCAGTGTTCGACCTCATTTCCCCTACAAAAGACTGAACTTTTTTCCAAAAGGTCAGTGTCTCTATTCTAATAGAAAAAACTAACTCTCCTGTTTCCTATTCTGGTTCCCTGTCTGGTTGTTGTTGATTCACCCATGTCTGGTTACCTGTGTTCCTGATTCTTCATATTCATCATCCAGTCCATTTAGGTCCATCGCATCCAGCCATAACCATCCTGTTTATGTCAGGAGAACATAGGCGGACACAAGTGCAGGCATGGATGAGAGAAAGTTTATTAATGTTCAGAAAAAAACTCTTAAAAGAGAAAAAACGAAATCCAACTGGGAGCTTGCAGAGAAGGAAAAAAATAAGGGAAAAATAAAACAAAAAGCTGCATAGAAAAGGACGGCCAAATTGTCCTCAACAACAGAAACCGTGTCTTTGCTCTTGACACATACAGAAGCAGGTGCACTGTTCAAAGATCCTCAAAATATTTTTAATAAAAACAGCCGGGGTGAGCCAAAAAACATACAACAAAACTAAAGTCTATTACGACTTTACATGGCAGAGGGCGTGCTGAAGCGTGGCCATGTGGGGAATGTGGAAGTGGTGCGATAGGTTGAAGCCGGTAGGCTCCATGAGGGTGAAGCAGTCCGGCCTGGGAACAGAGAAAGTTAAGGAGAAACACAATGCAAAAAGCAATGGTCCTGGAGTGGAACAGCACAACAGCAAAGCAAGACAAGACAGGACAAGAGAGAACCGACAGAAGACAAGACAAGACGAAAATGGCTTGGCATGGACGCACTTGCGAACAACAATCTACCACAAGACTACACACAAGAGGGGAATAAATAGGACACAAGAGAAATCTCTAATAGACTACAGGTGAGTGAAATTAATCATTCAGATCCTCTCCTCTGGACCAAAGCCTTTCCAGTCCACCAAATATTGAAAGCCCCGGCCTCTGCATCTGATGTATAGTATTTTCCGTATTGTAAACTGGGGAGCCATGCACTAGACGGGCCGGAGGGGGGAATGCAGCATGGGAACAAGATGTGAATACAATACAGGTTTAACCCTAGACACATGAAAGGTAGGGTGTACCTGACCAAACGTTGGAGAAAGCTTGAGCTGTATCACTACCAGACTCAAGACCTTGGTGATCCGGTATGGGCCAATGAACCTGGGTGCCAACTTGCGTGAGGCTACCCTGAGAGGCAGGCCCGGCTCCAGCTTGGAACTTTAGGGTGGGCCAAGTGACATTCCATGTGGGCCAAAAATAAATAAATAAATAAAAATACATAACATTTTAAAAGCAATGTATTTATCATTTTAAATGTTTTTATTTTAATAAAAGCATAATAACATTTAATTAAAGTTAAAATGTCATTTTAATAATAGCAAATCAACTTTTATTTTACAAATATTATATGTAGACTATATTTATCTCAGTGTTTGCATGCTTGAGTATGTGTAAAAGAGAGATGTCTGCCAAGTTTTGCAAGAATGCATTTAAGCCTGCAAAACATGTTGCTCTCTATAAACTATATGGGTGATTCTATAGTTGCAGGTACATTTAGTGACCAAAGCCATCCTTTTTCAGTTTTTAAAATTTTTTACATATGTGATTATTTATAAAATGTGTTCATCATTTTCATAGATCACAGGATGCTACATGACATAACAATACAATATTCTCTGTAAAAGAATTACCAAAAATATTGATTTCTTGATGTCCAAATTATTCTGTGCATTTTTTCCATCATGTATCATTGTGCAATCAATAAAAAAATGTTTAGACTGTAAACTGTCAATACTGTTATCACAATTTCAAAAGTAAAACTGAATATTTCATTAATCACACACTGGACAATTCAAAAATATTTTAATCCTGATTTCATTAGTGTCATGCAATCTTAGCATTTAAAGCAAGTAAAATGTTGGCCTAAAAGTTGTAAAATTGTAAATTGTTAGTCAATTCAGTTACAATTTAGTGACTACCCATAAGATTTTTTCTTATCTGTTATTTCTACACATTACTAAATTCATCCATAACAGAGTTGGCAAACAATATAAAAAACCCTGCTTATTTCTCTAAAAGTAAAACATTTAATCGTTTATGTCTGGCAAAATCTGAATTAATTGAAAATAAATATGCTTTCAATAAGATACTGGTAATAATTGCTGTTTTTAAAGAGTTTTATTTCTTGACGTTTTAAAATGTCAAATATACATGCGATAGAATCACCCATATTGCTTTTAATGCATATAATAATGTTTACAATAACTGTAACTAGTGTTTTCATGATGCTGGATTTTTCAAATTTGAGATGATAATTTAAAAAAATATCAACATTTGATACAATTTTCTATATTTGGGGATAAAAAAAATCTTAATGTTATTATGTAATTATTATTTATATAAATATGATTATTTATCATTGTTTTTTTAATAACAAGTTTTTGAATAGAATCTTGCATATTAGCCTACTTGTTAGTGGTAGATAGCTAATACATCACCATTTATAACCTGTCAAAAAACATTTTTCAGCATTAATTTAGCAAATAACATATTTTAATAGATGCACACATGGCGTTTAGCATGCTTTACCAATGTGCTCTACGTGTGTGCGTCAAACTGCTCGCCGAAACATCTTGAATTCTCAATATTCATTCGATATTCATTATTGAATCCTGAATTTTCAATATTGCATTGCACTACCGTTAAGAAAAAGTAAACTATAACAGTTTAAGATATCTATTGTGTATTTTTTTATGTTTTCCCGTTGTCCAGCCCAATAAGCCCAATAACTGAGGAAGATCACAAATAATAATTTGAGAGATTTAAAGGGAAAAATCGACAATTGACAGCATTTTAATTAATTGAATCAGTGATATTGAAAGTTCAGTTACTTACATCTCTATATTAATTATACAGGTTAGGGATATGCAGCAGCACATGTCAAGAGAAGAGAGCGCGAGGGAGAGCACAGCGAATGCAAGATTATGCGTGGATATGTATCAAACGTGATGTCATATGACATGTCATGTGATGTATCAAACTGTGATGCACACACTATCCCGAATTAGGTTCTCTCATCTAATGCAGCTTAAATGGTTTAAAATTATTACAACGCAATACTTTAATCAAGATTGTAAACGAGCCTGGCTTGCCAAAACATGTTTTTACAGCTCACGGTCACATCGTATGTATGCTGCTTTCTCAGTTTTAAAATGCATCTAAAAAAAAAATGTTGTTATCTGATGTGGGGCCAGAGTGGGCCAAGCTCCTGATTGGGTGGGCCAGACCCCCCGTGGAGCCGGGTCTGCTGAGAGGCAGGTCCTTGGTAGAAAGCCATACTCTTTAACCACACCTGTAAAGGGGAGCGGGAGTCCGGTGATGATCAGCCGCTGATTTGGTCCTTCTATTAGCGTGGGCCAAGGCTTCCCTTGCTCTCCTCCAGGTGCGTTGACACTGCTGGACAAAAGCAAGGGCAGGCAGGACTGCAGACCAACGGGGGCGCATTGGAATTCTTGTTCTAAGCACAAACCAAGCAGGCAGCCACAAACTGCCTGACGTCCTTGGCCATGGATGGCCACCAGAATTGCTGACAGATGGCAGCCAGCGATCTCCTGACTCCTGGGTGACAGGTCAACTAAGAGGAATGACCCCACTGGATTACTTCTGAATGCATCTTGGCTGGAACAAAGAGACTACCACCTGGAACCCTCCCTGGTACTGGACTTGGCTTCCTCAACCAGTCTTTCAATGTCCCAAGCAGAGACGCCACTACCATCTCCTTAGGTGTAATGGTATTGGGTGGTTCCCTCTACCCTGGGGCCTTGAACAGTTGGGAGAAGAGGGCCAAGCGGGCATGTTGGAAACTCAGCCTCCTGCCTGAACGAATGTATTCAAGGTTTTTATGATCTGTCCAGACCAGGAAAGGCTGAGCTGCACCTTCTAACCAGTGACGCCACTCCCCCCCCAGAGCCAACCTGACTGCCAACAATTCCCTATTACCTGTGTCGTTATTCTGCTCAGAAGGATTTAGGCGGAGGGAAAAAAGGCACAAGGGTGCACAATTCTATCCAGGCATGAGATAGGACTGCACCTACTCCGACGTCTGAGGCATCCACCTTAACAATAAACTGCTGTTCAGGATCTGTAATAGACAAGACAGGAGCAGAGATAAAATGAGACTATAATTTATCAAAGGTCTCCTGAGCATCAACTTTCTATTTAAATGGTAGCTTGGGAGAGGTGAGTCCCGTTAAGGGTGCAGCGATCTGACCAAAATGTTGGATAAATCGCAGATGAAAGTTAGCAAACCCCAGGAAATGCTGCAGAGCTTTACAGGAGTCTAGAGTTGGTCACTCTGCAATGACCCTTATCTTACAGGGGTCTGCCTGGATTTCTCCAGCCAAAATAATGAATCCGAAGAACGAAAATGACTGGACATGAAAAATGCACTTCTCCGCCTTAACATAAAGCTGGTTCTCTAACAGCGATTTTAGCACCTGATGAACATGTTGAGTGTGTACCTGTAAAGATGGGAAAAATATTAAGATATCATAAAGGTACACAAAGATAAAACGATTGACCATGTCTCTCAACACATCATTAACCAGGGCTTGGAAAACTGCTGGGGCATTGGTCAGATCGAATGGTAATACCAGGTACTCAAAGTGTCCCGAAGGGGTGTTAAAGGCTGTCTTCCATTCATCCCTCTCACATATATGAATAAGATGGTATGCATTCCAGAGGCCAAGTTTGGTAAATACCTTGGCTCCTTGCAAAAGTTTAAAGAAAGATGACATAAGAGGTAAGGGGTGACTGTTCTTAATAGTGATGACATTAAGCCCTCGGTAATCGATACAGAAAGCAAGGAGCTATCCTTCTTTTTGACAAAGAACCCGGCGCATACAGTGGAAGAGGAGGGTCAGATCAGACCGGCTTTCAGGGACTCGTTAATATACCTATCCATGGCCTTTCTCTCAGGACCAGTAAGGGAAAACAAACAATACTATGACACAATCATAAGGACTCTGTGAAGGCAGAGAAGTGGCCCAAGACTTGATGAACAGTCAAATCAGCTGCCTCCTCTTGTAAAACGGGACTCACAGACTAGTGGTGTGAATCTACAATATACGGTTCGAACCGTTCGGTTCGGTTATGATTATTATGCCATTGATTCGGCTCAATTCGATATCTCGGTACATTACAGTGCATAGACGATGCTTTCCATAAATAATTAGATTTTTTTTTTCTCACAACACAAGAATTTTTTTCATTTAAAATCTATATATATTATTTGTAATACAATTTTGTCATTTAATACAAGCAGTCAGATATATAAATTGTACCTTTACCTTCTCAAACAAAAACATTCTTTGTGCACTGCAAAAAATGCTTTTCTTACTTAGATTTTTTTGTCTTGTTTCTAGTCCAAATATCTAAAAATTCTTAAATCAAGAAGACTAAAAGCAAAACATGTTGTAATGTTTTAAGAAATAATATGCCAAATTGAAGTGATTTTTTCTTAAAACAAGCAAAATAATCTGCCAATGGGGTAAGCAAAAATAATCTTATGTCAAAAGGAAAAACAAGATTATTTTGCTTACCCCATTGGTAGATTATTTTGCTTGTTTTAAGGAAAAACTGACTTAATATTGGCAGATTATGTCTGAAAACATGGGGGGACTCAGAAGACAACATGAGCATTAATAACAAATAAACTAATGCAAATATTATCCTGCTTACTTTTTAAGCACTGTCAAGTTCTTACACTCTTATGATTGTCTTCACCCGCTCAACAGAAAGGGCTGCGAATGGCTTTAGAAATGAAAATGCTGTTCGCTGATGAGGGACGCGATCGTCTCAAAAGCTAGAAGGTCACTCGTTCAAGCCTCGGCTAGGTTAGTTGGCATTTCTGTGTGAAGTTTACATGTTCTCCTTGTGTTTGTGTGAGTTTCCTCCGGGTGCTCTGGTTTCCCCCACAGTCCAAAGACGCTATAGGTGAATGAATAAGCTAAATTGGTCGCAGTGTATGAATGTGGCTGGAAGGGCATCCACTGCATAAAACATGCTGGACAAGTTGGCAGTTCATTCTGCTGTGCAGACTACTGATTAATAAAGGGGCTAAGCCGAAAAGAAAATGAATGAATGAATGAATAAATGTGCAAAATCGTTGGGATATTCTAACGCCTGTTTCACACAGCAAGCGTCAGCAGCGCACGAGCAGAGTGTGAGCAGTGTGTGTTTTTTCGGCGTCCATGTTAACAGATTAGAGCTTTCATACCGCATGCAGAAGCAGCACGAGGCGTGAGCATCGCTGAAACAGCAGTGCCGCAATAGTTTCGGCGCTGGGTCTATTTTTGCTGCGCTGCTCACGCTCAATTAAAGTGAAGTGATATTGATAATGACCAAAGCACATTGAATGACAGCAATTTTACCCAATAAATGTGTCAATAATATCAACTGATTTATATATAATCAATCAAATGAACTTAAACGATTAAAATCTGCAACAAATATTTATTTAGCAAACCAAATGTAAAACAATTGTAGTATCTTTTTTGCTTAAGTTACACACTAGTGTTGCAGGAGAGGGGAAATAGAAGTGACCGCTTTAAGACTGCTACGGGAGTTGAAGTCCATAGCGAAGTGTATTGTGGGTAGTGCAGTTTGACACGCATGCTGGATGATGTGAGCTCGCTGTGTGTTGTGCAGTTGAAGCAGAGTAAGAAAGTTTTATTCGGCTTTGTTTTACGTTCACTCAAGTTATTCCACCCGGGAGCTGTTTGCACTGTGAACCTGACAACACGAAAATAAGTAAAAGAAGGGCATGCATTGATTACTTTTGTCCGACTCATTTTTTGCACGAGCATGAATTAACGAGCTGTTACTCTGCCGCTGGACATTGCTGAAGCGGAGAAAGTAACACTAGTTTGATCATGTATAACTAAATTGTATAAATATTATTATAACTTGACCTGCAACATCCTGACAATCACAAACAAAATGACATGATATCACACGCGATTGTCTTCTGAGTGCACCTGACATGACTGACGCTCCTCATAGAGCTTGAGAAGCATACAGTGCTGTAGAATCTTTATAATTTG
>CAIGQZ010032784.1:557344-580129 GCA_903798205.1 Danio tinwini
ATAGAGAGAGAGAGAGAGAGAGAGAGAGAGAGAAAGAGAGAGAGAGAGAGATAGGTAACTAGATAGAATAGACAGAGATAGATTGATCTGTGCAGCAGCTGCTGAAGAACTGCTCGCTGCAGACAGAGCTGGTGTGAAAGGTAAACGCTTGCATGCTGATTCTGCTCTCCATACGCGCTGCGCACGCACTGCTCATGCCCTGCTTTCGCTTGCGGTGTGAAACAGGCGTATATGGCATAGATCTAAATGGAGCCTTAATGAGCAATCATCCTTTAAATTACTTAATTGACGAGATTCAAAATCCAGTAGTGTGCTTGCTTTGTCCCCAAATTCATAAAATGTGTGAGGTTTTTAAACAACCTCTTCTCTTCCTGAGAGGTAGATAGGAAATTGTATTTAGATTTGAGACTTATTCTTTCTTTATACAAATGAGGGCAAAAAGAGATGACATACTGTTCATCCAACTTATTGACAGTTTCTGTAATATACCTGATCCTACAATGTTACATATTTTTCACAAGTTTTTAACGTCTCCCTTAATATAGATCTATATACAGTGCATCCGGAAAGTATTCATAACACTTCACTTTTTCCACATTTTTTTGTGTTACAGCCATATTCCAAAATTGATTAAATGTATTAATTTGCTCAAAATTCTACACATAATACTGCGTAATGACAATATGAAAAAAAAAATTTTGTCAAGTCTTTTTGAATATGATGCCTCAAGCTTAGCACACCTGTCTTTGGGAATTTTTACCCATTCCTCTTTGCAGTACCTCTCAAGCTCTATTAGGTTGGATGGGGAGCGACGGTGTACAGCCATTTTCAAATCTCTCCAGAGATGTTTCATAGCATTTAGGTCTGGGCTCTGGCTGGGCCAATCAAGGACATTCACAGGGGAAATAAACTAATTTAATCCATTTTGGAAGAAGGCTGTAACATAAAAAAATGTGAAATAAGTGAAGCACTTTTCTGGATGCCCTGTACATCATGTTTGTCATTTAACTCCAGATAAATCTTAATCTCATTGGTTAATTAATACATTCTGCATCTGCCCAAAGCAAAGAGTTTAGTCTCCGGGGTGTAATGCTGAGTTGGTATTTTAAGTACAAAAAAAGAGGGTGCACGATCGGATATAATAATGCTATGATACATACTAGATGAAACTAGTAGTATGAGACTCTTATAAACTAAAAATCTCCAGGGGTCTAATAGTCCAAACTGATCATAAAGCATACCTGTCAACATTGGGATGTGAAAATAAGCGATATGCCCACCATAATAAGGGATTCCCCCCGATCCCCCGCCCTTCCTTAAAAAATCCCCAAATTATTAAATGTTGATTTAGAGCTGTTTCTTTGTAAATAAATAGTTAAATGGTCAGTTTTACGTTTTATTATTAAAATTTACAAAAGAAAAAATAAATAGTATACATTAGCAGCAAATACATTAGCAAACAGTCCAGTTTATTAAAATTAATAGCTATTATAATGAAATAAAATCAAGCTATCAAATCTCATTAGCCGTTTCTTCACTGTATAACTTACACATTCTGATTAAAGAGCAACGAATGAATCTTTTAGGCTATGTTCACACTGCGAGGTTTAGTGCTTAAATCTGATTTTTTTCTCAGATCAGATTTTTTTGCCTAGCTGTTCACACTGTTGTTATTAAATGTGGCCAATATCAGATTTGCAGTGTGAACAGATCATGGTCGTAAACTGACCCGCATGAGCAGAAGTATAGTTACGGACCACACAAAATGTCTAATTATGCACACAATATGTGAAGGCAAAACTGGTGCTTGTTAACCACTCTGGTTAACGATCGGGGCACGTTGAAGGCTGCTCATTAACCCTCGATGAATGCATAGCACAACACTAGTTAAAACCAATCCTAGATCGGCGCAAACTAAATCGCTATTTACACAAAATGCTGTTCATGATGCTCACACAAAAGCGCTGCAGCTATAGACCTGAAGGACACTTACTTTCATTTCTTCATTCTTCCATGCTACCGTCCTTTTATCATTTTGCGTTTGAAGGTCTAGTATGGCAGTACAAAGTCCTCCCCTTCCGGCTCTCCCTGTCACTGCTGTTTTCACTAAACTTGCGGAGGGTGTCCAAGCGCCTCTTCGGCTCCCGGGCATGCACATACTCATTTATCTCAACAACTGCTTTATGTTGCCTTCCACCTGGGATCAATTGATAATGCACAGGGATATGGTGCTAGGCACCTCAACCAGTTGGGGCTACGGGTCAACTGAGAAAAGAGCAAGCTTTCCCCAGTGCAGAGCATTTCCTATATTAGGATGGAGCTGGACTCTATGACGGCGTGCCTTACAGAAGAGTTCGCCTGGCTGGTGCTGTCCTGCTTGAGCATCCTCGACAGAAGCACAGTAATCTCACAGAAAATTTTTCAGAGGCTCCTGGGGCATATGGCATCTGCTATTACCGCTCGGATTGCTTCATATGAGACCACTTCAGCGCTGGCTTCACAATTGAGTCTCCAGATAGGCATGGTGTGCAGGTGGCACCAAGTGACCATCAATGTGTAGTTACACCCTCAGTCCCTGGCAGCTAGCGTCCCGAGGAGAATGGAAACTCCACCCAGGCACAGTCCAGTGGATATGGAAGCACTTCTCCTGAAAACACCCATTTCAAATTGTGTTATTCCCTAACTAAGGCCCCCCTTGGCATGAATGTGCTGCTGGACTGCTGGCCCCCAGGCATACACAAATATGTGTTTCCCCAGTGAGCCTACTAACACAGACCCTGTGCAAGGTTAGGGAGGACGAGGAGCAGGTCTTGTTAGTTGTGCCCCTCTTTTCTGTCTTTTCTGACCTCACACTCCTCGCGACAAGCCCCGCCTGGCATATTCCCCTGAGAGAGGACCTCCTCTGGCACCCACGGCCAGATCTCTGGAACCGCCATGTGTGGTCCATAGACGGAGAGTGGAAAACTTAAGTCACCTACCAGTGTCGAGGGTTAACACCATCATTCAAGCTAGAAAACCCTATCTATAAGCTGACTGCTGCTCTTCTCGCCAAGAAGACCCACAAACTTGCCAGATTAGCATTATTTTATCCTTCCTTCAGGATAAGGTGGAACGTAGGCTGTCACCCTCCACACTGAAGGTTTATTCCAATTTAATCCAAAATCGGAATTGGCCATCAAGATCTGCAGTGTAAATGTGGCCTTAGAGACCAGGTGGTGAACTTGCAAGCGCTGCCCACGAAGGAAGCAGACCCAGCCTTTTCACTGCTTTACGTGGAACATACTCAGAATGTAAGTTGTTCTGAGCAGCTCTTTATCTGTTATGATGGTCGGCAGAAAGAAAGTGCTGTATCAAAACAGAGGTTGGCTCTTTAGATTGTTGATGCTATCGCCCTCACCTATCAGTGCCAGGGTAAGCCATGCCCCCAGGGGGTGAGAGCACAA
This sequence comes from Danio tinwini, assembly GCA_903798205.1. Taxonomy (NCBI): domain Eukaryota; kingdom Metazoa; phylum Chordata; class Actinopteri; order Cypriniformes; family Danionidae; genus Danio; species Danio tinwini. The sequence continues at coordinate 560,788 of CAIGQZ010032784.1, forward strand.
TCAACAAGAAGTGTAGCCTCCTCTTGGGGAATGGAGAGGGAATGGAGATGTGTGTCTCCAAAGCCACAGCAGATGGGTCTCCAGCTGATAGCTGACTAATCGGCTCTTCAGCGGCTCAAGTGTATCCGTGTGCATGGGTTATATACTCTACTAATGATTAATCACAGGCACCTGTGGAGCCAAGCTCTGCCAACTCATTGGCATTCATTGGCCCATTTTCTTACTCTTCAGAGTGATTGGTCATCTAGCGATCTCCCATCATGTCTAAAGACACACATCTCCATTTTCTCTTCAGAAAGCATGGGTTATATTAGTAACCCAAAGGTTTTTGTTGAGAATAGCTGTACCTCTGCTGTTTGCATTAAAGTTTGAATGAATACCTGTCCTCTCCCGCTCCGCCCAAGTTTAGTTATGACTGAGTTTAAAATATTAATTTCTTGGAGAAAAGTAATATCAGTGTTTAATTTTCATAAAGAGTATTAAACATTACAAACATCACATTAAGTTAAACATTGTTCATGCCTCTCACAATCCATGGTATGACATTAAAATTAAATTTATTAAAACTGTTGATAAATAAAAAAAATTGTTTGTTATAACAAACCACCTGAACATTTCACTCATCTTATTTAAATAATATAAGGTACAAAAAAAAAGGAAAAAAAAGTGTAATTACACCTACCTCCCCCCACCCATGTTACTGTAGTGATAGTTGGATTTACAACAATCATTAACATCAATATTTTGGTATTGATATTATTATTGATATTTTTGCCTCTCGTAGGGCATCAAATAATGTAGAAATAAATAATAAAGAAAGAGATAATTAAAAGGAGATAAATAACTCCTTTTAAACAGGGCTCCAGACAGCTTCCACTGTCAAACTAATTGAATTATACAAATGTAAAGGAGTTTATTATCTGGCCAAATCTGAAGGATTAGTGAGATAGAGCCTCTTAGTGTCAACACAAAAACAATACAGTTTCACTAAAAAAGGATGCATTTATTAAACAAAAGACAGAAGCAATAATAACACACACTACTTATAAAAAATTACTAAACTACTAACTAATAATCACAATCAGGCATCAGAAATAACTATAAACTAACACCCACTTAATCAAACAGAACTTAGATCAAATTAGTTGTTTTGTGGGGTTAGATAAAACAACAAGAGAATGAATTGTATTATTGGCAGTCTTGAAGAGAAATTGCGTTACAGTTTCTCAGGACAATGGGGTGGATAGTAAATAGGCATTTCTTTTACAGTTAGCCTAACGTAAGTAAGGTCTACCTGTTATGAACTGACCCTAAAATAACAATCTCTACACAAGAAACAATCACATATTAGATTAGATTCAACTTTATTGTCATCACACATGTACAAGTACAAGGAAACAAAATGCATATAAGCAAAACCTAATGCCAATGTCAATAGAAAATGTTTGATTGGCTTATAATTACGCTTCACTCAGTTTGATGATCAGTCCAACGATGGTGGGTCCTTTCCACAGGATGCCTTGAATGGCTTGCAGTGGGATAAAATGTGAATTGTCCTTCCGTAATTCAGTGTTCCTGAAGATCCTTGGGTTATCGGAAGAAATACAGGTCAGATGATGGAAAATGCAGATTCTTGTAGCTGGAGAGAAGAATCTTGCTGGTCAAATTTACTAACAAAAGTAAATTTTGGCTGTGCTGTTGTTTCTTCCTCGTCAGGTAGGGACTCAGAACATGGGTGTGTCTGTGAGAGAAGGTTTTATTCCTTCTTGCTAGAGGAGTGATTAATTGTCCCCACCTCTCAGACTGAAGGGGCGTGATTGGGTTGTTGCTCCTCAGGTGTACGCCCATCATGTCCCACCTTTCCATTTTGTGGAGCTTGCTGTTTTCTCCCAAAGTTCACAGTTAAACAAAACAGTGTTTTAGGACCTTAGAAATTGTTAATTTCTTTTCAACATCCATTCCAAAGTTCTTGTGACAATGTCCTGAACTCATAGAGTTCAAGAATGAAGGGAGTTGGTTAGGGTAATACTCCTCTGTGTTTTCCTGTGTCAGTAGGTGGAATCCTGTTGATTATTATTCCAGATGGTAATTCTTCTGTAGATGCAGCTTCCTGGATGGGTATATAGTGTGTGGGTATGTTTTCCTTACAGTTCTTGTCCATTTTCAGTGGTTTAAAGCCGACATGTGTAAATGTAGTGTTTCCGCTTGTACTGGCTTTCTTTGTTTCTAGGGCCAGCTGGAACTGGTTTGGTGGCTTTAATGGCCCAAGTAGTTTGCACCTTTAATAATAATAATAATAATTCCTTATTTATACAGCGCTTTTCTGGGCACTCAAAGCGCTTTACACAATGGGGGGGGGACTCCTCATCCACCACCAGTGTGCAGCATTCACCTGGATGACACGACGGCAGCCACTTTGCGCCAGACCGCACACCACACACCAGCTGATTGGTGGAGAGGAGACAGAGTGAAGAAGCCAATTATGATATGGGGAGGGTTAGGAGGCCATGATGGACAGAGGTCAGTGGGCAGATTGAGTCAGGATGCCGGGGTTAAACCTCTACTCTTTATCGAAGGACATTCTGGGATTTTTAATGACCACAGAGAGTCAGAACCTCGGTTTAACATCTCATCCGAAAGACATCGCTCACTGAGCAGTATAGAGTCCCCGTCACTATACTGGGGCATTAGGACTCACACAGACCGCAGATTGGGTGCCCCCTGCTGGCCTCACTAACACCACTTCCGGCAACAACCTAGCTTTCCCAAGTGGTCTCCCATCCAGGTACTGACCATGTGAGAGTTGCAGAGAGCTAGCTGCCGGCTACCTTTGTTCCAGGCATTAGTGATTAAATCAGTCTGTTAACAAAAGGCCTGTTGATTATAAACCTTCTACTCTCCACCTCTGGGAATCCTGCTTACAAAACTACTTTGGTGGTCGTTGAAGACCCTTTCCACATCCATGTCTTGGCTCTATGAGACAAAAGGTTCTTGTTGTGGCATGTGGCCTTTGGGTGACAATGTCTGTGTTTCACTACATTACATACAACATCAAACAAAAATTGCCTGCTGGTATACTAACAACCATAACTTAGCAGATTTTTTTTTGTGACAAAATCTTTTTGTTTGTTTCCTTAGCTCTCCATCCTTTCGAACCATGAGGTTGTCTGATCTCAGCAGAGAGTTTTATAAGAATAAATAATAATACACATTTCCTACTGAATGTGCTTGGGAGCTTGATTAGGTTTTAGCGGGGGTGCTAGAGAACGATGGGCCCTATCCATCGCCAGCTTCCTGGTAAAGCTTTGCTCTCCAAAAACCTTGAGTAGTAATGTTTCAATAAATGCAAAAGCAACTCATCTGACAGTTGCAGCTCATCCAGAACGATGCGGCCAGGATTCATACATTACAGATATGCTCACTGAATACAAACCTAATAGAACACTCATATCTCTAGCATCATATAAACTAGAAAGAGTTCAGTCAAAGGAGGGTGAATCGGCTTTCAGCTACTATGCCCCTCGCTGCTGGAATCAGCTCCCAGAAATGATCAGTTGTGCTCCAACATTCAAATCAAGACTGAAAACACATCTGTTTAGCTGTGCCTTTACTGAATGAACACTGCTACGTCCGACAGATCGCACTATTATGTTTTTCTCTTCTTTTTCATTATTTTACAACCTGTTTTTTATCAGTTTTTTCATTATCTGTTTTTATTTTTGTTACACTTGTCTTTTTTTATTCTTGTTTATGTAAACCACTTTGAATTGCCACTGTGTATGAAATGTGCTATATAAATAAACTTGCCTTGCCTTGTAGGATCATACTCAGAGTACAGAGGAACACACCCAGCAAAGCATGCAGGGCAGAATTAGGCCAGTATCCTCTACTCATGTGTATTGAGAAACGAGCCGTCAAATTTTGGAAACACATAGAAATGAGTGACCCCAACTTATATCATTTCAAAGCCCTCAAAAACCAAGAAATGGACATTGAAAAAAGCATTGAAAAAATTAACAACAACAATGACCAAATACAGACTGGAGTGCTCACAGTCTGACTGTAGAGACGGGCCGATAGACAGAACTGGCAACCCAGAGAGAGCTGCATCTGCCCACACTGTGCCCAGGCAGAAGTGGAGACGCAGGAACACTTCCTCACCCGCTGCACAAACTATCAGCACATCAGAGAAACATTCTACCCCAAACTACAGAGCATTTACCCACAATTCACTGAGTCAGACAATAAAACACAGCTTCAATATTTACTAGGGAAAAAAAAATTTGACTGTGTCCTTCTAGGGGCACAATACATTAATGCCTGTCACAAAAAGAGAGAGCAGACCAATAAAAACATCAGTGATGCGCTTGCAAACACACACACCTAGATTATTATAAGTGAATCATTGCAAATATACTGATTATTTTTATTACTGTTTTATCCTAAAATGTTGGCGTCACGCTGGTAGACAAGTAAGACAGAGATGATTATCTTTTCACAATGTTTATTCAAGGTAACATCAAATATCACACAGGAAGTTTGGCAGGCAGTTGAGTGTGTACTAGCGGTCTCTGCTCACTGTACTGAAGGTGTCAACAATGGGTGTTAGTCCGCTCGCTAGTAGTAGCTCGCTGTAAACACAGTAAGTGAGCATAAAGCAACACACAGTTCATCAATGGGATAGTAGATCTTGGAGGAGACACAACACATGTATAAGCCGTCCTATTTACAGTGAGAAGGATTGTGGAGTATAGCAAACAAACTTCCGTCTGTGAGGATTAGGCACACAGTTCATGTGAGTGAATACAGATCTTCTAGTCAATGCCAGATAAGTAAAGAAGTAAAGTCACTTTCCTTTTATCAGTGCGAAGAACTCGAAGACTCAGAAGGAACATCCATGGAAGAGGAGGCGAAGATGAAGGGGTTTGGAAGAAGACAACCATCAGACTTCAATACCGGCCAAGGAATAAATGGGTAGGGTGAGTATTTATATTGTCCTTAATGAGGAGGAAACAGGCGCAGATCATTAGAACTCCGGTGATGGGTTCACGGGTTTGGATGGGTATGGTTTGAGGTGGTGATTGGTGATTGGGTGAGCAGGAACAAGCCGGGGATGTGACAATTGGTTGTTAAATGTACAGTTTATTCTGATCTATTATTACTTTTGTATTGTTTTGTACGAATAATATGATGTTGAATAATAACATGTTGAACAATAATGTGATATATTGAATAATATGATGTATTGTTGATATTTTATTTAATTATTATATATAAATATCACCTTTTTTACTACTACTGTTTACTGTGTTTACTGTTTTGTTTTTTATTATATATGCATGTTACTTTTTATGTAAACTTTAGAACTGCTTTGGCAATACAATAGTAACATTTGTTACACCAATAAAGCAATTAAATTGAATTTAATTGAATTGAGAGAGAGAAAGAGAGAGAGAGCGCAGTACAGCGCACTCCCTTCAGGTGATGCGACCTTTATTGTTTTATACTGAAATGTTCCTTCTAAAAGCACTTCCTTGGTCTTATCCATATTTCTTTGCACATTTAACACACGCACGGCCGGAGCAAGCTGAACTGGCGCTCTAGGTGAACAGCAATCCCGCCGCCCTCAACCCAAAAGTGAAATAGAAAGTGACCAGTTTGCGGATGAAAGTAAGGACCGGGGGGTTTGCTCACTTTTCTGCCGCCCAAGGCGGCCGCCTCGGTCCCCTCTAGGGACGAGCCGGCCCTGAACACACATCGGCCACAGCAATAAAAAAAAAAAAACTGCAACTGCGTTAATTTTTTTTAACACGTTAAATATTTCAAATTAATCGCGTGCGTTAACATGCTAATTTTGACAGCCCTAATAACTCTGTATGTATATATATATATATATATATATATATATATATGTATATATATATATATATACAGTGTTTCCCCTGCCGTTATTTAAGGGGGGCACCCCGCCCTCCCAACGGCTGTACCCGCCTTCCTAGAAGTCACGTTAATTGTATTATTTATATAGCGCCAGATCACAACATTTTTTAATTAACAACCTAATAGCGTATGTATATATACAGATGCAGACATCCCAAGTCTCCTGGAATTTTCGGTTGTGTCCTGCAAATGACTCCAGGATGCCTGCAAACAAAATGATAATCTCCCGTAAATCGTGCGTCTCCTGCCCAGTCCTTAAATACGTCCCGCATCCCTCCCCGCTCTTCAGATGCGTCACGCACATCCCATGCTGTGATGTTTGATGCGAGCGGAGCTATCTTCTCTATCTAGTGTCTAGTTATGACCTCTCCCGAAGGCTCTGCGTGTCTTACGCAAATTAATACCGGCTCTGTAATCCCCCAAAATGAATTAAAATACCCGGAAATCATGGCGACGAGAGTGAATGAGCAAGTGAACAGATCGCAAGAGCCACAGTAATGGTCTAAACATTACATTTGATAGGTTAAATGAATAGAGCAATATTGGAATGGTCCTGCATGTATTTAGGCCCTTTTTACATATAACGTCTGAAAGTTCTGTTTTTGACAATATTACAAGTTCACAAAAAGCTGGCTGGAATTATTAGATAAAACTTTTTTTAACATAAATATTTATTAATATAACTTCTTGTAATACACTCATTGCTATAAGAAGTAGCTTATTGGCCTATTTACTTTTAGTAAACAAGTATTAGATTTATAGATGTGCATTTTAACTCATTTTCATCTTTTGCAATGTTTCCAAATTGCATTGTTTGTAATTTTTCTGTAGCAGTTCATTCCACTGTGGTGACCCCTGATAAATAAGGCACTAAGCTTAAGTAAAATGAATGGATTAATTATTTTCTGTAAAGCTGCTTCTGGCCATGACACGTTCACATCCAAAAAAATTTAAGAGACATGTTTAATAAATGTGTTAATAAATGGGCCAGACATTTCTGATATTCCATACCAAGAGGCTCAGGAAATGTTCTTCCAGAAGCCCATAAAGATACACTGCAGTAACAAAAGCTGCAGTTTGTGAAAAAAAAAAAAAAAAAATGTTAATTTATAATTTACAAACGGTTGTACAGTTCAAATAGTTGATCAGTTATTTACTGCTGTCATTAAAAGACCATGACTCCTTGTGTTAGTGTGAGTCTGAACAGCCACGCTGCGTTGGGCCGCGTCGCGCTGCAGCCCCAAACTCTGCAATTGGGTCCTGCTCCTTTTTCCCTAATCCTACCGTGACAATTATATCTTCTCTCACACACATTTGATTTTAGAAAATAGAGTAACAATCTATCATATTTACCTAATCATCAAGGAATACATTTTGTCACCATTCTATAGCAAGAGCATGGATGAGACAAATTTACTAAACACAACCTCCAGTCTCATAATTACATGTAATTTTACCAGCATAATTAACTAATTTAATTAGTGCTCCTCAGGAGCATCAATTATTGATATTACGAACTGTTCAGACAGGCTGTGGTGACACTAGATGCATCAGAGGATGTGAAACACATGCTGGCAATTTGAGAGCTTTGGCACGGGTACAGCAATATACAGTGTGTGTGTGTGTGTGTGTGAGAGAGAAAAAGAGAGTCTGAAAGCAATGTCAGAATGGCATAGAGCTGGACACAAGCCCAGACTGAGAGCAGCTGCTGCCGAAATGTGGGAGAGAAAGACTAAGTACTAAGAGGAACTAAGTAGGCATGCATCAGCTTGGTATCAAAACTGCAAAACCTAGTTTATGGTTACTAATGAATGGCTATGATATTATTACAACAGAAGTGATTAAATAAACCAGTATCTTACTGATGTTTGAACAGAAAAACCTATTTTGTTTACATTATAAATTATATATACCCTGTATATACACACATACAGGGGTTGGACAATTCAACTCAAACACTGGCCAATTTAGCGTTTGGGGTTTCATGGATAAATTTGACCAGCCTGGTGGCCAACCTCCATTGATTGCACATTTCACCAGTAGTAGCGAAGGGTGACTGCTTAATTAGCAGAGAAATTGCACAGTTTTGTATGGGGTGCTGGGTAGGATTTAAGTCAAACTTTGCTTATTAACACATAAATAAAACGTGTGCACATACACCTATACAGGCCCGTAGCCAGCCTGGTGAAAGGGGTGGTTCTTTTTTCTCAAAAAGTGGACCTTTTTGCAGTTATACACCTCAGTTTCCATTCAACTATGAGATTTAAATACTGCATTTAGTGACATTTTAAGCAGTACTCTTTTTTTTTTTGCTGAATTAGCTAGTCAGATGTCATCATAACCACTTTTTAATGTACTAAAAATATTTCCTAAAAAATTGCAATAAAGAAAAATTAAAACAAGACAATTTTTTTTATTAGAATCTGTTAATGTTTTAATCTGTAGTCTACTGTCATTTAATAGACGAAAAACAAACTGGCCAGCACATTCAGCTGTCCTCAGTCACAATTTGGCCATTTTCAATAAAAAAATAATCATTAAAACATAATAATAATCATAATAATAATAAGCCTATCTTTTTTAGCAAAGCATACACTCAGTGCATTACATAGCGGTATGACGCATGATGTGCCCCACACACGATTTTGCTTCTTGTTTATATACACTATGAACAGCAGCTACGCTAATTATTCTCCTTATTCTGTATTTCCACCTGGGGGTACTCATCTTGAGACCCTCAGACTATGCAGTGCCACTGATGCGATCCAAGACCAGCGACGAGACAATCCCAAGGTTTCTGGACCAGGCCGTATCCTGAGCTGCTGCTGTGGTGGTCATGATGGAGAGCATGAGACTGATTCCTGTGATGCTCCAAGGACAGACGTGTCTTCGCTGAGGTCCAGCTACTGCGCCTAGACTGCAGCTCTGCACAAGACGTTTGGCCATAGGAGAAATGGTCGTGCCCAACTGAGCCTGGTTTCTCTCAAGGTTTTTTAAATTCTTCACTTTCGCCAATTGGTGAAGTTTTTTCCTCACCGCTGTCGCCACTGGCTTGCATGGTTCGGGATCTGTAGAGCTGTGCATCGATGGATTTGCTCTTCAGTGTTTGGACTCTCAGTAGTGATTATTAAACCACACTGAACTGAGCTAAACTGAACTGAACTTAAACACTGAAAACTGAACTGACACTGTTTCAATTCACTATAAACTTCCATGTGAAGCTGCTTTGACACAATCTACATTGTATAAGCGCTATACAAATAAAGATGAATTGAATTGAATTAATAATAATAAAGCAATAATAATGAATTCTTCAGATTTTTTCTAGCCTCTTTGGTAAAAAAATACATTTGAGAATTCCTGGATATCAACAATAGCCAAAAACGCTTTCACCGCTTCCACCAATAGCCAATCACCGCTTCTGGGGCTTCACACCTTTTTATTGCTCATTTTTATTTTAGGAATAAGGTCCAAGATTTAGAATAAAAGTTGCCTGTAAAATGTTTTCTCTGTTTAAAAACAATACAGTATTGAAAGAAGACTTCTCTTACATCAGATTATAGTCCCACTGAAGCAACAGCGGACAGAGGATTCCGTTTGGTCTTAAAGACTATTTCGATGGATTATTTTCATTATTTATGATGGCATAACAGTCAAAATATGACAAATTAGCTCATGTATGGGACAAATTCTGGACCTTTGTCAGTGAGGGGTGGGTCTTCCGAACCCCCCCCTCGCTACAGGCCTGAAAAGTTAAACATGTTTTATGCTTATAGTAAACATGTCTTAATAGAGTTTTGGCTGTAAAAGTGCACCTACAGGTGTTTGTCGCATGTCAGATTTTCTCCAGGTCATCATTTATTTTATTTATATTAATTTTGTCTAACAAATGATTAGACCTGTCCAGTTTTATCTGGAATGCATCCCTGATCACCTTCTGAAGTGGTTTGAGTGATCGGATTTATATCTGATCAGAATAAAACGAATGAAGTGACCAAACAGCCTCAAAAACACAGACGTGACAGCATTAGCACCTTTTGCTGTGAAGTGACATCTGACGGGTGAGGACTCCGCTTGCCATTAAAGCCTTCATCAGATAGTTATTTAAAAAAAAAAAGACAAAAATAGGGAGAAAGGGAGGTCACGTACTGGACAAGTCAATAAATGTACAGAACGTCCCGGCTAATCAGCCTTTAATGCGGCCAGCCTAAAACCTCATGGATATGGACAGCTTTTCATCTGTTAGGAAGTAAGTAACTTTAACCTTAGCCTGTTTGGCAGTGTTTTTGAACATATGTTCAATATTTTGCGATAATGACGCCGCTGCCTGCCACTCTTGCTCTTTTCAACCCATAGCGTTAACTCAGTATGGATGTTGCAGCAAAGTTTCAGACGTTACCACTCAGTATGTCACGTGACTCGCGTCACATTATTGTGGCTTTGAGGCTCTATGGGATGCAAATTACTGGCCATAGTTATTTAAAATTACACTTTATTACAATATATATTAATTATAAATATATTTTATTAATTATATAATAAATATATTATATAATATTAAATTACATAAAATAACTAAAAGGACAAATTATGGACCTTTTGGCCGTGGGGAGTGGTTCGTTCGAACCACCCGAACCCCCCCTGGCTACGGGCATGCTATAATTTACTTGCATATACATGTATACAATTAGATGTTGAAAACAATATATATATGAAACTTGCAAATATACATATAAACTTTATGAATGCATACACCTATATGCACATACATATAAACTCCATCCTTGCATAAAAACCCACATTAACAAATGTACATACATATAAACTTGCCTCATGCAAACACACCTATACATACTCACACATATAAACTTAAATTATGCATATGCACCCATAGACTCTTACATATGAATATAATGTTTGCATAAACACCCACATAAAGTTCAAAAAATGACAAATTGTTGGTCCAAGTCTTACTGACACATCTATGACCAATATACATGGTAATGTCGGCATACCATAAAGAAAATCAAACCACATCCAACAGGAGTAACTGTGGATGCAAGAAGAATTTGTCTGAAAGGGTTATCTATGTGCCAACCCGGACTGTATCCAAAAAACATAAAACCAACTTACTGCAGAATTAAATGTGCACCTCAACTCTCCTGTTTCCACCAAAACTGTTTGTCTGGAGCTCCAGGAGTCAATATACATGGTTGTGTTGCTATAGCCAAACCTTTGGTCATTTGCGGCAATTCCAAATGTCAGTTTTAATAGCACCAGCAGTGAAAATCTTGAACTATGGACAATGTAAAACATGTATTGTTCTCTGACAAGTCTACCTTCACTGTCCTTGTGCTAGATGGAAGTATCACTGCCAAGGACTACCGAACCATTCCGGGGGACCATGTGCACCCAGTGATTCAATCATTGTATTCTAAAGGCAGTGTCATGTATCAGGATGATAATGCACCAATACACACAGCAAGACTGGTGACAGAGTACTTTACTAAACCTGAAAGTTAAAGGGTCTCGAAACACCAAAACACATTTGTTGAGATGCTGACAGTCATATATGTGTCCCACGCTGCTATAAACACTATAAGGACACATATATTGCACTAAAAAGTGAAAATTGTTTGTTGCGTTATTTTGAGCAAAATTCAAATTTACATCACGCCGATTAGATACTTGTGTGTATTCCAGTGTATGGACTGGATGTCTGTACCTGCAAGTACATCGTGACGTCTCTGAGTGTGCAGCATTAATTCACGAGAAAGACTTGGTTCAAACCAATCAGCGCGCTCTATTGTGTATGTGGTGCAACTTCATTAATATGCATGAAAGCTTTGAAGACTGTTTTTACCTGTTATAGTGTTCAGACAACAGAGAAACGCCACGTTGTGTTGCCAAAACAAGTGAAAGAACAAGAATTTGGAGACATGGGTCGTCAGGGTTTGCATTTATTAATGTGCTGCGTTTTTTAATGTGCTGCAACAAAGGTTTTGTTTTCATTTTCCCGCTATGAGAGCGCAGCTGGACTCACATCTGGAATACAGTGCACCGACACTCGACAGAAATGCGTTTGTTAGAAACATTTTTTACCTGAGAGCTTTTTGCATCTGGAAATTATGAAATCCGGATTTGCCACTTGTCTCCTTTTAAAAAATACACAGTTTGTGTGTGTGTGATCAGTGCCCTTTGTTTGTTCATTAAGATGGCAAAGTTAATTTGTATCGTCAGCAGTGCTCTTTCAGTTTTTGAAAACATTTAGTTACTAAGTTTACAGTATGTTAATATCATTGCAATATTATAGTACAATATTATAGACTGAAAGATTCGCTGTAAATGCTGCTCTTTGAATGTAAACATGTAAACACAGCAACCAAACTATTACTATTATTTTTTTTGGGGAGACAGATTTCACAGACGAAAGTGAAGAGTTCAGTTCAGTGTGGTTTAATATTCACTGCTGGGAGTCCTAACACTAAAGAGCAATCCATTAATGTGCAGCTTTACAAGTCCCAAACTATGCAAGTCAGTGGCAACAGCGGCGAGGGAAAAACTTCACCAATTGGCAAAAGTGAAGGATAAAAAACCTTGAGAGAAACCAGGCTTAGTTGGGCACGACCATTTCTCCTATGGCCAAACGTCTTGTGCAGAGCTGCAGTCTAGGCGCCGGAGGCTGGAGAACGCTGGACGTCAGTGAAGACTCGCCTGTCCCTGGAGTCTCACAGAAATCAGACGCATGCTCTCTACTCCTCCATGACCATCACAGCAGCTGCTCAGGATACGGCCTGGTCCGGGATTGTGGAAACCTTGGGATCAACTCTTTACAGGTCCTGGATCGCATCAGTGGCACTGCATAATCTCTGGGAGTCTCGATATGAGTATCCCCAGGTGGAACTGGAGAATAAAGAGAATAATTAGCGTAACTGCTGTTCATAGTGTATACAAACGAGATGCGTGGAGCACATTCATGCATCATACCGCTATGTGATGCATTGAGGGTATGCTTTACTAAAAAGATAGGTCTTTAATCTAGTTTTGAACTGCTAGAGTGTGTCTAAGCCTCGGACATTATCAGGAAGGTTATTCCTAAGTTTAGGAACCATAAATGAGAAGGCTCTGCCTCCTTTACTCGACTTTGCTATTCTAGGTACTACCAGAAGCCCTGAGTTTTGAGATCTTAAAGAGCGGGTTGGATTGTAGCGAGACAGGAGGTTGGTTAGATATACAGGAGCTAAATTATTTAAAGCTTTATAGGTAAGAATTTTATAACCAATACGAAACTTAACAGGCAGCCAGTGTAAAGAGGATAAAATTGGAGTGATGTGATCATATTTTCTAGACTTGGTAAGAACTCTGGCAGCTGCATTTTGTACTTGCTGGAGTTTGTTAATAGAGGATGCTGGGCAACCAGCGAACAGAGCATTACAGTAATCCAGCCTAGAAGTCATAAAAGCATGAACTAGCTTTTCTGCATCTGATATGGATAGCATACTTCGTAACTTAGCAATATTTCTCAGATGAAATGAGGCAGTTTTTGTGACATGGTATATATGATTTTCAAAAGTTAAATTGCTGTCTAATATAACACACAGATCTTTTATAGTAGAGCTAATGCTAACTTTGCATCCCTCTAATTGCAGGTCGAGTTGTAAGATCTGCTGTGTACAGGGTTTAGGCCCAATAAGTAATAATTTTGTTTTGTCTGATTTTAAAAGAAGAACGTTTTTGGTCATCCAAACAGTACAGACATCAGCTTAGACAGTACAGACATCTCATCAGGTTTAGCTGAAATATATAATTGAGTATCATCTGCATAGCAGTGAAAGCTGATCCCATGTCTTTTAATAATGTCTCCCACAGGTAGCATGTATATTGTAAACAGCAAAGGGGCTAAAACCCATCCTTAAGGCACCCCATACTTTACTGGCCTGACTTGTGAAAGCTGTCCATTAATATTTACAAACTGGTAATGGTCAGCTAAGTATGACTTAAACCATTGTAGAGCCTGTCCCTGGACACCTGTAGAATTTAAGCGATTTATGAGGATATTGTGGTCAATAGTGTCAAATGTCACACTAAGATCCAAAAAAACTATTAACAAGATAACATTGTTCATCTGCAGAAAGGAGCATAATTGGGCAGAAACAACTTTTTAGTATTTTAAACATAAATAGAAGATTTGAAATAGTCAGATAACTAGTTAGGTTGTTGGGGTCCAGTTGTGGTTTCTCAATAATAGGCTTAATAACAGCTAGCTTGAAAGGATTTGGAACATGGCCTAAAGTAGAGAGGAGCTGATGAGGTTAAGAGGTTCTCCTATTACAGGTAGCAATTCTTTCAGTAATTTTGTTGGAATTGGGTCTAACATACACGTAGCTGGTTTAGAACCATTAATAATTTTATCGAGCTCTTCCTGTTCTTTGATTTTGAAGTACTTTAAATTATTTTGATTCAGTGGAATGTTTAAAGGATCTGAAGTATAAGGTGGTGCAGAAAGTTTAACATTTTCTATTTTTTGTCCGAAGCCTTCTATTTTATTAATAAATAAATTCATGAAGTCATCACAACTACCAACTTTGATTGGTGGGACATTTTGTTCCAAAGATGACAGATTACTTGTTAATTCAGCAATTGTGTTAAATAAAAATCTAGAATTGTTAAGATTATTTTCTATCAACTTGCGGAGGTGCTCAGCCCTGGCAGATTTTAGAGCCCTCCTATAGCTGGACATACTGTCTTTGTCCGCAGTTCTAAAGACCTCTAATTTAGTTTTTTTTCCACTTACGTTCCAGGGCACGGGTTGCTGTTTTGAGAGCGCGAGTATGACTATTGTACCATGGTGTAGTTTTATTCTCTAGTCTTTTTTTATTTGATGGGTGCCACAGTATTTAGTGTGTTAGTAAAGATAGCATTTATACTGCTGGTTACTACATCAAGGTCATTTGCGTTTGCGAGTGCATTTTGAAATAGAGAAAAATCAGGTAAGTTGTTTGTGAATTCATCTTTAGTGGATGGAATGATAGTTCTATCAGGGCGGTATGTCTGTGCGGATCTGCTAATTTCAGGTAAACACAGCTTATATAGTAAGAGGTAGTGGTCTGTTATATCATCACTTTGTGGTATAATGTCTACATCATTGACCTCAATTCCACAAGACAAAATTAGATCTAATGTATGCTTTAAGCAATGGGTTTGACGAGCCTCATGCTTTGTGGCACTAGAGATAAATTTGGAGAGAAAATTGAATTTGAATTTTAAAGAGAAAATTTATCTGCAATTATTATTATTCCTATTTATCTGATAGACTGCAGCTCTGCACAAGACGTTTGGTCATAGGAGAAATGGTCGTGCCCAACTGAGCCAGGTTTCTCTCGAGGTTTTTTAAATTCTTCACTTTCGCCAATTGGTGGAGTTTTTTCCTCGCCGCTGTCGCCACTGGCTTGCATGGTTCGGGATCTGTAGAGCTGCGCATTGACGGAATTGCTCTTCAGTGTTTGGACTCTCAGTAGTGATTATTAAACCACACTGAACTGAGCTAAACTGAACTGAACTTAAACACTGAAAACTGAACTGACACTGTTTCAATTCACTATAAACTTCCATGTAAAGCTGCTTTGACACAATCTACATTGTATAAGCGCTATACAAATAAAGATGAATTGAATTGAATTGAATCTGAGGGTATTCACCAGCTACACAAAAATAAGTAATACATAAACACAAATTCAAGCTCAGGGTCCACAAAATGTTAAGAGCGAGGAATTTACTTAAAAAACTCAGAGTACTTAGAAAAATCCCAGTCTTTAGAAACAGTAACAGAAATGAAACAAACTCAAAACAAATAAATTCAAAACCATCGCTTGTATTAACCAACAAACAAACAAGCAAATACAAAAAAAAAGAAAAAATGTTGGTTGTCCTTTTGTGTGTGGGCATGCAATTGCGATGGGTGTGTGTGTAGGTTTATGTGTGTGTATTACACACGCTGCCAGCTGGCAGTGCAGGGGAAGTTTTAAGGTGGCTAGTATGGAGAGATGCAGAGAATACCTGACATGGATTTAGCTGAGGTAGAACTCACAGTTTGCCTTTGATGTAGCAGAAAAGTAGACTGGACCCCCCACAGTGACAGACGCTGAATCTAGAAGTTACTACGAGAAATATCAGCAATGTTATCCTCATTTCCGCATGAACAAACATTCACTCAGCTTCGACCTTGTTGTCCTCGTCGCCCCAACAGTGGCACTGTTTTACCGAATGGGTGGTAGGACAGGATCGATGTTTCCTGCAGCTCTCAGGTAAGCGTCGCTCTTATTACATCAGCAAACAGGTGAATTTACCTTTCGCTCCGTGATTCGTTTTCTCTGCTGCACACTTCAACTTCCTCCCTGCCTGCAGCCTCCACTTCCGCTTTTATTGAAAACAATCAGCTTTTCCACTTACGACATCATTTCTTACAGTATTCATTATTGGTGGGTTTAGAGAGTTTGTGCGGCCCATTCAGAGACGGAGGAGTTGCTTTATTTAAACTAATCTAGTCATTTTGTTTCATCCAGGTATCAGTGAGATAGTGTATTACGATTGTTATCTGTTAATATTTTATTTATGATAAGTGTTTTAGCTGCTAGTGACCTGATGTTTAAGAGTCCAAGCTTTAAGAAATTTGTATTTTCACTTTTTTTGCAGTTTTTCTGGTTTGATTCTTAATAGATTTTTTTTCTAGAACACACAGTATGTTTATTTCTTAATCTAATAATATGAGGAACAGACACAGTCTTTATGGGGTTAGCCAGATATGCATTACTGTGATTTAAGTGGGACGAGCAAGATTCTATATGGCTAAAATGTAAATTTTGTGAATTTTCACTTACTAGTCAGACAGAACGAAGCATCCAGGACAAGAGTTCAGCGCCAGCTCGACTGGGGTGCAGTCCATCAGCACGGAAAAACCTAGGACACTCCTAGAAAAGATTCCAGTTATTGGCAAAGAGCAACTTCTGTTCTTTACACCATGTTAATAGCCATTCATTCAGAGCAAAAAGTCTACTGAACCTTTCATAGGTATGTAGGAAGTGGTCCAGAAACGATGATCTGCATAGCAGGCAAGGTGCATCGAACCATCTCGATCAGGCTTCTGTAGTCCCTTATCAGAATCTCCGTCTGCCGCAGCCTGATGTCATTTGTGGAGGACGGCAGCTCCCTCGCGACCTGTCCCACGGACAAGGGTAAAGCGGTTCTCCGTGGAGATCTCGAACACAGGAGGAGGAGACGTTCTGCCCCGAGACCTGGTATGCACCAGCACCCAGGGTCCGTGGCAGGCGGGTGCCGGAATGAACAACTCCTGGATGAACAGCGTCCTCTGTGCACTGGGCCTGAACAGAGAAACACGCGGGGTTGAGGTGGACAGAGTGTTAAGATTGTAATGCACCCTTATCTCAGATGAGCGAGCCACAGCACAGGCCACCGAGCAAGGCCCGTTGTTCCCGGAGCTGCGCCCGCTTCATCTCGAGATCGCAAATCTGGCTCTCGTCTGCTTCCAGCTCCATCTCCAATGCCTCCATTGATGCTTCTCCTGCACTCAAGGATAGACACACAAGCGACATTGTACAGGGTGAAGAGCAAAGACAGTAAGTGAGACAATGAGTGAATGAAAAAAGTTGATAGCTTTAGCTGACTAGCGGTGATAGCAGGCTAAAGCTACAAGCAACAAGCGGATGCTCGAGGGACAGAACATTTTAAAGTAGATTTGTTTGTATAAATGTATTAAGGGTTTGTTCACTAAGTAGGAGAGACAAATACTAGCAAACGTGGATGTATTTTATGATAAAAAAATGTAAATTGCGAATCTACGCGACGAAGTTCCAAACTCACACAGCGAGGTACCGTAACAGCGACAATGACTTCACTCAAGCATGCGCTGTGTGAAATGAAAATTCAAAAGCAGCCTGTCCAAGAGCCAGCATTCCACATGGTATGTAGGTTGGAGCAGGGTGTTGGATCTGTGCCATAATTAAAAAGAAGATGGCTCAGATTTGGTCTAGTAGTGCTTTATTCATTTTTTATTATGGCTGACAGTCAGTCTTCCTTTACCTTACTTGTGGCTCCATCATACCATGTGGTTTGTAGGCCACCCAAATGCCATTATTCCACATGGTATGTAGGGTAGAACAGGGAGTTGGGTCGGACAGATCAGTGTCAGAATTCAAATTAAAGTGGCCTGGGATTGGGCCATGTGTTGATTATTCATTTAATTTATGACTGACTTTCGACCTTCTTTTGTCTTACTTATGACACAGATCTGGCAAAAAGAAGAGGACTGCCCAAGTGGCATCTTTGCATGCAGTAGGTGGGCTGGAACAGGGTGTTGGGTCTGGGCCAGGCCTGTACCAGAATTAAAATGAATGTGTCCCGGGTTTGGGTCTGGTTTTTCAATTTATTAATGGCTGATTTTCAGCCTTTCTTTGGCTTATGTGAGGCAGAAATCTGGCAAACAGGAGAGGACCTCCCAAATGGCATCATTCCATGTGGTTGGTGGGCCGGAACAGGGTGTCGGGACTGTGCCAGAATTAAAATGAAAGTGGCCTGGGTTTGGGCCAAGTGTGGTTTGTTCATGTTATTTATGGCTGACTTTCGGACATTCTTTGGCTTACTTGTGGCACAGAACTGGCAAACAGAAGCAGACTGCCCAAATTCCAGAATTCCACATGGTAGGTGGGCCAGAACAGCATATTGAGTCTGAGCCAGTTCTGTGCCAGATTTAAAATGAAAGTGTCCTGGGTTTGGGCTGAGTCTGGTTTATTCACTTTATTTATTGCTGACTTTCAGCCTTCCTTTGGCTTACTTGCGGCAGAGGTCTGGTAAACAGGAGCAGACCGACCAAGTGGCATTATTCTATGCGGTATGTGGACCAGAGGAATGGATTAAATGTAAGTCTAATCTGGGCCTAAGGAATTTTGCTATCTGGGGCTTGATGCATCCCACCTCATTACTAATGTAAGCCAAAATGACCAGGTTCTGTACAATGCCACTAATTTTTTGTCATCATTCCGTAAGAATACACATTACACTTTACACAATGTTTTACTTATTTTTTTTGTATATTTCTATTATACATTTTAATCATTACAGAACACTACAATGGTTTCTAACTCCATCTAACAGAGGATACCCTTGTCTGTCCTATGGCACCATACCATGAAACTGGACTACAGACATGATTCAACTTGGCCTAGAGGAACCCTATAATGAACCAAACAGACCAAAGAAGAACTGGAGGAATGATGAGAGACATTATTTGTCAAAAATTACTCTAATTAAAGAATTCAATTCAATTCATCCTTATTTGTATGGCGCTTATACAATGTAGATTGTGTCAAAGCAGCTTCACATGGAAGTT
>CAIGQZ010032784.1:620117-665008 GCA_903798205.1 Danio tinwini
GCATTTTTCGCATCCGTAGCAAATATTTTGAAGGGTGTTTTTGACAATTGAGAGCCATAAAATGACGAATATGAAAAAACAAATATGACAGTTTTGGACTCATAAACTTTTGAGGCTTGTGCAGCTTCTTGAAGAGAAATCAAACAAATGAGCTGCGTTTTCTACAGTCTATGAGCGCAGCACACACAAATAAACTAAACTGACATACTGCAGTTACATTTCAAAATGTGGTGTAATTATATTTATAACATTTGAATACAGTTCAGCAACATACATCACACAACATGACGACCAAGAGAGCTGACAATTGACCGTCACTTAATTTACCATCACCTAATGATTGAAAATGTGACACTGATTTCATACAGGGTTCATACAGACACAGCCTAATGAAAATCAAGAACCTTTAAGCACTTTTTCCAGCACCTGTTTTTACTTTCCAAGACTGGCACACAACGTATTGAACACCTGAAATGTATTATCAGCAACTCATAAAACATTACATAGAAACTATCTATTGATTTATACAAAAACATATAATAAAATATAATTATTAATTAATAATATATTAATAATTAATAATATAATAAACCAAGACATGCAATGTATTGAACACCTGAAATGTCTTTTCAGCTATTTATAAAAATACTGCATAGGAACTATCTATCGATTTATACAAATAAAAACTATCATCATAATTAATAATAATAATAATATAATTAATTAATCATATATTGATAATATAATTAACCTGCACTAAATATGCTTGTGAATTTTTTTAATTTTATTTGTTGATGTTCTCTTACTTTTTAAACTACTCAGAGTACTAATTAGTTACTTTAAAAAAAAAAAATCTGATTTTCATTATGGCCCTTTTTAAGTATAAAATTATTTAAATGGTTTATTTGCTTAAATTACAAAGCTACATATAGGAATTTGCACTAACAAAGTATGGTAGATTTTTCCTTTCATAATAATTTATCTTTTTCAATAGCACTGGCAAAACTACCACATACTTTTAAAGCCATAGAGACACTTTTTGTCCATTTTTTAACAATATTTTCAAGCTTTGAAAGGTTTAATTAAACTACATGATAAAAAGATTAAAATTTAGCCTTTTATTTACATATTTTACACAATTTTTCTCATTTGCTCATTGTTGTCTATACAAAATTTTATTTTACGCTTGATCTTAAACTGAAATAATTTTACAAAAAGACAAGTACACTGTATTAAAATAATAAAACAAATGACTTTGTTTCACTTGAGGTTTTTGAAATATGACAACACTACATTTCTCAAAACAGTCTTTTAAGAGCCTTATTGTTTATTTTGATAAATGTAACGATACATTGTTTGACCTGTAATGCCTGCACAATTTAGTGATGCTTTAAGACAGATCCGGATACAGCTATTATGCACAAATCATACAAATACCTCATTCTAAAACATTTCCAGCATAATTCTTTTGTCGTAAAGAAATAATAAAAAAAAAGTTCCACCTTTGCAAGTTTCACTTCACGATACAGCCAAATAAGAAGTCCATTAGCATTGGCATCGGTAATGCATCAATCTAATTCTAAATACTTGATAGTTTTTGACTAAATTTAGTCAAGGAGCAAAGATAAATAACGTCTACTTTGATTGTACACAATCACAATCTCTTCACTATAAGAGCAGACACAGATGAGGGGACTTACAGTTCATTTGAAAAAGCCTATTTAAGAGCTCGCATATCTAGTTTTTGCGGCTAATGTACATGACTGCACTCTCGTGTTAAAATAAAGCACTGGCGACATTTGCAGAAATTAATAATTGCGCAATACCTGCATTCCCGCACCAACTTTCAGACTGTATTAAACCAGACTTCAGAAGAGTGACAGGTCAGAGGCGAGTAAACTTGCCGTCGGAGAGAAGAAACGTGTGTGTAGATCGTCGAAATGGCAGGAAGCATGTCCGCGGTTTACTTACTTTTGTAATAACATAGACATCTCTATAGTGAAAACACCCAAAAAGCATTATTCCAATAAAACATTTGTTTTTAAGTTATTTTCTGCCACTGTAACACAGAAAGAACTTTGTCCCGCCCTTACGTTTCATGCAAGGTCGACTGTGATTGGTCACTTTTCATGTCAGTCAAATCATCGGAATCCTGGTATATTTTATATATTATATAAACAATATTACATATATATTATGTATTTTTGATGAGATAGTGACTGTTTTGGTCTATTTTAGCAGCGAAAATAGATAAGATGAATCCGTACAAAGATCACAAATTTGCAAATTAGATTTTTTTCTTTTTTTTCTCCCATCCTGTAGCCTACTCGCGCCCCCCCGCGAGAGTGTCCGCACCCCACGGCCCTGTACGATGTTGCTTGTGTCTCTATACTTGTGTTCAGGAGAGGCAACAATGGAGACGCTGGACATGGAGCTGGAGGAGCGTATCCGCATTCTGCAGATGAAACGAGCAGAGCTCAGGGCACAACGGGCCTTGCTTGGTGTGCCCCGCGCTGCAGCTCGTTCATCTGAGGTAAGTGCACAATACAGCCGTAACACTCCGTCTACCTCAACCCCGCATGTTTCTCTGTCCAGGCCCAGTGCACCAAGTGCACGGTTCGTCCAGGCGTCATTCACGCTGACACCCGGCTGCAGCCGCGCAAGGTGCTCAGCAAGCCCCGGGGGAGAGCGTCTCCTCCTCCCGTGTTCGAGATCTCCACGGAGAACCGCTTTGCCCCTCTCTGCGAGACGGGTCGCGATGTGGCTATCATCGGTGACTCCATTGTCCGCCATGTCCGTGCTAATTCCACTTCAGGTAATAAAGTACACACATTTTGCTTTCCTGGTGCTCGCGTTAAGAATATTTCTACACAGATTGCTACTATCCTGAGCGCTGGCGAGAGCCTCGGTGCCGTCGTTCTCCATGTGGGGACGAACGACACCGGGCTCCGCCAGTTAGAGATCCTGGAGAGGGACTTCAGAAGCCTGATCGAGATGGTTTGACGCACCTCGTCTGCCACACAGATCATCGTTTTTGGACCGCTTCCTACCTACCGCAGAGGAAATTAACTGAATTAACATGGTGTAATGAACAGAAACTGCTTTTTGCCAATAACTGGAATCTTTTCTGGGAGCGTCCTAGGCTTTTCCGTGCTGACGGGCTGCACCCTTGTCAAGCTGAAGCTGAACTGCTGTCAGACAACATCTCTAGGATGCTTCGTCCTGTCTGAGTAGTAAGTAAAAATTCACATTTTATCCATATGGACTCTTGTTTGTCCCACTTAAATTACAATAATAGATGTCTAGCTAACCACATAGAGACTGTCTGTTCCTCGTGTTATTAGATCAACAATTAAACGTACTGTGCGCTCTAGAAAAAAATCTATTAAGAATAAAAGCTGAAAATCCAATAAAAAGTTATAATACAAACTTTGTAAAGCTTGGTCTCCTAAACATCAGGTCACTAGCACCTTAAACACTTGTTATAAATGAAATAATAACAGATAACAATCTTATTGCACTCTGTCTCACTGAAACCTGGCTGAAACAAAATGACTATTAGCTTACATAAAGCAACTTCTCCAGTATTCGCATATAAGCATGAGGCTCGTCAAACTGGTCGTGGTGGTGGAGTTGCATGAATCTTTAGTGATATTCTTAATGTTAATCAGAGAAATGAACTTATGTTTAACTCCTTTGAAGTATTAGCTCTTAATGTTATGCTTCCGGATATTATGAAAAAGCCTATGATATCTCTTGCTTTAATCATCATATATAGACCCCCAGGACCCTATGTCAATTTTTTTAAAAGAGTTTTCTGATTTTATTTCTGACTTACTAGTTAAAACTGATAAAATACTAATTGTAGGAGACTTTAACATCCACGTAGATGATGCCATTGATACACTAGGGCTCGCCTTTATGGATCTACTTTATTCACTTAGGATAAAACAAAACGCGGTTGGTCTAACCCATCGCTTAAAGCATACATTAGATCTAATATTGTCTTACGGAATTGAGGTCTTTGATGTAGACATTATACCACAAAATGAAGATATTACGGACCACTACCTCTTGCTATATAAGCTGCGTTTACCTGAAATGAGCAGATCTGCACCAATATACCGCCCTGGTAGAACTATCGTTCCATCCACCAAAGATGAATTCATAAATAACTTACCTGATCTTTCTCTATTTCGAAATGCACCTGCAAATGCAAATGACCTTGATGTAGTAACCAGCAGTATGGATGCCATCTTTACTAGCACACTAAACATGGTGGCACCCATCAAATTAAAAAAGGCTAGAGAGAATAAAACTACACCATGGTACAATAATCATACTCATGCTCTCAAAACAGCAATACAAGCCCTGGAACGTAAATGGACAAAAACTACCCTAGAGGTTTTTAGAATTACGTACAAAGACAGTATGTCCAGCTATAGGAGGGCTCTTAAATCTGCCAGGGCTGAGCACCTCCACAAACTGATTGAAAATAATCATAACAATCCTGGATTTTTATTTAGCATCATTGCTAAATTAACGAATAATCGGTCATCTTTGGAACAAAATGTGCCACCGCATATTAGTAGTGTAGCGTCCTCCCCGATAGATGGTCAAGACTAAATGATGGTTTATTGATTTATTAGGTCAAACACCAACGTAAGAGCTAAACAGAATATAACAAAAAAAATACATTAATACAATAGCGCATGTATTAGCATAATGCAAACTTAGCTGCTGACTATTACATTCTAAAATGCTTCCACACAAGCCTAAAACACACAATATACAAAACGTTTTGCAAACACTAACCTTGTGCCTCTTCGGAGAGTGCTAAAGCATTTTATTGTGACACTTTTCTCATTTAACAGGCTTTCTGTCTTCCATAAAGTAGCGATCTCCATCTGCTCTTTTGCGCACTTTTTCCAAACTTTCTCACAGGAACCAACAACACAGAGAGGTAAGTTTCAAAATAAAAGTTCCTCAGTACGGGGCAAACAATTTCAAAATAAAATCTAGCAATAATATATTCGAGCACCATTCAATCCTACTATATTCTCTTTTAGAAAATTTAATTATAAAAATAGGTTATTTACACTCCCACCAAAATTAAGAGTCCTTTACATACTACGAATAATTTTCACTTCAGAAATGACCTTTACTTGAACTTTCATCATTCCCATTTAAAGACTTAAAAAACCTCTTACAAAAGAACTAACTTCTGTACTGGTCGTTCTAATATGGATGGCTTATTTAGGCGTTTCCCATTTTTGTCAAGTCTCTTATCTCCTACTGAGATTTTCACTTTTCTTACAAGTCCATCTTTCCCCTTGACAGTCTCTACAACCCTTGCCAGTTTCCACTCACCTCGAGGACATAATTCATCAATGTCCAACACAACATCACCTACTTGTAAGCTTCTTTTAGGTGCATGCCATTTCTGCCTTGCCATGATGCTCTGGAGGTATTCGTGTTTCCATCGACTCCAGAACTGTTCCGCCAGATGTTGAACCCTTCGCCATCTCCTGGCTACATACAGATCCTCTTTCGGGAATGTGCCAGGTGGAGGCAGTGCTGGGGTGGTCTTCATTTGGATAAGATGATTGGGTGTCAAGGGCTCTAAGCTGTCAGGACTGTACAGGGTGTCCACAGAGAGGGGTCTGCTGTTTACTATAGCCATAACTTCATACGATACAGTTCTTAAGACAGAGTCACTGAGTCTGTTGTGGGCTATTGACAGTGTCGAACTGAGAACACTTTGGACTGTCTTTATCTGGCACTCCCAATACTCCCCCTGCATGACTTGAATGGGGAGCGTTCATTACAAAATCACACTGTCTTTCAGACAAAAATGTGCTTAGTCTGTCAGCATTTAGCTCTTGTAGAGCTGCCTTGAACTCATTCTTAGCACCAATAAAATTTGTACCTTGGTCGCATTGGATTTGACGGACAGAACCTCTGATGGAAATGAAACATCTCAAGCTGTTAATGAATGAATCAGTAGACATGTCCTCTAACATTTCCAGGTGAATAGCCCTTGAGCAAAAGCAAGTAAAGAGCAGTCCATATCGTTTGTGTTGTTTCCTTCCTTCTGTCGTGACGAAAGGACCAAAGCAGTCCATTCCACAATAAGTGAACGGAGGGGAAGGTTCCATTCGCTCTTCAGGTAATTCACTCATTCTTTGGCCTTCTGGTGGTCTCCTAAGTCTGCGACAGGTGACACATTGACGTATACATGAAGATACTGCTCTGCTCATACTTGGTATCCAATAACCACTGGATCTGATTGCGTTTGCTGTAAAGCCCTTGCCTTGATGCTGCACCATTTCGTGATTGTGAGCTATTATCATTTTTGTGATGTGATGATCTTTGGGAATAACAATGGGATGTTTGAGTGAGTCACAGAGAGTTGAGTGGTGAAGTCTTCCTCACACCTTCACAATGCCCTGTGTGTCAAGAAAGACGTCAAGTTGGTAGAGTTTGTTGCCTTTTGCCAACTGATTCCCTTCAAAACTTTGATTTCCTTTCCGTATGCTTGTTTTTGCAAATCTTTGATAATGACATATTTTGAGTTTTTCCGTTCACTCTCTGTGGTGAGTGAATTTGATTTGATTTGCTTAGCCCGACACACAAGGCGGGCCACTGCTTTTATGGCTCTGGACCATGATGAAAACTTGACAAGATGATCTGCAATGCTGAATGGTTTCTGCGTTTGTAATGCAGAGGTTTGTAATGTTCGAGCCTTTCGGATCTCTGGATCTCCAATTGTGAGTTCTGGTATCACATTTAAAAAAAAGCATACTTCGGTTTCCCACAGGAATGCAGGACCAGAGAACCAGTCCGAGTCAAGCAACTCAGACACTGTTTTTCCCCGAGATGCTCCATCTGCTGGATTTTTGTCTGTAGGCACTTAATGCCATTGCTGGGGAGATGTGATATTGCGAATTTTCTGTACTCTGTTTGCAATGAAGGTGTGAAAACGTCTGGAATCATTGTTGATGTAACTCAACACTACTTTGGAATCAGTCCAGAAGTACTCCTTTATGTCTGTGCAGCTTAGCTCCTCTCTGAGCATGTCACTGATAGAAACTGAAACTACTGCTGCAGTCAATTCAAGCCGAGGTATGGTTGTTAATTTTGTTGGCGAGACACGGTCCTTTCCCATCACTAGAGAACAGTGAATTTCACCTTTCACATTTTTGACTCTCAGGTAGGAGCACTGTCCGTACCCACTGGTACTAGCATCAGAAAAGTGGTGCAATTCCTTTTCTATGACTTCTCCGAAATTGATGGGAACATAACATCAGGGTATATTTATCCTTTCCAGGTTTGAAAAGTCCTGTTGCCAGCTCTCCCACCGCGGTTCCAGCATTTTGGGCAGGGGGGTCATCCCAACCAACACCTTGACGGCACATTTCCTGCAGGATCTTCTTCGTGTGCCTCTACGTGTTCCTGGCCGGTTTGCTAAGGTGTTGCTGAACCTGAAACTATCAACTTCTACACTCCAGTCAATTCCAAGAGCTCGTTCTAGCTGCGTGTCCGAGAAAGTGCACTTGTGACTCTGTCATCCACATAAAAGTCCCACTACAAACTGGGATCCTTCTGGATACAGGTGTTTGTTCTCATTGGCCAGATATTTTAACCCATAATTTGCGCATCCAGGCGATGACACAGTGCCAAAAAGATGTACTTTCATTCTATACTCTTGAGGTTGCCTGCTTGCATCTCCGTCTTTCCACCACAGAAACCTCAAGTAGTTGCGATCTTGTTCTGGTACATGAAACTGATGGAACATTTTCTCTATATCGCAAATGAGGGCTATCGGATGCTGTCTGAAACGCATGAGTACACCTGTGAGGTTATTTATCAATATAGGCCCTGGAAGAAGATGTTCGTTAAGACTTGTGCCAACACACCTTGCTGAGCAATCAAAGTCGACACGCAGTTTATTGGGTTTCTTGGGGTAATAAATTCCATGATGTGGAATGTACCACTGCTCCCCTGGGAATCCATTCTCTAGAGCTTGTTCCACCTCACCTCTTTCTATGATTTCTTTCATGTATGTTGTGTATTCCCTTTTGTAATTTTCATCCCTGTTGAATTTTCTTCGCAGATGATCCAGTCTGATTTCAGCAAGCCTTCTATTGTCAGGTAAGTGTGGTCGATGTCTAAAGGGTAATGGAATTTCGTAATGTCCTTGTTCATTTTTCCTTATGCCTTTGAGTTTTTCTAAGAACACAAGGTCCACCTGTAAAACTGTTTTGTCATCTTTAACCCCTTTGAAATCTGACTCTAGGACACCGAGCACATCTATAGGTGTCACTAAAGGAAGTTCTTTTACAGCTACTTTGTGACACAGACTGGTGTCTGCTCTGTCAGTGCTTGGCACTACACTGCCTACGACACTCCATCCTAGATCAGTGCGTATGGCGTAGGACTCTTCATCCTTTCCTGTTAATACCTGCTTAGGTGTTAATGCTCTGGGACAGTTGTACCCTATTAAAAGTCCAATATCACAGGTGAGTAGATGAGGCATTTCATCAGCTATAAAACTCAAATGAGGCCAATTTCTTGCAGTATCATGAGTGGGTATATGATCACAATTCCCTGGAATGCAATCATTCGTATATGCAGGAGGAAGGTTGATGTAGACCCTTGAGTTGTAGCCTCTCACTCTCAGCCCTGAAATCCTCTCACACCTTACAATGATATTCTCTCCAAGCATAGTGGTAAGTTTTAGTTTCACAGGTTGGGTATCTGCACATAGCTTATAGCTCACCTCTTTGTCAATGAATGTGCTGTCACTTGGTGTGTCCAATAATGCATACATGAGTTGCTCTTTAGATGGATCAGAGGCCATAGACACCCACACAGGAACAATCATGGAGGTAATGCATGACTGGTTTCCTCTGGTGACATTGAGTGCTGTGGCTGCTGTGGATTCATTTGGAGCATTTGATTAGTTCTTCATGTGTGATGTTTGGCCCCTTTGTCCGGTGATTCCTTTGTAGTTCTCATCATGAAGACAGGTAGGGTGTCTTCCCTTGCATGTGTTACAGGTCAGACGGTAAAGACATTCTTTAGCATTATGGTCTGGTTTGAGACACCCATAACATAAATTATTTTCCTTTACGTATTTTCGTTTTTCAATTAAAGACTGCTCACTGAAGTTTAAGCATTTGGGTAATTGATGATTGTCATGTTTGCACCACATACACAGAGGTTTTGATTTAACATCACTTGTTAACTTATTGCTGTTTGTAGCTGTTTGGATGCTAAAAACATTAGCCTTAGTTCCTTTGGATTCCCTTGCAAATTTCCTTTAACTGAATGGGTGGGTGGAGTAAAGAGCATGCAGTGAGGTGATGGGATTGCATGCTATCTCTGCCTCTAAAGACACAAAGTCAACAAAATCTTTAAAAGTGGGAAAATCTCTGCTATTAATTTTAGCTACTGTCACCTGGCGGTTCCAACTGGCAGCCAACCAGTGAGGAATTTTAAGCATTAGCTTTTGATTTTCTTCACAATCATTTAAAATGTCTAGGCCTTTCACATGGGGCATTGCTTGTGAGTAGGCGTTTAGGAAATCGGAAAATGCTCTTAATCCTTCTGCATCCCTGGCCTGTATTTTTGGCCATTTCAACAGTTTGTCGCGAAAGGCACGTTGGATTACAAACGGCTGACTGTATCACTGGTTGA
Organism: Danio tinwini; assembly: GCA_903798205.1. Taxonomy (NCBI): domain Eukaryota; kingdom Metazoa; phylum Chordata; class Actinopteri; order Cypriniformes; family Danionidae; genus Danio; species Danio tinwini. The sequence goes on from CAIGQZ010032784.1 coordinate 629,820, forward strand.
GTTTACTCCATGCATCTCTGTATGCTTCTTCATCGCTTCTGAAAAATGTGCCTTTGAGGCATTTTTAATCTCCCCCACTGACATATTTCTTTAAGTAATAAAGTTTATCAGCAGAGGAAATATTCCTTTGATCAATGAGAGACTGGAACGAAGCTCTCCATTCAATGTAGTGGATTGGATCACCACTAAAAACTGAGGGAGTTGGAATTGGAAGTCTGCTAGCTGCTATGCTTTCTTGAATTGCTTGAGTTAGATGAGTAACGTCAGTAGGGGGCGCCCACATATCATTTAAGTAAGCTGGCTGTTGTTTAGTTGTACATTCTCTTGTTTGATTTCTCTCTTATATATTTTGAGTCTAGCTCGAGCAGCTTCCATATCTTTTTCAGCTTGTAGGCGTTCTAGATGGGCACGCTGTATTTCTATATCTCTTTTATGCTGCTCTTCCATTGATCTGATTTTCTCCTTTTGTTTTATTTCTTCTTGCATTGCTTTGTATTGAGCTTCCTTTGCTGCAAGCTCTGCGGCTGCTTCTGTTCTTTTTGCAGCTATGCTTGATTCAGAGTGATGACTAGCATGTGAGCGAGAGGCAGATCCATATACAGAGTGTGCATATTCATGGGTTAACAGTTGATGAAGATGGAGCCTTGCATCCTCTTCATTAAACTCTCCACTCATTGATAAACGCTCTAAAACTAATTTTAGAAGGTCTTTTGTTACAACTTGGCAAGCATCAATTTTCTGTCTAAGTTCAGTTGATGGTGTGACACGCTCTCTGATATTCTGATAAAGTTTCAGTATGTCATCCGTTCCATTTTCTATTTCATCTGCCATTGTAGCCAGTTCAGACTCTGAAATGTCCCTTTTTAGCGTTTCTCTGGCTGTTCTGATTTGAATTTTCCATTGTTCATATAAACTGAGCAAACGTCTTTCCCTTTTATTTAAATCCTCTATTTGATATACTTGCATTTTCTCAGTAAGTTTAGTTTGACGTTCAGTACGACGTGGTAAAGTTAACTCTTCCTCATCAGCTGGTTTACATTGAAGTTCAGCTAGTTGGTTTTCACTACTTTCACTTTGTTCCTTTAAATCTTCCATTTTAGTTTGTCCTACCGTCTCCGTTGACCATCGCACCGCCACAACACACTGCTGTCCGTGTCAAACCGTCCGTGTTAACAGCTCATGTTCCAAATCCTTACAAGCTAGCTGTTATTAAACCTATTATTAAGAAACCACAACTGGACCCAAGCAACTTAGCTAATTATAGGCCTATTTCAAATCTTTCGTTTATGTCTAAAATACTACAAAAAGTTGTTTCTACCCAATTATGCTCCTTTCTGCAGACAAACTTTTTTTCACAGCACAGAAACCGCATTAGTGAAAATAACCAACGATTTACTCTTAGCTGCTGACCAAGGGTGCACCTCACTATTAGTTTTACTCTATCTTAGCCCCACATTTGACACCATTGACCACAATATTCTCATAGACCGCTTATATTCTACAGGTGTCCAAGAACAGGCTCTTCAATGGTTTAAGTCATACTTAGCTGATCGTTACCAGTTTGTGAATATTAATGGACAGCTTTCACAAGTAAGGCCAGTAAAGTACGGGGTCCCCCAAGGATCAGTTTTAGGCCCTTTGCTGTTTACAATATACATGCTTCCCCTGGGGGACATTATTAGAAAACACGGGATCAGCTTTCACTGCTATGCAGACGATACTCAATTATACATTTCAACTAAACCTGATGAGATGTCTGAACTGTCTAAGCTAACCAAGTGTATTAAAGATGTTAAAGACTGGATGACAAAAAAATGTTCTTCTCTTAAACTCAGACAAAACAGAATTATTACTTATCGGGCCTAAATCCTGTACACAGCAGTTCTCACAACTTGACCTGCAATTAGAGGGATACAAAGTTTGCGTTAGCTCTACTATAAAGGATCTGGGTGTCATATTAGACAGCAATTTAACTTTTGAAAATCATATATCCCATGTCACAAAAACTGCCTTCTTCCATCTGAGAAATATTGCTAAATTGAGAAGTATGCTATCCATATCAGATGCAGAAAAACTAGTTCATGCTTTCATGACTTCTAGGCTGGACTACTGTAATGCTCTGTTTGCTGGTTGCCCAGCATTCTCTATTAACAAACTTCAGCTAGTACAAAATGCAGCTGCCAGAGTTCTTACAAGGTCTAGAAAATATGATCATATCACCCCAATTTTATCCTCCTTACACTGGCTGCCTGTTAAGTTTCGTATTGATTATAAAATATTGCTTCTTGCCTATAAAGCCTTAAATAATCTAGCTCCTGTTTATCTAACCAACCTCCTGTCTCGCTACAATCCAACCCACTCTTTACGATCTCAAAACTCAGGGCTTCTGGTAGTACCTAGAATAGCAAAATCGAGTAAAGGAGGTCGAGCCTTCTCATTTATGGCCCCTAAACTTTGGAATAACCTTCCTGATAATGTCCGAGGCTCAGACACACTCTCGCAGTTCAAAACTATATGAAAGACCTATCTTTTTAGCAAAGCATACACTCAGTGCATTACATAGCGGTATGACGCATGATGTGCCCCACACAGAATTTTGCTTCTTGTTTTTTTATACACTATGAACAGCAGCTACGCTAATTATTCTCTTTATTCTCTATTTCCACCTGGGAGTACTCATCCTGAGGCCCTCAGACTATGCAGCGCCACTGATGTGATCCAAGACCAGCGACGAGATGATCCCAAGGTTTTCACAATCCTGGACCAGGCCGCATCCTGAGCAGCTGCTGTGATGGTCATGGAAGAGTGGAGAGCATGAGACTGATTCCTGTGACGCTTCAAGGACAGACAAATCTTCGCTGAGGTCCAGCTTCCTGCACCTAGACTGCAGCTCTGCACAAGATGTTTGGCCATAGGAGAAATGGTCGTGCCCAACTGAGCCAGGTTTCTCTCAACGGTTTTTTTTTTTTAAATCTTCACTTTCGCCAATTGGTGAAGTTTTTTCCTCGGCGCTGTCGCCACTGGGTTGCATTATTCAAGATCTGTAAAGCTGCGCATCGATGAATTTGCTTTTCAGTGTTTGGACTCAGTAGTGAATATTAACCCACACTGACCTGAGCTAAACTGAACTGAACTTAATCTCTGAAAACTGAACTGTCACTGTTTCAATTCACTATATTCTTCTATGTGAAGCTGCTTTGACACAATCTACATTGTATAAGCGCTATACAAATAAAGATGAATTGAATTTAATGTAATAATAATAGGCTTAATCAGGGCCACTGCTGGCCAAAAGGTGCCCTATGCAAAAATTTACTGTGGTGCCCCTCACAAAGGAACAAAAACACACAAACATGTATTTAAACATGTATTTATTTATTTATTTATATACATAAATATGCATTTAAACATTCAAATATTTACATTACAAACAAATTTCTTTACATCAAAATAAACACTGACAAGCATTCCCAATTTCAAACATTTACAAAAGGTAAGGAATGATTAAATTAAAATAATTAAAACAATGGGCTAGTCAAGCACTCTTCATATTGTCAAAACTACAACCAAAATATTGATTTAACTTGCACTATAATCTGTAGTGACAAAAGCTGACCCTTGCTGTCAGTATAAATAAAAAATATTTGTGGTTTTTAAGAACTAAAAAGTGTATCAAAATGTATGTATTTTTAAACAAAAACTTTAACATTCAGAAAATATAATCATTAATGAATTCATGCAGTAAAATGGTTTATGGGCTGTGGCTTACAGTAATTTGACTCATTTTATATTATTGATCTTTCAGAAATGACAGAATGAGTCAGTTTTGTTATTTCATATAGTAATGTACAAGCCTATTAAAAACTATGTACAGACTAAAGAGACTTTGTCATTGCAGTGATACAAGCAATAACAACAGCAGCAATAATAAATGTATAGAAATAGACAAAACAATAAACAACTGCAAAGAAATATGTAATTATATAATATAATAGCTATATAATAATAAATAATACATACAGTGAAATAATTGTGCAATGCATGTATATGTAGCTGGTGTGCAAACAGAATTGTAAAGTATTGCACAAGTTAATAAAATCAATTGAGTTTGTGTAATTATCAGCAACATGGGCAAGAGGGGTAAACGCGAAAAGACATAGAACATGTCCTGTCATAGTTTAAAGCACAATGCATAGCCGCAAAGCAAGACACTGAACGTAAACAACAAATAAGGCAGATATGGTGCAGTTGTGGCAAAGTTAAAAGTTAGCCTCACTAATTTACTTGAACAACCAAAAATATGTTTTCCAGATTCATGGACATAAGTTACCTGAAAGTGATGCACGCGATTCATCTTTTGCTTTTTTCCTCTTCTTGGCTCCAGACTGCTGTTGTCTTTTCCCGGGCATAGAGCTGCCACTTGCATCAATTATAAGTATATGCTGCTAGCAGCCGCAAAGATAAGTGGAACGATGTTCTGCCCGCGCGTAAGGGTTTGGAACATGGCCTAAAGATAAGGGAAGAGTTGATAATGTTGCTATAAGGTTATAAGCAGTTCTCACTACAGGTAGCAACTCTTGCAGTAATTTAGTGGAATTGGTCTAACATACATGTAGCTGGTTTAGACATATTTAGAATTTTATCTAGCTCTTCTTTTTCTATGGTTTTAAAGCGCTGTAAATTATTTTGATTTAGTGATGTTTAATGAATCTTAACTATAAGACAGTGCAGAAAGTAACATATACTTTTTCTGTCTTGAAGCATTCTATTTTATCACACAAAACAATTGTGAAGTCATTACTACTAATTTGCGGTAGCAACGGTGTAAAATAAAAATCGAATAACTCTAAATTCTAAAGACCTCTAAAAAAAATTTCTTTTTCACTTATGTTCAAGGGTATGAGTTGCTGTTTTGAAAGCACGAGTATGATTGATATACCATGGTTTAGTTTTATTCTCTATAGGCTTTTTAATTTGATGGGTGCCACAGTATTTAATGTGTTAGTGAAGACAGCATCCATACTGCTAATTACTTCATCAAGGACATTTGCATTTGCAGGTGCACTTAGAAATAGAGAAAGATCAGGTAAGTTATTTGTAAATTTGTCTTTAGTGGATGGAACGCCATTCATACCATGGTCATATATCTGCAGATCTGCTCATTTCAGGTATACACAGCTTATATTGTAAGAGGTAGTAATCAGATACATCATTAATGACATAATTTCATGAGACAAAATAAGATCTAATGTATGCTTTAAGCAATGGGTCGGACCAACATTTTGCTTTATCCCAAGGGACTGTCATAAATTTGTAAATGAGAGTCCTGATGTATCGTGTCATCTATGTTGAAATCTCCTACACTTTGTATTTTATCAGTTTTAACTATTAAGTTAGAAATAAAATCAGAAAATTGACATAGGGTCCTGGGCGTCTATACACGGTGATTAAAGCGAGAGATAAGAATATTTTTTTTTCTGAACAACTGGAAGCATAACATTAAGCTTCAATACTTCAAAAAGATTAAACATAAGTCAGTTTTCTGATTAACATTAAGAATATCACTAAAATAAGTAATAAGTATCTGTCACTAATGAGTATCCTGAAGAAGTGGCTTTATTTAAACTAATATAGTCATTTTGTTTAAGCCAGTTTTCAGTAAGACAGACTGCATTAACATTATTGTTTATTATTTCCTATACAAGAAGTGCTTTAGGTGGTAGTGACCTGATGTTTAAAAATATATATTTTCACTTATTTGCTGTTTTTCTGGTTTGATTCTTATCCACAGCCATATCACCCTGCAGCCCAAGACCAGTTACCCACTAAAGCTAAGCAGGGCTGAGCCTGGTCAGTACCTGGATGGGAGACCACATGGGAAAACTAGGTTGCTGTTGGAAGTGCTGTTAGAGAGGCCAGCAGAGGGCTCTCAACCTGTGGTCTGTGTGAGTCCTAATGCCCCAGTAAAAGTGAAGGGGACAACTACACTGACACTACACTGTCAGTGGGCACCGTCTTTCAGATGAGACGTTAAACTGAGGTCCTGACTTTCTGTAGTCATTAAAAATCCCATGACACTTCTCGTAAAGAGTAGGGGTGTAACACCGATGTCCTGGCCAAAGTCCCTCAATTGGCACTTTCCCATCATGGCCTCCTAATCATCCCCATCCACTGAATTGGCTCTATCACTGTCTCTTCACTTCACTAATAGCTGGTGTGTGGTGACTGCACTGGCGCCTTTGTACAGGGCTGCCATCTCATCATCCAAGTGGATGTTACACACTGGTGGTGGTGTGAAGAGACTCCCCTCATGATTGTGAAGCGCTTTGGGTGTATGGCCATACACAATAAATGCGCTATATAAATACACATTACATTACATTATTCGTTTTTTTTTTCTAGAATACATAGTAAATTTACTTTTTGATCTAATAATACGAGGAACAGACATGATTTCTATAGGGTTAGCCAGATATGCATTTCTGTGATTTAAGTGGGATGAGCAAGAGTCTATATGACTAAAATGTAAATTTTCACTTACAAGTCAAACAGAATCAGGCATCCTGGAGATGTTGTCAGACATGAATTCAGCTCCAGCTCTGCTGTATGCTCTAACTGCATGTGCTGACTAACAGGTGTCTCTAGGTAGTTTGCAAGCTTCTCACACTCCTCAGCCTCCCTGGAAAAGTCTATGCCAGGGTACTGGCATAATGGCTGAACCTTGGATCCAAGAAGAAGGTAGATTTTGTCCAGGCCATGAAAAACTAGACCAGCTCTATACCTTCCCTAAGGTGCTCAAGGGTTCATGGGAGTATGTCCATCCAGTGTACATGTGTTTTGTGGACTTAAGAGAAGGAATTTGACTGTGTCCCTCATGGTATTCTATGAGAGGTGCTCTGTTAAGGGCTGTCCAGTCTCTGTACGAACAGAGTAGGAATTTGGTTTGCATTAATGGTAATAAGTCAGACTTAATTATAAGATTATAGATTATAAAAAGACAATTAGGTTGGGGGTAGGGTTAGTGTAAGTTGACATGAACTTGCAATTTTTTTTATAGTCAGTTAAGGCCCAATCCCAATTCTACCCCTTAGCCTTTCCCCTTACCTCTACCCCTTGTTTTGTGAGTTCATGTGAAGGAGTAGTGGTGTCCCAATTCTCTTTAGCTTTTAGCACAGCGTTTACCCCTTCGAACAAAGATTTTTTTATGACCAAACTCGAAACCAAGGGATAAGAACATTTTCCAGAATGCACCAGCCACAGCGGCAGTTTTGCTGTACCCAGAAGGAGAGCCACAATTTAGTATTTTTTGTCATTATTACGAATTTTTACAAAAAACAAATACATTTTAATATATTCATAACAGTGTTCATGTTTTACTGTCATGCTTTTATATAAAAAGCGCTAAAATAAAAACCGCTAAATTTCGCGATCTATAATCCATAATAACTCCTGTACAGCAGTCCCACAACATTCTGACAATCGATGACACTCGAACACCCTGTCAGAAAAGTCTAGTGGCTGAGAATGAGCTGTTCACAGTGTCTGCTATAATGTTAATGTTGTTTTTGGTGTGTTTACATAGATGAATATGGCCACGATGTAAATGAGCAGTATAGTTACAATCTTATTGCCACATTAGATTGTTACGATAACATGGTAACTACAGCAGTCGCAATCGTCTGATCTCATATGAAGCAAGAGATCGCAATGACATATGATGACACGTGCAGGTGCTGTAGTGCTGTCCCAATTTTTATGGGTAAATTTTGAAGCCCTTCCCCTTCACACTCATTTTTAAGGGGAAGGGGTAGGGGTAGAAAAATAGAATTGGGATTGGGCCTAATACTCAAATGGACCATCAAAGTAAAGTGTTACCATTTCATCTGCTATTTGTAGATGGTGTTGCCCTGTTGGCTTCAATAGACATGGATCTTCAACATGCACTGGGATGGGTTTACTGCTCAGTGTGACGTGGGAGGAATGAGAATCAGCACCTCCAAGTCTGAGGGCATGGTGCTCGACCGGAAAAAAGGTGTCTTTCCATCTCCATGTTGAAGGAGAGTCATAGCCCCAGTTGGAGGAGTTCAAGTATCTTGGGGTTTTGATCATGGGTGCAGCAGCAGTAATGTGGTCGACTTACTGGTCCGCTGACTTGAAAGGCAAAGCTTTACCAGTCAATCTACATTCATGCTTAGAGATAGGGTGAGGAGCTCTGTCACCCAGCTTGGAGTAGATCCGCTGCTTCTCCTCATCACAAGAAGCCAGTTGAGGTGACTCGGGCATCTGATTTGGATGTCTCTTGGATGCCTACCAAGGGGGAGCATGCTAAGAGAAGACCCAGAACATGCTGGGAGGTCTCTCTGCTTGCTTGGGATCTGCCCAGATGAGCTGGAGGAAGGGCCTGTTGAGAAGGAAGTTTAAGGTTCTCCCCTGAGACTGCTGGCCCAACGACTCGACCCTGGATATAAAGCAGACAATAATGATGATGAGAGAACTGTACATTTGAATCAGAGATATGATCTTGTTGAGTTAAATTGTTGCAACATTAAAGGATAAATTCCAGAGCAGGTAGAAACAGTTTAAAGCATATGCTATTCTGTTAATATATTCACAAAATACAGATCTGACAAAAATGTTTAATGTTTATTAGTTTCTTTCCACCCGAGCGCCACACTCCTTTCCTTTATGTGGCATAAATCATATGCTGAAACAAAAAAAAGATGATATGTTGATTTTAAACACACATTTTAAGCAGTCAAGTCATTGCTGATCAATAGGAGCATATAGTGTATGCACATAAATCGTGAGCTTTGACTCTACATTGCTGAAATCACATGGAAATCATAAAGAAATTGTACAGTGCTCTAATAATTATTTTTCTATTATGAACACATACACTTTCCTGAGCATTAAATTATTTTTTATAGTGATGTAACATCACAAATCTCATAATTCAGATTAGCAAAAAGGGTAGGCTACAGGATGGGAGAAAAAAAAAGAAAAATCATATTTGCAAATTTGTGATCTTTGTACAGATTCATCTGATCTATTTTCGCTGCTAAAATAGACCAAAACTGTCACTATTTCATCAAAAATACATAATATATATTTAATATTGTTTATATAATATATAAAATATACTGGGATTCCGATGATTGACTGACATGAAAAGTGACCAATCACAGTTGACCTTGCGTGAAACATAAGGTCGGGACAAATGCCTTTCTGTATTATAGTGGCAGAAAATAACTTAAAAACAAATGTTTTATTGGAATAATGCTTTTTAGGTGTTTTCACTATAGAGATGTCTATGTAGGTGTTCAATACGTTGCATGTCAGTCTTGGAAAATAAAAATAGGTGCTGGAAAAAGTGCTTAAAAGTCATTTATTTTCATTAGGCTGTGCCTGTGTGCCTGTGTCACATTTTGGTCAATTGTCAGCTCTCCTGGTCGTCAGGTCATGTGATGTATGTTGCTGAACTGTATTCAAATGTTAGAAATATAAAAACACCACATTTTTAAATGTAACTGCAGTATGTCAGTTTAGTTTATTTATGTGTGCTGTGCTCATAGACTTTAGGAAACAGTGCTTATTTGTTTGATTTCTCCTTGAGAAGCTGCACAAGCCTCAAAAGTTTAAGGTCCTTGCACCCTGACTGAGTTCGAAACTGTCATATTTGTTTTTTCATATTCATTTGGTGGCTCTCAATTGTCAAAAACACCCCTCAAAAATATTTTCTACGGATGCGAAAAATGCTGAAAATCAAACCATCCGAATTAATTTTTATGATGGACAGAAGTTGCAGAGGCTGCAAACGTGGGGGAGGGGGGGGTTGGTGCTTGCAAAAGGTTGAGGATTTAAAAACAATGAAATCAAGAAAAAAAAAACTATTCAATACTGTGAAAATTATGTTTTCTATTGCTGATAATGCTAAATGTATGAATTTAACATTATAATCTTGTACAACAAAACTAAGACAAAGGAAAATAAATGAATCTTGAACAACAAAACATCATTTTTTTTTGTCTAATGTTCAATTAATTATTCATTAGCTCACTGATAAAAACGTTAAGTTTCATTACCAGATGTATAATTTTTTAAGAAATATTCAGTGACATGTATTGGTTTGCTGGTTATTGCCACCTATTGGTTTAACAATAAAACTTTAAATTTGAGTATCTTGATGCATTAAACAGTGGATTTAATCTTTACAATAAACAAGTGTTTATATCTGAACTATAAACTGTTATCCCAGCACTTCTGTATTATTTAATTGTTTGTAACTTTGTAAGTTTGTTATTTTCAGCAAAGTGTGTAGTTTTTTAAGTTAAGTGCTCCAATTATGGTAAATGGAAATCAATTGACACTGCATAAAAACAAAACAGAGTGCATACTGTACCCTGGTTGGCCCATGCTTGAGCAAAACAATCCTGTGACAGCCTCATGGCTACTTATTCAAGATGGAATAACGCTGTTATTTCTGATGTATTTAGGCGCCATCTGCTGGAATACAGTAAATACAGCTTTTTTTATTCTTTATGACTAGTACTGGTTTAGTGCATGTAAAGAACCTACACTTTGGTGCAGGTATGTTTTATGTAGCATAATTATGAGATAGTGTTATAACATAGATTAATGACATAGATTATGTTTTTACACTTATATTTACAAGTTATTTAATCTATTTTAGATAGAGTGAATACCTTTAGGACAGTGTTCTTCAGTCTTTGTCCTGAGATGCACAGCTACGTACATTTTATATCTCATTGTGTCTCATTTTTCTAACATGCTAAGTTTAGTTCATAGTTCTTTTAAAACTTTTCTAATAAGTCTGTTTAATAACAGATGTACAAGAGGTACAAATGTAGTACTTTGTGTCCCCATAACTAATCATTGAATAAAATCACTAATGTTAAATAAAAGTGAATTGTATGGTATATGCAACTAAATTTATTTATTTTTATTTTTTTACTAGTTAAAGATAAATCTTTGAGATTTATTTAGAAGAAAACAGAACATGGGCTTGTTTAATGGGCAACGACTGTTGCAGTAAAAAGAAATTTACAAACACATTTCCTCTTAAGTTACTCGTGCAGTGGTTCATGACCTTTCAAATTTCCAAACTCACAGTGTATGAGCACCACAGTATGTCAGCATAATAAATTAATTAAATAATAAAACAAATGAATGATATAACTTAAAGTACATGTTCTATTAACTTCTATCCTATTAGGAAGTTACATGTGAATGTGACCATTTCACACAAAAAAGTTTTTTATTTGCAAACACAGAGTCACAAAGTTGAATTATTTCTGTGAATTGAAGGTGAATTTTTAGCATCAACATTGTCACATAATTTTTTTTTTAACAAATCAGTTAAAAAAAAGTAGATAAATTATGATTTTTTTCCTGTCAATATTTAAAACAGTTGTGCTGATTAATATTCTAGTGTACAGTACCATTTAGAAGTTTGGTGTACCTTTTGGTTTGTGGCAGTGGCATTAATACATAGATGCAGACAGCTCACCTTTCGATAAAATCGTATTTAGTTATCTACCTTTTAATAGTTCACTAATAAGATTTGATTAAAGGATTTTTTTTCCACTCAGCAGAGCTGAATGTAGTCTTAACGGTAAATAATGAACTGGCTGTTTTGACATGTACAGCATTTTCTTTACACTTTACTTTTTTAAAGCAATATTTATAATGTATTCAATCTTCATAAAATAAGCTTTTTTTATTTTCTTAAGTAACATTTATAATACAAAATTACCATACAGAAATAAAATAAAGTGCCTTGTGCTTGACAACGACAAGAGCATGTTAAAAGCAAGAATGCATGACATTTCTATAAAGTTAAAGTGAAAATATATTATAATTCTGCACAGATTATAATTATATTTTAATAGCATGCTGAAAATAAAATATATTTTGGCTTAAACATGTATTCAGTAGCACAGCTATTTTCAGCTTATTAGTGATTTCTGAAGGATCATGTGACACTAAAGAAGACTGACGCTAAGATACTAGAAATACACCTTTGATTTGCAAGGAAGCATCAATATAGAAAACATTTAAAATGTTAAAACATCACATAATTTTTGTTTTACTGTAATGGTGTTAGCAGAAGAGACTTCTTCCAATGACAATAAAGACTCCAAACTTTTGATAAGTTTTAACTTTTTAACAAGTGTTCCGTTTTAGCTGCAAGAGACTCAGAATGCATAATACCACAAGAGAGGAGGAACATCATAGGCATGATTTCCTTAAGCCCAGAAAACTGATTACATTAACATAGTATATTATATTTTTCAGATTGCAGTTTAGAGGAATCTGAACTCTGAAGAAGATGAAGTGCTGAAAACCTTGTCCTACATCAGCCCTCCATTAAAAGATGAAGAGTAAGGTGTCCTACAGAGATCATCATCCTGTCTTCCTTGTAAAGCCTATCTTCAGCTGGTTTAGTAATATGGACAATTTTGTTCTCTCTTAGGTGTCCAGCACCTCACTCTGCCTCCTCAACCTTGTCTGAAAGAGTTTCCACTAGTCATAAAGATCATAAATACTCACTTGAGATGTCAGCATGGTCATACTTTTGAACAAAAAAATGGATAGATCATTAGCTACCATGAGTATCGACCTTTGTGGATGTGATGGTGCTGTGTGATCTGATTGACATTGACATCATCCAATTGGCAGGTAGCGTCACCATTTTAAAGCCTGATTGGTTTTTGTTTGGGATACCTCACGTCTGACTCTGGGCTTTGCTTGGTGTGCATCTTTTTAGCTACAGGTGAATGCATAATGCTCTTTTTGAAGTAGATTTTTCATTTGTTTAAATGGGCGAACATTGAATCGTGTTTTCAACATTGAAGTTTTTCGGGGCTGTGGTGGCTTAGATGACTGTTCACAATTGCAGGTATGTGTTAATGTTTTTAACTGGATAGGGTAATACGTTTTAGCGGCATTTCATATGTATTTTTCATGCCATTTAGGCATGATTCCCTACATCTTGCTATATTAGCGTGCATGACCAACAAGTGCTCGTTAAGCGTCTGATTTTGCACCAAGTTGGTAAGTGTTAAAGGTACCATTACGATTGGGGTTATCATTTAAATGATTAAATTTTAATGGTTTAGTTGTGCCTCTCTTCCTAATGCTGCGTCCACACCAGAAGCGGAAGATACGTCAAGCGCGAGTGATTTACATATTAAGTCAATGTAAAGGCGCGAATAGACATCCTGCGGCGTGAATGGCGCAGCACGAATTGAGCATTTTGCGCGTTTAGCTCCTGTTGTTGGTGTCCCGGGGGAAAATTCCCTTGCCTACACAGACAACAGTTCATCAAACTGGGCTCGGCTCAGTCAGAAGCACCGCTGAATGCTTCAATCATCCTGGTTAAGTTTCTGGAGGAGTTTATGAGCTCACAGAGCTGGGTGCACCTCTGAATGGATCTAGTAGACTCAAGAAACGGCTCCAAACGAATCAACGCTGTTTTTCAGCCTTCATAAAGCAGTTATTTTATCAATAAAATCCATGTTAGCCATTTAGCAACGAAGCTACAGTCACCAGGCAGACCGAAGCCCTGCCCATGACGCGAATCCGCGTCTGTTCTGAAGTGAATTTGACGTGCGAATGAAGCGCATTGGACGCATGAATGAAGCGAGTAAACTCAAATGTTCACGCGTCTATTTATGTGCGATTAGCGTCAGCGTCTGTTGTGAACACAGGATTAGGATTCTCTCCTTTTTTTTTGCTCTACTAGTTTTCATAGTTTCTGCTAGTGTCTCATTTGTTCTTGGAGATCATCTGGGCTTTTACGAGCGTACTTCTTCCTACGCTGCTACTGCTAACCCCTGTACTGTTGGTGACTGTCATACAGCTATGTGTGGATGCCATCACCGTCATTGTTTAAAGGGGACTGCATATTTAATTCCTATTGTGCCACAAATTTGTGCTCTGCTTAATTTTTTTAGTGTATTGATTTGTGTTCGTTGTGCTCTGCTTTAGTTTTTGCGTTTTCTGAAGATTATTTTCAGTTTGGTTTTTCTTTTGTTTTGAATCTATGCAGAGCATTTCTTAAGTTATTTAGATTTTCTTTCTGTTTCTGTGGGTTTATTATTATCATTATTATCATCAATTATGTTGGTGTCTGGATCCAGAGTGTATTTGTATGTGAGATGCTGTGATCCCAAGCTGTAGGTGTCTCTCAACTTGATCTTAGAAAGTACATTGTTCACCTAGTAGACCTACTTATTGATGTCAAATTGTATCAATTGTGCATTTAAGTTATTTTTCAGTTTATTTATGCATTTTTTATTTATTTAAGGAACTGAGGCCTTTCCTGACTGATGACTGTCTTGTTCCAAACTTGTGGTGGTGCTTCTTTACCGTGTACTGTGGAACACTGAGTGCTTGATAGTGTGATTTGAGTGCTCTGTGGTGTGTGCCTGGGTAAAGTCACTCCTCCAGTCAGTAGGAACCTTGTTATGGTTTGTCTAATTGTTTTCTAGTTTCATTATATTTTTTTAAACATTAACATTTTATTGCTGGAATAAAGCTTTTGTACTTTTATAATTAACCATGTATATTTTTTGTGTTTTTGAGGGAAACAAACCTATGTGCCTTTTTTTAGATAACTATCAGTGAGTATGTTTACATAGACACCAATAATCAAATTTAATATGATTAAAACAATACTCTGATTAAGAGTCTAACAGATATTATTATTATTATTTATTTATTACTTTAATTCGACTAAAATCATAAGTGATCTAAACAGAAATCGAACTAAGACATGTGGAGTATATATATATTTTTGTTGTAATATTGCAGTGCAGTACAGAGGAGCCCAGAAGGTGGACGATTAAAAGTCTTAGAAATGGTGCAGACGGAGCAAGCCAAAACAAAATCTCGCACATCATGAATCATAAGTGGCCACCAGAATCCTTGTTTAATTCTTGTTGTTAGATTCACCCCTGGATGGCAGGCTAATCTGGAAGAATGACCCCACCACATGACATTGGACAGTAAAAACTCTGGCATGAATAACCGACCCGGTGGACACTCGGACGGAGGTGTTATTCCTTCAAGAGCAGTGCGAACTCTTGACTTGATCTCCCAAGAAAAAGCAGAGATGACCATTCTGCTGGGAATAATGGACTAGTTGGCGTGCGCTCAGAATGGTCAAAAATGTGAGAAAGTGCATCAGGCTTAACGTTTTTAAAGCCTGGTCGGTATGAGATGAAAAAATCAAAACGCCATAAAAATTATGCCCAGTGTACCTGCCTTGAGTTTAATCTTTTAGCTGTCTTAATATATTCCAAATTCTTGTGATCAGTGCAACCTATGTAAGGAACCCCCGAACCCTCCACCAATGTCATACTTATGTTCACCGCTAGAAAGATGATGGGAAAAATACATGCAGGGATGTACCTTGTTGTCCGAGGAAGAGTGCTGGGACAGGATGGCACCAACCCCTACTTCTGAAGCATCAACCTCCACCACAAACTGCCGGAAAGAATTAGGGGTGATCAGGATGGGAGCTGAAACAAAACAGCGTTTCAGTTTGAAACACGCTGCTTGAGCGGTGCTAGACCACCTGAAGAGTGTCCTGGTGGAGATTAAGGCAGTCAGAGGTGCGGCCAGTTGGCTGAAATTGCAAATAAAACACCAGTAAAAATTTGCAAAACCCAGAAACCTCTGCAGAGCCTTGCGGGAATCTGGGGTTGGCCAATCTACCACAACCTGGGTCTTCTCTGGATCCATGCCCATTCTCTCGACCAACACAATATGCCCTAAATTGTTAACAGACTGCATGAAATAAGAATTCCTCTGCCTTGACATAAAGACCATTCTCTAGCAGCCTCTGAAGCACTCGCTTGACATGTTGCACCGGTTCCTGGAGAGAAGAATTAAATATCAGTATGTCATCCAGAAATACATAAATAAACTGATCTATCATGTCTCTCAACACAACATTGCCGAATGGGAACCTCGAAATGGAAGGACACAATATTCAAAATGCTCCGCGGGGGTTTTAAAGGCAGTCTTCCATTTATCGCCCTGTCTTATGCGAACCAAATGATACACGTTGCAGAGATCCAGTTTTGTAAAGAAGGCTGTCCCCTGCAGACGCTCGAAGACCTCGAGGCCTGCTTAGTTAACAATGTTTTTATCAAATGTTTACAGAACAAGCAGGAACCCAGTGTGCCTGTAGCTTTCTCTTCGCAGATATGTGTTGTATTATGTGACAGAAAACCGAAGAGTTCTTCAGGCTGTATAGCAAATCATTCAAATCTGGTGTCTATTAAATATAAATCTGAGACTACTGTAGGGAAAACAGCTTAAACTGTTAAGTTAGCAGTTTTAAATATCCAATCACTTAACAATAAGTCACTTTTAGTCAATGATTTTATCAGCACAAATTGCCTTGATTTTATGCTTTTAAATGAAACTGGGCTAGATGACAGTTGTAGCGCATCAGTTCTGAATGAAACAGCTCCTTTAAACTTAGATTTTTTGAGTGTTTGCAGAGCTAATAGGAGAGGTGGAGGCATCGCTGCCCTATTTAAAGATGTCTATGAGTGTAAACAAGTGTCATATTGTGACTATTTGTCCTTTGAATATCTGAGTATAGCACTAAAGGGTGCTTCATGCATTTTACTGATTATTATCTACAGACCTCCAAAATATTCTCCAACTTTTATTGATGATTTTACAGAGCTGTTATCAATAGTAACCTCTGAGTTTGACTATTTTTCTATTGCTGGAGATTTTAAAATTCACATTGATAATCCAAAAATCAATGCTGTAAAAGAACTCATGACTGTTTTTAACACTTTTGATCTGACTCAGCATGTTCAAGGACCCACACACAATCCTAGACACTCTTGATCTACTTATAACTAAGGGTCTACACATTTCATCGACTGTTGTTAAGAATGTTGCATCTGATCATTTCTGTATTTTCTTTGATATATTGATCACTCCAGCCATTAAAGACAGATCTGTGTCTGTCAGAAAGAGATACATAAATGAAAACACTAGTGAGCAGTTTATGAAGGCCATATCACTAGCACCAAGCATATCTGCAGACTCTGTTGATTCTCTCCTTGATTTGTTTAACTCTACAGTTAAGAATGTCATAGATGACATTGCTCCTGTTAAAGTCAGGAAGAAAACAGGGATGAAAATCACGCCTTGGAGAAAATTAACAGCTGTTCAAATAATGAAAAGACAGTGCAGAAAGCTGAGCGTATGTGGAGGAAGACGAAACTAGTAGTCCACTATATCTATAAAGACAGTCTTTATGCTTTTTTTGTGAAACTAAAAACCGCTAGGCAGACTTTCTTTTCAACCCTTATAAACAGCAACTTAAATAATGCGCGTAGACTCTTTGCAACGGTAGAGAGACTCACAAACCCCCCCAGTAGGATTCCCAGTGAACTAATCTCGGAAAGTAAATGTAATGAGTTTGCTCATTTCTTTACTGATAAGATCAATAATATCAGAAAGGCAATCAGCTCATCCAATCAGCCAAGTTGTGCCCACGTCAGACAAGCTCAACCACAACTTAAGAAATCAGACATTATGTCTAATTTTATGGCAATTAATAATAAAATCTTAGAGGAGATTGTGCAAATTATGAAAACATCAGCCTGCGGTCTTGACACACTCCCCACATCATTCTTCAAAACGGTGTTTAACTGTTTAAAAATAGATCACCTAAAAGTGGTAAATGCTTCACTTCTCTCAGGGATTTTTCCAAACTCACTTAAAACTGCAGTTGTTAAACCCCTCTTGAAAAAGAGAAACCTGGATAACACACTATTGAGCAATTACAGACCAATCTCCCCTTCATTGGCAAAATCATTGAAAAAGTTGTTTTCAACCAGGTTAACGCGTTCTTAAACTCCAAGGGGTGTTTAGACAATTTTCAATCTGGTTTCAAAGCACATCACAGTACAGAGAGCGCTCTTATAAAGATAATCAATGATTTCCGCCTAAATACAGGTTCAGGCAAACTAATAGTGCTGGTATTGCTCGATCTTAGTGCTGCATTTGACACTGTTGATCACAGCATACATCTGAATAGGCTGGAAAATTGGGTTGGGCTGTCTGGGATGGTCCTAAAATGGTTCAGATCTTATCTTGAAGGGAGAGGTTACTATGTCAGTATAGGTGACCATAGGTCAAGGTGGACACCCATGACATGTGGAGTCCCACAAGGCTAACCTTTATATGCTCCCGCTGAGCCAAATAATGGGAAAAAAAATCCTACCACAGCTATGCTGATGACACTCTACTTATCCTTATCTCTTAGCCTTATTGCCTAATGACTACAGCCCCATTGACACCCTCTGCCAATGCATTGATGAAATGAACAGTTGGATGTGCCAAAACTTTCTTCAGTTAAAGAAAGAGAAAACTGAAGTCATTGCGTTTGGGAACAGAGATGAGATTCTCACAGTGAATGCGTACCTTGGCTCTAAGGGTCAAACAACAAAAAATAAGGTCAAGACTCTTGGTGTGACTCTGGAGTCAGACCTGAGTTTCAATAGTCATGTCAAAGTAATTAGTAAGTCAGCATACTATCATCTCAAAAACATTGCAATAATCAGATGCTTTGTTTCCAGTGAAGACTTGGAGAAACTTGTTCATGCTTTTATCAGCAGCAGGGTGGATTACTGTAATGGCCTCCTCTCCGGCCCTCCCAAAAAGACAGTCAGACAGTTGCAGCTCATCCAGAACGCTGCGGCCAGGATTCTGACTAGAACCAGGAAATCAGAGCACATCACACCTGTCCTCAGATCTTTACACTGGCTCCCAGTTACATTCAGAATAGACTTTAAAGTATTATTACTTGTCTATAAATCACTAAATGGCCTAGGACCTCAATAAATTACAGATATGCTCACTGAATACAAACCTAAAAGAACACTCAGATCTCTAGGATCATATAAACTAGAAATTCCAAGAGTTCAGTCAAAGCAGGGTGAATCGGCTTTCAGCTACTACGCCCCTCGCTGCTGTAATCAACTCCCAGAAATGATCAGATGTGCTCCAACATTAGGCCATTCAAATCAAGACTGAAAACACATCTGTTTAGCTGTGACTTTACTGAATGAGCACTGTGCTACGTCCGACAGATTGCACTATTATGTTTTTCTCTTCTTTTTCATTCTTTTACAACCTGTTTTAACACATTTTTATCTGTTTTTATCTAGGAGTTTTTATTATCTGTTTTTATTTTTTCTTACACTTGTCTTTTTTATTCTTGTTTATGTAAAGCACTTTGAATTGCTGCTGTGTATGAAATGTGCTATATAAATAAACTTGCCTTGCCTTTACCGTGATGCTGTTCAGGCCTCGATAGTCAATACAGGGGCGGAGAAAACCATCCTTCTTTACAAAAAAAAAAATCCCGCCCCCGCCGGTGATGAAGAAGGGCGAAGATCTTGGCTGTTAAGAGAATCAGGAATATATTTCTCCATAGCCTCCCTCTCTGGAATAGAGAGCGAATAAAGTTTGCCTTTGGGCGGAAACATACCTGACAATAACTCTAAAGCACAGTCATAGGGATGATGAGGAGGTAGAGAAGCAGCTCACGACTTACTGAACACTCTCTTCAGGTTTGAGTACTCAGGTGGCATGTTAGATAGATCCATGCTCTTTTCCTGTGAGACAGGACAAGAAACGTTAGAACGGACAGACAAAAGACAAGACAAATGACAACTCTAAGAAATAACAGAATTGTTTTACAGTCAATTTGGGGATTATGATGCATCAGTCAGGGATGTCCCAGGACCACCGCTGTGTGTGGTGATTCTGTTAAAAGGCTCCTAGGTTACCACTTTTTCCCGATTTAAAATAAGTCTTTTATGTCTCCAGAATGTGTCTGTAAAGTTTCATCTAAAAACACCCATCAGATTTTTTATTATACCTTTTATAAGTTTCTATTTTGTAGCATTTAGCATAACGTTTTTTGTGTACTGCGCCTTTAAGGCTAGTCCTTTACGCCCACCGTTTCCACGTGCCTGGCAGCGGCTCCCTTGGCTGCGTCAGACAACAGACAAACACGAAGGAATAAGATCTCACGTAACGTTTGTGAGGAGAAACTACAGTAAGAACTTTACCAATGAGTATTTGATGCATGTTGTGGAGTTGCAAGGCTGAGTCACACACAATGTCGTTACAAAGTTCACGCACACACACAAATACACACAGCGCTGACAGGCACGCAAATGTGACAGAATACAGGTTAACATCCACTGCTGTATGGATATCTGTTATGTTAATGTACAAAATAAACCTGATTTAACGTCCACAAACCGGGGATTGAAGCGTCTTTTATGATTGTTCTGACACGCGGCTGTGTTGATGAAGTAAATCTGAAGTAAATCGCTGTAATTCATTACACACATGCACAGTTTTAAAACATTTTAAACTTGTAAAACTCACTCACATCTGAGATCACATTTGATGATGATTGATGATCCTAGCAAACTGAACAGACCTTTTATTTATGGTTGCTTAGTTTGCGCACGTCCTGGTCCTGTGTCTGGTTGATATGATTATACACGTTACTACTTCAATTGGTCCACCGTTTTTATGTTGTTAAATTGACAAAAAAGGACTGGGTGTGTTTATATCACCCCAATATGACGGTTTATACACTATACCTACACATATGTCTGTCCAAACAGCTTGAAAAGTAGATTTTTCACCATAGGTGCCCTTTAAAAAATGTTTTCAGAATGATTACTCGAGGTGATGAGTCTTACATTGTCTGTGGAAAAGGTATTCGAAGAAAGAGGTAACCCACTAAGGGCTTGAACAGTGATAGGTTTAGATAGATGAATTAAAGAAAGTTTAAGTCTTTAGTGCCTCAATCTCAAATATCCTATCCAAAAACTCCAGACTGACTTCCAAGAGTGTAGCTGCAAGAGAGGTTTTATTTAGTTACCCAGCCCATCAGTCTTACCTACAGTTACCCAACCTCTTACCTACTGATGGGCTTACTCTTTTACTGGGCAACGAAGGACCAGATGCCCCGAACCCCCACAATAATGGCAGAGACCTTGACTCAAGCGTTGACTCCTCTCTGCTTTAGACAGTCGGGCGAGCGACCCATCTGCATAGGCTCCTTCTCTGGCGCAGATGCGTCAAATGACGTCCTCAACTGGGATTCCCATGTGAAGGGCGTGGTTACAACAGTGTGACGGTTGCACTGATTCTTGTAAATAAGATCAACTCATCTAAAGTCTCAGGAAGTTCCAACGTAAAAATCTTGTCTTTGATGTTATCCGCCAGCCTAATAAAGGAGACATCCCACTGAGCCACCATATTCAATTAGGACTCAGCCACCAGTGTGCGAAACTCAATGGAATACTCAGCCACACTTAGTTCTCCTTGTCGTAATTCCGCAAGCAATCGGGCCGCTTCTCTACCCACTGCAGCCTGATCAATGATTCCCCAGGAAACTCTGTGAATGATGAATAGCACGCAAGTGTGTTCTCCCATACAGTCTTTCCCCACAAAGCTGCTTTGCCACTGAGCAGTGTAATGACAAAGGCTACCTTGGATGCTTCAATGGGAAAAGATGAGGGATGAAGTGAAATAAACAGTGAGCATTTGGCTAGAAAAGAGCGACTAGTTTTTGCTCACCGGAGTAAAAGGCAGGTGTAGGTAGAGAAGGCACTGTAAATACTGGTACTGATTCAACTGCCAACACATTGGTTATGGAGGATTCAACTGGATGTCTTTCCGCCTGAAGGAGCTGCACCACTGAGGTAAGATCAGAAACCTGTTTAGCGAGAGTCCTTAAGGCTTTGTTGTTGTTGTTGAGCATCTATGCCTCAGCTTGGTCCTGGCAAACTCACTGGATCCATGATTTGATTCAGTTGTTTTGTCACAAAAGAAGGAAAAGATAACCAGGATGCAATTGCAAGTAAAAGTTTATTACAGATGGTTCAGAACAAATGACAAGACTTGAGGAATGCCAGCATGACCAGAAGCATTAAGCATGTGATAAGTCACGTATCCAAACAAGACAGCTGGGATCTGAAACACAGCATAACAATATGAATAACTTAATACCAAAGGTAAAAAACCGGGTCTATATATTGCCAGTAGTAACAGGTTGCAGCTGTGTGCACGGATGAGTCAGTTGACTGGATACGCATGCTGTCAAGAAAAGTAAACAAACACACCCATTCGACAAACACAACAAAAGGAGAACACGGATCCATGAATCGTGACAATGCACCTATGCACATCTACAGTAAAACACATATACAAAGCTTCATTCAATTCATCTTTATTTCTATAGCGCTTTTACAATGTAGTTTGTCAAAGCTGCTTAACATAGAAGTTGTAGTAAATTGAAATTGCGTCAGTTTAGTTTTCACAATTGAAATTCAGTTTAGTTAAGTTCAGTGTAGTTTAAATTTTACTGCTGAAAGTGCAAACACTGAAGAGCAAATCCATCAATGCACAGATCCACAAGTCCTAAACCAAGCCAGTGGTGACAGTGGTAAAGAACAAACTTAAACAAATGACAAAAGTGAAGCAAAAAAAAAAACCTAGAAAGAAACCAAGCTCAGTTTAGTGACTATTTCTCCTCTAGCCAAACTTCTTGTGAAGAGCTGCAGTCTTGGCAAACAAGTTGCAGGTCTGAGTCAGTCGGTTCAAGCTGACCCATGGGATCAATGTGGAGAATCATATGTCACTGGGGTCTTACAGAAATCAGTCTCACGCTCTTCATTCCTCGATGAACACCATAGCATCTGCTCAGGATACGGCCCGGTCCAGAATTATCAAGACCTCGGGATAAGAGGATATAAATAGTTTAATATTAGCGTAGATGCTGTTCAAGTTATAATGTCTTTTGGGAATTGTTCCTGGCTCTGGTTGCCTTAAGTATTGCAGCCTAGCAATCCTTAGAGGATTTGAATGTCAAACCATTTGAGCTTTCTGTGTTTTCTAATGAGAAGAGATGTGTCTTTAGTTTTAAACTGACAGCGTGTGTCTGCCTCCCGAACTGTGCTATTAAGGCTGTTCCAGAGTTTAGGTGCCAGATATGAGAAGGATCTACAGCCTACAGTTGATCTTGATATTCTGTGAATAGTCAATTGTCCAGAATTCATTGAGCATAGTGGACGTGAGGGGCTGTAATACAACTGGAGCTCCGTCAAATAGTGGGAAGCCATTAGGGGCTTAGTAGGTAATCAATAAAATGTCTTAATTTATACAATATTTAAAAAAAAAAGCAATGCAATGATGAAAGCCCTGGAGCAATAAGGTCAAATTTAGTTCTAGAAAGCACTTTAGCAGCTGCATTTTGAACCAACTGAAGATTGTTAATTAGGCCAACAAGGCAATTTCCTAGTAACACACCAAAATAGTCTACCCTGAGAGGTCATGGAAGCATGAATAATCATTTAAGTATTAGACATTGATAGCAACATTTTTAAGATGAAAAATGCACTTTTACAGATGCTTGAAATCTGTCTTTCAAACAACAGGTCACCGTCAAGGTTTTCACTGAAGATGAGGACTGAACTGAAAGTTCATCAAGGCTTAGACAGTGTTCTAGGTTTCTGTTTGTGAGGTTTTTAGGTCCAATAAGTGAGACCTCAGTTTTATCTGAATTTAGTAATAAGAACTTTTTAGTCATGCAACTTTTTATATCAGCTATACAATCTTAATACATACAGGATTTAAAGCAGGCATGTCAAACTCAGTTTGGCTCTGGGGCCGGATCCAGACTTTCTGTTCTCAGGTGGGCCGGATCAGTAAAAGAATGTCAACTCCAACTATTTAGCTTTGTTTTTCAGTACTATGCTTTATCATTCAGCCTACATTTGTAGCCTACCCTACATATTATAATCACGGATGACAAGGGATCTTTTCTAAGCTTATTTTCATGTTTGGCATTGCATGTGTTAACAACTGGTTTATTTTAACAGTTGAGTGAATGCAGTTTTACACCTGAACCAACTCACCACACTAAACAAACTCAAGTGGGAGCTATGAAAAAAAATGATTTGCCTTAATTGTCATACTGCTTTGAAATAATAATAAATAAAAGTATATAATAATAAATAAAAATACAAACAAAAAGTTTTAGCAGTGCATGGGCAATAAGATTAGACTACATCAGCTCAAACTACTAGGCTGGGCCTACTGAAGCTGAGAATATACTGCACAATATTAATTGTCTTTAATATAAAACCAGATTAATCTTATTTTTAATGATCTGTATTCATGAGTGCAAACAAATGTCGTGTCATCCCACTTTTTTCTCTCTCACTGCCCTCTTGCAGTCTACTTGCTGCTGCTGGCTCTTGAAACTTGGCATCTTTTTGCCTTTACAAGTGTGTCGATATCAGGTGTCAAATCCTAAGTAGCAGCACATTTAACAATGGCATTCAAGTGTTCATTTGTTAACCTTGAGCACTGCTTTGTTTCATTATTGTTCATCACGAAGAACACCTGTTCACAAAGATAAGTAGTCCCAAACATGGAGAGAAACATTGCAGCCATGGCTGTTAATTTGGGGTAACCTGGCACAAGATACTGATAAAACGTATCCAACCCCACGGACCCAAACTTATCCTTCATAGCGGAATCGCACTGCAAGTCAATAAGCTCGAGCTGAATGTCAGCTGGAACATCAGAAGGCTTCACTGTAAATGGCGAGCGAAAAAAACAAATTTGTTCTCAAGTTCACTGAAAACCTGAAACCTCCGCTCAAACTCTCGCAGCAAATCTGTTATGTCGTCTTTATATTTATCCAAATCGGGACGATCCGGTGCCTTCGGACGCACAGCTGTGAGACATGAGAAGTGCGTGGTGTCACCGCTGGATAGCTGCGTCTCCCACAGTGACAGTTTCATCTTGAACGCACTTATGCTGTCGTAATATTGAGTGACAACTCTGTTACGGCCCTGCAATGTAGTGTTAAGTGTATTCAAGTGTTGAGTAATATCAACCATGAAGGCAAGATCCTGCACCCATTCCTTGCATTGAAGTTCCTTTACTGGGCGTCCCTTCTTCTCCATGAACTGTCCAATTTCGCCTCGTAGCTCAAAGAAGCGCTTGAGTACTGCACCTCTGCTTAACCAGCGTGCGTCAGTGTGGTATGGTAGGCCAGCATGAATGTCATGATCACTGAGAAATGAGTCAAACTGGCGGTGATTTAGACCGCGAGCTCTGATGAAATTGACAGTTTTTACAACCACGCTCATAACATGGTCCATTTGCAGTGTTTTGCAACATAACGCCTCCTGGTGCAAAATACAGTGAAATGCCCAAAACTCCTGTCCTCTATTTGTGGTCTGTACTTTGTCATGGAATTTTGTGGCAACGCCTGCCTTTCTCCCCACCATTGATGGCGCACCGTCGGTCGCCAGGCTCACAGCACAGGACCAGTCCGCCTCCACCTTGTCCAGCGCTCCAACGAGAGCGCTGAAAATGTCATCTGCTGTTGTGGTGTCATTCATGGGCACCAATTCAAGCAGCTCCTCCGTGATGTTCAAAGTTTCATCAACATCTCTAATGAATATGGCCAGTTAAGCAATATCTGATATCTGTGCTCTCATCTATTGCAATTGAAAATGCGATAAATGATTTGATTTTCTCTTTCAATTGGCTGCTCAAGTCACTTGAGAGTTCTGTCACCCGATCTGCGACAGTGTTCCTCGTTAGACTAATATTGGCAAAGGCAGGTCTCTTTTCAGGGCACACGACTTCTGCAGCCTTCAGCATGCATGTTTTTACAAACTCCCCATCAGCAAATGGCTTGGATGCCTGCACCAGCTCGTTGGCAATAATGTAGCTGGCTCTTACAGCCCCATCAGCGATATCGCGGCTGCGCGTAAAAGCAGACTGCTGTTTCTTCAGACCAGCGACCGATTTGTTTATCTCATCTTTTCTTATTTGTCCTTTCAAGTGGTCATACTTGTCTTTATGATGCGTCTCGTAGTGGCGCCGAATATTAAACTTTTTGAACACTGCAACTTGCTGATTACAAACCAAGCACACTAGTTTTGCATTCACTTCTGTGAATAAATAATTCTCAGTGCGTTTTTCCTGGAAAACCCTGCACTCCGTGTCCACTTTTCTTTTTTTTTTGACAGTGCCATTTTGGGAAGGGTGTGTTGACCGATAACTTGTTTAGTAGTAGTGGTGAATGGTGAAGCAAGCTTGCCGGTTTATTTCTAGTTGGACACATCACGTTGCGAATGTTTATTTCCTGGTACTAACTCGTGTCAGTGCCGCATGCTGGACGTGAGCTCTTTTACACATTTACTGCCCTCTAGCGGCCGGAGGGAGCATTTGGTTTGTATTTATTTTAAAAAAATCATAACTTTTGATAGAAATGAGCTAGTGACTCGCTTCTTTTTTTGACATACTCAGAAATGTATGACGGGCCGGTTTAAACATCCAACGGGCCGGGGCCGGCCCGCGGGCCGTATGTTTGACATGCCTGATTTAAAGCAATACATAAAAATAGTAAAAGTAAAAAGAAAGTAAAGAGGCCAAATAGAGGAGCCTCATTCTTTATCTTGGCGCAGATGGTCTGTTTAACTGTTTTCTTCTTAATGAAGTATTTTTCCCCTTACAAAGTCAAGTCTGTCATGTAAATAGCAAATGCACCATGGCATGATGTAATTGATTCTTAAAAGAATTAGGAGATCCTGATTGGTTTACTGCACGTTATGCTCAAAACACACCCATAACTCATTAAGAGAATATGCACAACCCTTTAGGCTGTGCCTGACCACTACAGGCCCATATCTAAGCTTTCATTTATCTAAAACGTTTTAGAGAAAATTTTACTTTCACAATTGACCTCATATCTGGACATTTTTAATATTTAAGTATATTAATATTAAGCATATTCATATTTTATTATTTTATCTGGTTTTAGAGCAAAACACAGCACTGAGTCTGCACTACTAAAAGTCACAAATGACATTTTACTCTTCATGGATTCTGGGTCATCTGCGATTTTAATACTTTTAGACTTTTAGACTAAGCGCTGCTTTTGATACTGTAGATCACAACATTTTATTGAAACAACTTGAGTGTGTTGTTGGGGTTCAGGGCCTTGCCTTACTGGGGTTCTCCTCATATCTAAAGGGGAGATCTTTTTCTGTAAATATTGGATGCTTTACCTCACCACCTAAACCCATTCATTGTGGTGTTCCACAAGGATCCATTCTTGGTCCTCTATTATTTTCTCTTTATTTGCTTACTTTAAGCTCAATACTCTGCAAACATAACATAAACTTCCACTGCTATGCTTATGATCTCCAACTATACTTTCCTATCGAACTAGGAAAATATTTATCATTAGAATGCCTATCATTCTTATGCCTAACTGACATTAAGACCTGCATGACCAATAACTCTCTGCAACTAAATAAAAATAAAACAGAAGTGTTATTAGTAGGTCCTGCTGCTACCAACGATTAAATTAAAACTCAGCTAGGATTCCTATATGACAATATGCACAATCACGCCAAGAACCTCTGAGTTATCTTTAAACCACAGTTTGACAAACATGTAAATGCAGTTGTGAAGAGCAGCTTTTTCCAGCTTAGATTATTGGCAAAAGTTAAACCGTTTCTTTCTAAAAAAAAGATTTAGAAATTGTAACACATGCTTTAATCTCCTCTCGGTTAGACTACTGCAACTCTTTGTACATTGGTCTACCTCAGTTAACACTCTCTCGGTTACAGTTGATCCAGAATGCAGCCTCCAGAATAATAACAGGAACTAAGAAAAGAAATCTTATCTCCCCTGTGCCCTTGCCTCATTGCACTGGCTTCCTATAAAATTTAGAGTTGATTTTAAAATCCTTCTTTTCACTTATAAAGCATTGAACAATTCTGCCCCGGCCTATGTCAGTGAACTTATTAGGCCATATACAGCTTGTAGACCGTTAAGATCCCATGACCAGTTTCTTTTGTCTGTCCCTTGGTCTCACTGCAAAACAAAAGGTGATCAAGCTTTCTGTGTTGCTGCCTCAAGACTCTGGAACAATCTCTCTCTGAACGTCAGGATTTCTCCTTCCTTGGATGCTTTTAAATCTAATTTAAAGACTTATTTTTACTCTCTTGCTTTTGAGTGATGCATGCATGTTATTTCTTATCTGTATTGTAGTATTACTTATATATATATATTTTTTAATTATTTTTTTTTCCTTATATTTTTAATACCAGTTTTTATTTTATTATTTTTTTTATTTTATTGTAAAGCACTTTGGATCAAATACGGTTATGTAAAATTGTGCTCTATAAATAAAGTTTGCCTTGCCTTGCCTTTAAGACCATGCGCTGGGGACTGTATTTTTACTGTTAAATATCTAATGTATAGATAACATATAAACATATCAAATTAACTGGATCCTTCCATGTCTGTTATTTCTGTGTTGTCTACGTTCTATGTATCTATGTTTATCTTGTGTCTAAGCACATAGCTTAACCCGTATTTCAGGGGCGCCACCCCTATTAAAAATTTGGCCACCCCAATATAATTTTGCTTTTGATATTATTAATTTAAATGTAATTATGTAACTTCACAATATTACAATAATAAATAAATAAATAAATAAAATGCAGCCACCAAAACGAGTGTGGATTGGCGCCACTGATGTAGCTGATTTGTTGCCCCTTCCCGCTTCCCCTTCCTGATAGAGCCGTTCGCAGGCAGCGCAGTCAAATGCGCGCCCTCAACTAGTAACAGGACAGCAACGGCAGAGTTTTTTTTAAGCAACAACAACGGGTATGTATGTCATATATTTATGTCTTCACTGTTTATTCACTATTCTATGTTCTCTGTTGGCGTATCTAGCTAAGAGGTAAACGTGTTTTATGTTTTCGGGTAACGTTACGTTCGCTTTCGCTGATTACTGCACCTCATTTGCATGCTGTTATTTTACAGCCATTTTCCATCATTTTTTTAAGCATGAGCTACAGATGTGTTTTTATCTTTGACCATTATGCTGCTATTCTGGTGAATGTCAGCATCGCCACCGCGAGGATTACAGTAACTGCCGGATGTTCAACTGCAGCAGCTGAGCTGACTTTCGTGTTCTTTTAAAAACATTTCAGGATAACGTAAAGTTCTTATAGCATAATACGTTATGTATTGTGTGACGTCGACAAGAGACTACACCGCGAGACGAAACATTATATTATTGGCATTGTGCGCTATTTATTAAGAATTCTAATGTTGAAATGAAAAATAGTGATTTATTCAATTTGAAATCACACTTTCAGAATCTAGTTTATTTAGCATCTCCATTATTTTTGCAGGTGCCTCTAACAGTTTGACATTGGAGCACAAGTGCTAGCATTACATTAACATTAAGTAAAAAAGTTCACTTTTGAGCCCTGTTAGTAATGTTTTTACAGTGTTGAATTAATTATATTACCTAAAATGTATGTTGGTGCTGCTAAGTTTATTAGTTAGTTACATTGTGCTATGTCAGTTTGAAGAAGATGAAAAGAAAGTCGACAAGCATCTATAATTTGTTTAAGAAAAATGGAACAGGGCAGTGTAGGTCTGAGGAAGTTGAGAATAGACATAATGTCCAAAATGAGGCAGAGCAGCAAGCCAGTGTGAAGGCAGAGCAGCAAACCAGTGTGGAGGCAGAGCAGCAAACCAGTGTGGAGGCAGATGGTACAGAAGATTTTCATGCACAGACTCAGCACAGTGATGACCAGTCAGAATCAGTTTTGGTTCCTGGCCCACCAGGTAATGTTAAATAGACAAGGCTGTTATAGTAATAGAATTGGTACTAGAGATAGCAATGTAAAATTTTGAGGTTTAAGGTATTTAACTATGCTTTTGTCCAAAATGACTTACAATGACATCATTAAGTTGACTGGCTGAACAGTAAAGTTGACACTATGTAGTGAGGTCACGTTAAATTTTATTTAGACTACCAGTATTCCTAATAATTGTTATTGTTGATGTATAATTTTTTACATTAAATTATGAGACTTGATATTTATATTTTGTTATTTAGGCTAGTACAAGAGCTAGAAGAGTCTGCATAATACTAATGTTTACAGATTAAAATATTTTAAAAAGTATTAATACAAATATTAATAATTACTGTGGATTGAAAATATAGTTTTTTTGTTAGCTGTAGTTGTTTGCATTAGGTTCATAATAAAAGTTATTACAAAAAAAGTTCTTTAATAAGTACATAACAAGTTAAGGTTTCGGTTTCTCTTCTGGATTTATCATAGATATATCCCAGTCAAGAGCAGAAAGACCCAAACAGCCACTTTTTAAGGTTTTCCCTCGGACCCTCATAGGAGATCGAAGACGGAGCTTCATGAAAGAGTGGTACAGTACTCATAAGTGGTTGGAATACTCTCAGAGTAAAGATGCTGCATTCTGTTATGCCTGCCGGCACTTCAGTCTTCCTTCTTCACGTGATTCAGCATTGAAGACTTTGAAAAATTGCAAAAAAAACAATTGTTCTTTCTCTGCGTCTTTAAACGCAGAGTATGAAAAACTAGTGAAGGAAAACAGAGAGTATCTTAAAACAATTGCAGAAACCCTGCTTCTAACAGCAACACAAAACATACCCCAGAGAGCAAGTAATGAAACTGAGGGTGAGAATGTAGGGAATTTTCTCTCTATTATGGAGTTCCTTGCCAAAGTGTAGTAAAAAAGAAAATGACTAGTCAAAGAAATGCAACATATCTTGGACACAACACACAAAATGAAATTATTGATTGCCTAGCTGAAATGGTACGAACCTCAATAATAAGCAAAGTTACACAAAGTGAGACATTCAGAAATCAGAAAATTAGAAAGCTTTCTCACATTTGAAGCTGCTGAACGACTAGACGCTGTGGCACTTTCTCACAAAATCATACAAATAATGTACACCAAAAGTGGATAGAGGTGCAAAGAGACCTGTATCAGGGGGTGGCAAGGGAACTACAAAGGTTGATAGAGACACGGTGGGCATGCCGATATAATGCATGCAAAACAGTGAAGGACAGACTTTCTGCCATCATACATCTACTCAAACAACTCTCTGAAAAAAGAAGTGCAGACAGAGCTGTCGAAGCAAGAGGTCTATTAGCACAAATAGATGTCAAATTCATTTGTCTTATTACAATCACAAAGGCATTTGGTGAGATCAAGCATCTGTCTGACATTTTGCAGTCCTCACAGTTAAATTTGGGCACAGCTGTAAGCCTTGTTGATTCTCTTATTGACACATTAAATGGATACAGAAAAGGCCCTGTTTTCAATGAAATTTGGGATAATGCAATGTTTCTTGCAGAGCAATGCAGTGTCAGTGTTACATCTACAGGACGTCAAGTCACACCAAGCTCTAGGATTGAAGGATATTACATTTACACACCTATAGCTCAGAGACAGATCTACACAGATAAAGAATAATTTAGCACAGACTCCTTCATTCCAATTGTTGATGTACTTCTCTTTGAAATAAAGAAAGGTTTTCTAAAGAGAGTTGTGTCATAATGGAAGGAATACAGGCCTTGAATCCTGGAAGTCCCAAGTTTTGTGAGAAAACTGTATTGAAATTTTATTCATTTAATTGTAAATGAACTTCATTCAATTTAAACATGGCATATACTGCTTTACAATAAATGTGAAAAATAACTTGCCTGAAAGTGTTTTTAAATATTGATTTTTATTTGGTTGTATTTATAATTGCAATATTTTAGGAGTAATTCATTACAAGTTAAAATTACATTAAATTAACAAAAAAAAAACATTCGCTAAATTTATTCTTTTTTCGTGTGTGCCACCCCAAGATTTGATGTGGCCTAATCTGGCCACCCCTATGAAATTTTTCTGGGGGCGCCACTGCCGTATTTGTGTTCACTGTGAGCTGCTCTGTTCCTCCCTTCTTGTTTCCAGATACCACACCCCCTTGTTTAGCCCTCATCTAGTTCTTGTTAGTCTTAGTGTCTACACCTGGTCCTCATGTTCTTTCCTCCCTTTATAATGTGCTCTCTTCCCTCATGTCTTTGTCTGTTCAATAGCTATGTTTCCATCCACCTATTTTTATGTGCATTTTAGATATGCCATGATGCGCATACATTTTGAAAATGAGCATAAAAAACATGCGCATAACTGAATAGGATAAACTTTTTATTCGATAAGAAAAGATGCGCTTAAACTACGATGGAAACGCTTACCGCATAAATTCCAGTGTGCGCATTAAAAAAGGGTCATGTGATTTTGTTATAAGAGATCATGTGATGATAAAAATGTGTGTGAATGGACAAACCAGCAGGCTGAGCACATTATAAACCATCTGAAATTAGCCCAAACCTGCGTGTCTGTGCAAGTCTGAGCACCTTTCCAGGGCGTGAATTTGGAGACATTTGGAGAAACTTGAAAATCTGAAAAAAAAAACTCAGAGACTTTTTGAGTGAAACTTTCTCCAATCTTCTTCAAATTCACACCATGGATAGGGCATGCCCAGCTTAGAGCAGGACGGCAGGTTTCAGCTTGCTAGGCCTTGTAGAAGCTGAGATCTTGACATCCCACCTGCAATCTATTCCATTCATAAAAATAGGTTGTTGGTTAGGCCACAAAAGCCGTTTGCCGAACGAGGACAAAACTGCTGGACAGATATGCCATGGGTGGGATGCATAGCTGTCAACATTGGGATGTGAAAATAAGGCATATCAATCAATAAAGCCTTTATTTGTCACATATACCTCCATGTATTCACATACACTGACATATAGTGAAATTGGACCCCCCCGACCATACACAAACATCACATTTCAGGGGAAGACAGGTCAACGGGAGGTAGCATTTAGAAAAAGGAAGTAAGATACAATTCAGGAAAGAGAGGCGAAAAAACTCCCTCTCACCTTGCTCTTGAGTTAGAGCAGTGTGAGATCAGGGAGATAAAAAAGCCCCAGCAGTCAAGCACATAAAACACATAGACATGACATACATCGCAACAGGGGGTGGGAAAGGGGGTGTGGATATAGTCCGGCAAGGGCGGGCAGCCGTCCGCTCCTGCAGCCATGAAGGCTCTGGTCACAGACCCGCCTACCCCCTCCAGTGGATGAAAGCACACGAAGGCGTGGGACGAAGGGTTAGGTAGTGAAAGTCTATCTGTAGCTGTGTGTGTGTAAGCCTGTAGAGTCCAACAGGTGTCCTTGACAGGGAGCAGGAATTTCAGAGAGTCTCCTTATCTTGCTATCCGGGAGAAGTTGTTTTTCTCCAGCCGAGGCCGTCTGGCTGGAAAAACATTGGGAGCCGAAAGAGAAGAAAGTTTTCCAAATTTAGGTCAATATCTGCCAATTTCACAGATATTTAATGTCCGTCACTGGTCTTCAGTCCTGGCCAAATCTTGTTGCAAAGCCACTAATTTCACCCCGATGTTTTCCAATTTGCGGTCTAATACAGCAGTCTGATTAGCAGCATATCTGCCCATTATAGTTTCAATCAAGCTGGCCAACTTGGTGGGGTTTTGAGCAGCACTGACCGCTTTCATCAATCATCGATACCCCAAGGCCCCGCATAAGCCCATCAGCAGAAACCCTGTTATTAAAGTTCTAAATAGGTAGATATCTTCAATATCCTCCAGGGACAGAGCAGCCAGGCACACGACGCGCCACTTCTCCCATCCGTCCATCACGTATCCAGCTGCAAATGTCCCGGCAGGACAAGTGGGCTCTCCCGAGCCCAAACTTCTCGTCGAGAAGATGGTGTAAATCGCGTTCAGAGACCAGTTGATCAGATCCATAATTCCTTATTCGTTAGGATAGCAGGACACGGAGAGCCTCAGAGATAGAAGACGAGACAAGAAGAGCCAGCCAGGGAAGATACGGGACGGAAAGGGAAAACGTGCGACCGCCTTCGTCGAGAGCCAAGGAAAAGAGCCCACCATAATAAGGGATTACCCCGACGCCCCCTTAAAAAAATCCCCAAATTACTAAATATGTTGATTTAGAGCCGTTTCATTGTAAATAAACAGTTAAATGGCCAGTAATATGTTTTTTTATTATTATTAATTACAAAAGAAAAAATAAATAGTATACATTTGCAGCAAATACATTAGCAAACAGTTCAGCTTATTAAAATGAATAGCTATTATAATGAAATAAAATCAAGCTATCAAATCACATTAGCCGTTTCTTCACTGTATAACTTACACATTCTCATTAAAGAGAAACAAATGAATCTCTTATTTAATTTTTTTTTCATTTGATTACATTAAATAACAGGTGTCACTTTAAAAATGCAACCGTCTAACAATATAAAGAAAGCATTCGATTACTTTCCTAACTTTTTATGCTCATTAAGGATGAAATTAGTTGTGTTTGAAAAAAAACCCCACCAAGATCGACATCTTTAGATATTATTATTATTATTACTACTATTAATTCTGTGTATATGTCTGTTTAAACGCACCCAAAACCCAGACTTTCTCTCAGCTTCAAATCATTTGTACAGAATGCATTTGGGAAACAGCCTCTATTTATCACTATGGAGCGAGTCAGCTGATAGTCATGCACCTCTATATGACTGTTTTGAGGATTGCATATGAAAGGGAGACAGCACCTGTACCCGCTGTTTTTATATTTATTTTAAAGTGTTTTCATGCCTAAAAGCGAAAGCACAGAACAGATTCACATTTAAGAGCAAGGATACGAACCAAGAAACCAAGTGGTTCGACAGTATGGGCTGCTTATAGGGAGGATCAGCTCTTTAATGTTTCTTGCCACCCTTCAGAGAAAGACTGAAAATACGGGAGAAATACGGGAAAATACCTTTACGGGATGATAGCAGGATAGAACTGTAAAATTCGGGAGAATCCCGGGAAAAACGGGAGGGTTGACAGGTATGGTGGGATGTTACTGAAGGATAGGGCAGAGCAATGGTGCATCTCTCAAGGAAATCAACACACTAAACAGCGGTAATAGTTCATCAGAGCAACAGATCCAGAGTGAAGTCTCTCACTGATATCTTACCAGATATCTAGGGAAGGGTGTAGAGCAATGGTGCTTCTCTCAGGGAAATTGACACGCTAAAAAACGACAATAGTTCATCAGAGCAACAGATCCAGAATTGGGTCTCTCATTGATATCTTACTAGATATCAAGGGAAGGGTGTAGAGCAATGGTGCTTCTCTCAAGGAAATCGACACG
>CAIGQZ010032784.1:665018-684632 GCA_903798205.1 Danio tinwini
ATATCGAGGGAAGGGTGTAGAGCAATGGTGCTTCTCTCAGGGAAATCCACAAGTTAAACAGCGATAATAGTTCATCAGAGCAACAGATCCAGAATTAGGTCTCTCACTGATATAGTTCATCAGAGCAAAAGTCTCTATGAGGATTCGCCACCAGTGCAATCAACGAAAGCTGCCCAACAGGAAACAGACGTGAACACAACGATCTAACAACGTAAAACAGGAATGCTGAACAGATATAGGTGCATTAATGCGCTGCACATGTGTAGTGCTAACAGCTGAGGTTACTGATAGCAGCAGAGCACGTGACCACCCAGCTGGTGACATGTAAACACAACAGACAGCCACGCGGTGAAGACACACCCACACCCACACACATAAACACGCCCGACACATACACCAGAGGGACAGACAGATCCACAACCGTGACAGTTACTATATCATGTTCAGAAATATGAATATCAATTGAGTTAAAAAGGTTGTGCAGCACTACTGATGCATTTTTCAAAATCCATCATGCAATAAACTCCAACATTTGTTGGACATCATCATGAGTGAAAATATTGGCTAAATAGCAACGTTGAGGGCTCTAGGAACCTCACTAGCACCTTCGGAATCAGAAAATGAAAATGCATATTTGATGGTAGCAATTTATTTGTAAGGTGGAGTTCACTTAGCTGGATGGATCACGCAAAACATCCCACCTGTAGCTTATTCAGTGGACTTTAAGTAGGCTGTCTGAGGACATCCCACTTGTAGAAAAACGGGTTTCAGAAAATAATTTTTTTGGAATACCGGTCCCCTCGATGGCCACAAACAGCCTAATCATCCCCCTAACCACCTTTCTGACCACAGGCAGCCTATTTGTTCCCCTGATCACCTATCGGTCATCCCACTTGTAGCTTATTCAGTGGACCCTAGGTAGGCTGTCTGTGGACATTCCATCTGCAGCTTATTCAGTGGACCCTAAGTAGGCTGTTTGTGGACATCCCACTTGTAGCTTATTTAGTGGATCTTAAGTAAGCTGTCTGAGAAAATCCCACTTGTAGAAAAACAGGATTCAGAAATATATAAATTTTTAGAAACACGGGTCCCCTCGAAGGCCACAAACAGCCTAATCATCCCCCTGACCACCTTTCTGACCACAGGCAGCCTATTTGTTCCCCTGATCACCTATCAGTCATCCCACCTGTAGTTTATTTAGTAGACCCTAGGCAGGCTGTCTGTGGACATCCCACCTGTAGCTTATTCAGCTGTCTGTGGACATCACACTTGTAGCCCATTTAGTGGACCCCAAATATGCTGCGTGCCCCTGGTGCCCCCCTTAATAGCTTTGCGAAGGGAAGGGCTCAACCGACACCTGGCGTTGGGGCCCCATCATTCTGAATGAAGGGAGGGAAGATGCCAACTCGGCGGACTTTGGCCATCTGGGGACATCCCAACTTTAGCTTATTAAGTGGACAAGCTGCATGCTGCTGGTCACCCCCTAATGACTGCAAAGGGAAGAGGTCAGCCGACACCTGCCGTTGGTGCCCCTACGTTCCCACAGGAGGGAGGGGAGACGCAGATGCTCGTTACTGCCTCCTTCTCGTCTTCCCTTTTGTGCATCTTGTCTTGCTCCTTTTCTCTGTACATCCAAGCTCTGCTCACAATCTGTTTGAGTGACTCTGGAAGTTCTGTGATCTGCTCGTCAGCCTGAGGTCTGTCTAGGTGTTTTCCTGTTGGTATTTTTGTCCTTGGGGGATTTTTTAACTGTTAAACACAGCTTTTTATTAATACCTTGTGTTTGGGTCTTCTTTTGAACTGTGACATGAAACTACAGCATTTTTGTCAATCTTGAAAATTTGTGTGCATTACCCTATGAGATAACATGACAAACACAGGAATTCCAATAACAAGTTGTTTTACTGAACACTGAAGCAAACAGAACATTTGAACACCGGTATAAAACACAATTAACAATGGGAACAACAATCACAGCAATCAAGTAGAAACACATTTAACAAAACAGTCAGCTCAAATAAGGTGCTTTGTGAGGTGCAAAAGTGTCTATCTGCGCCTCCTGCACTTTTCAGTGGCTTTCTTTACCATGCAGAACACTGGTATGTAACACAATAAACAATGGGAAAAACAATCACAGCAATCAAGTCGAAACATTTAACAGAACAGTCCACTCAAATAAGGTGCTTTGTGAGGTTCAAAAGTGTCTATCTGCGCCTCCTGCACTTTTCAGTGGCTTTTTTTACCATGCGGAACACTGGTATGTAACACAAACAATGGGAACAACAATCACAGCAATCAAGTCGAAACACATTTAAAAGAACAGTCCACTCAAACAAGGTGCTTTGTGAGGTTCAAAAGTGTCTATCTGCGCCTCCTGCACTTCTCAGTGGCTTTCTTTACCATGCGGAACACTGGTATGTAACACAATAAACAATGGGAACAACAATCACAGCAATCAAGTCGAAACATGTTTTACAGAACAGTCCACTCAAATAAGCTGCTTTGTAAGTTGCAAAAGTGTGTATGTGCACCTCCTGCGCTTTTGAATGGCTTTCTTTACCATGCGGGAGGCCTTTCTCAGCAGACTCATTCCCATGAGTGTTGTAGAGTTCGGTGAAAAGCTTGACTTTCTAACCTTGAGGGGAGAGAGGTTTTTGGGTTTCACAACAGTCTTTAGAGCCGGTGCAACTGTTTTTTCGTTCCTACAGGTGGGTCATTTTTTTTCTTGCATGTTGGCCCTCTTCTTCCTCTGCCACCAGTTTTACACCCGATGCCACCTCGGCTCTCTGGCTGTCCTTTGTGCCTTCTGCTCCTCCTTCCGCCTCGCTGCTTTCGCTGTCCTCCATGGCCATGCCTTAACTCTTAAAACTGTTCAATATGGTAGTGTTAGTCTGCTTTTAATATCAGCTTACCTCAGTGGCCTCAGGACTTGATGTCCCAGATCCGCAGCTGTAGCACCATCTCTTCTGAGGTGGTGCTCTGTGATGATGTGTCCGGAGACCTCTGGTGCCTCTTATTTTTGCTCTGCTGGGACTTTGAAGGCCTCTTCCATTTCTCAGGACACTGCTTTGCTGGGCTCCTGTCTGGTCCCTCCAACGCACTCTCAAACAGGCAGCAGTGCTCCATGGCCTGCTGGGTGGAGAGGTTCATCACATAGTACTTGTCGGCCGTCTGCACGTCGTGGCACATAAACTTTGACACTTTCAGGCGGTCCAAAGTGGAGTGGGTAAACCTGGCCTGAAAACAGTCAAGAGAAAAATCGGTCAAACAAAGGACATTCTCAAGTCTAGCAAAACACGTAGCCCATGTGTGCAATGACTTATGTGGCTGGCAATGGAGCTTTACATGTCTGTAAAGGTGGGGCACCCAGGTAGGCCCATGGACTTACACGCATCCTGGAAGTAGTTGTTGAGGTTTTTGCAGGAGTTGGTTGTCGAGGTAAAGAACAAGTACTTTGCGGTAGTCCCCCCTGGCAGCTTGTCCTTGATACGCTGTACCCAGCCCCACTCCTGGTCCGTGAGGGCAATTTGGGCTGGGCCAAAAAATTGGTTAGTTTTGTGGCTTATCACCTGTGGACACATCCAGAAGACGAGACGGTTTAGTGTTACGCAAAAGTCAAAGACAACACACACAGACACACACACACACACACACAAGCCAACATAATAAAGTCAGATCCTCACGTTAATCAGGTACGCCTTTTCCGAGATGGACCTTTGTGCTCCGTGCATCTCTTGCAATGTGATGTTTTGAAACACCTCACCTCTGTGCCCGTAGAGAGCTGACAACAGCACTGCAAAGTGTCCGTAGAGCTGCCACTGGTTCTTCTGACTGGAGTCATTTTCCAAGAGGCCTCCACACGGGCAGGAAAAAGACAGTACAACATCAAGTCAAAGTCAGCTTTATTGTTAATTCAACCACATGTACAGGACATACAGAGAATCGAAATTCCGTTACTCTCAGACCCTAGGTGCCTAACATATAATATACATACAAAAATACAAAAAATAGAGTTGTAAAAAGAATATACAATAAATACAATTATAGAATGTAGTCTAAAAATATATGCATTAAAAAAATATATATATATACATAAGATGTACTCTAATCTAAAATTTACGTAAAAAATAAAGTTTTATGAGCAATACAATTACAGGTAAGGGCATATGGCAATGAGTGCAAACCAGAGTTGTGCAGATGTAAACAATATATAGTGCAAAAAGGCTTGTAAACATGTTGATAAAGTGTCATAGTGTATAGGGAGGTAGTATGGTGTGATTAGCTAGAAGTCCAATGTAACATAAGGTGACCAGTGCAGAAGTGAGTGTGTGTGTGTGTTTGCGTGCGTGTGTTTTCGTGTGTGTCAGAGTCCAAAGGTGCGTGGGGAGGGAGGGAGGAGTGTTGGCAGAGCTGGGAGAGAGTTCAGCTTTCCTGACAGCCTGATGGATGAAGCTGTCCTTCAGTCTATTGGTCCTGGCCTGGAGACTACGCAGTCTCCTCCCTGATGGCAGCAGACTGAAGAAGCTGTGCATTGGGTGGGTGAGATCTGCTGTTATGCAGAAGGCTTTTCGGGTGAGACGGGTGTTGTAAATGACCTGAAGGGAGGGGAGAGGTGCACCAATGATCTTCTCAGCTGTTCTCACTATCCGTTGAAGTGTTTTCCTGCAGGATGCGTTGCAGGCTCCAAACCACACAGTGATGCAGCTGGTCAGGATGCTCTCAATTGTGCCCCTGTAGAATGTGTGCATGATTGGGGCTGGTGCGCTTGCTCTTTTTAGTTTGCGGAGGAAGTAGAGACGGTGCTGTGATTTTTTTTTGGCCAGTGCAGTGGTGTTTCTTATCCAGGAGAGATCCTCAGTGATGTGTACACCCAGGAATTTAGTGCTGCTCACACGCTCCACAGACGCACCGTTGATGGTCAGAGGAGCATGCAGAGTGTGTGCTTTCCTGAAGTCAACAAAAATCTTCTTCGTCTTCTCCACATTCAGAAAAAGATTGTTGTCTCTGCACCACTCGGCCAGACGGCTCACCTCGCTTCTGTAGTTTGTCTCATCGCTTTTGTTGATGAGACACACCACAGTTGTGTCATCCGCAAACTTTATGAAGAGATTGGACTTGTGAGATGGAGCACAGTCATGAGTCAGCAAGGTGAAGAGAATGGAGCTCAGCACACACCCCTGGGGGGCCCCAGTGTTTAGAGTGATGGTGCTGGATGTTTTACTGCCGGATCGTACTGCTTCAGAATCAGAAAGAGCTTTATTGCCAGGTATGTTCACACATACGAGGAATTTGTTTTTGTGACAGAGCTTCTACAGTGCAACAGAATTACAGAGACAGGACTAAAAAACAGATAATAAATATATTCTAAAAAGTAGTGAATGCAATATACAAATTGACAAGTGTATGTACAGGTGTATTACTATATACAACATAATATGGGCAGGTGTTATGTGCAAATTGGCATGTAAAGTGTGTTGTTAAATAAGTGTATGTGTGTATAAAAAAAGTGTATAGCAGGTAGTGATGTTGGTTCCACAATTATTATCATCATCAAGTGTTCATGAGATGGATTGCCTGAGGGAAGAAACTGTCTCTGTGTCGGGCTGTTCTGGTGCGCAGTGCTCTGTAGCGTCGACCAGAAGGTAAAAGTTCAAAGAGGCAGTGTGAGAGGTCCAGAGTGATTTTAGCAGCCTAAAGCCTACAGTTCTTGGAGAGTAGGGAGGGTTGTACCAATGATTCGCTCAGCAGTCTGAACTATTTGACGTAGTCTTCGGAGGTCGGATTTGGTAGCTGAGCTAAACCAGACAGTTATTAAAGTGCAGATGACTGATTCAATGATGGAGGTGTAGAACTGTTTCAGCAGCTCCTTTGGGAGGTTGAACTTCCTCAGCTGACGAAGAAAGTACAGCCTCTGTTGAGCTTTTTTGACAATTGAGTCGATGTGAGTGTCCCACTTCAGATCCTGAGAGATGGTGGTGCCCAGGAACCTGAATTACTCCACTGCTGCCACAATGCTGTCCATGATGCTCAGTGGGGGAGGAGCAGGGGGGGTTCTCCTGAAGTCCACTATCATCTCCACTGTTTTGAGCGTGTTCAGCTCCAGGTTGTTGTGACTGCACCAGACAGCCAACTCCTTAACCTCCTGTCTGTAAGCAGACTCGTCACCGTCCTGAATGAGGCCGATAAGTGTGGTGTCGTCTGCAAACTTTAGGAGTTTGACAGAGGAGTCTTTCCTTCGAAAGACTCCTCTGTCAAGCTCCTAAAGTTTCGTGTACAGGGGTCTTCATTCGTGAAGTGCAGTCATTTGTGTACAGGGGTCTTCCGGTGAGAAAATCCAACAGCCAGTTACACAGAGAGGTGTTGAGCCCCAGCTGGACCAGTTTTTGGGTAAGCTGTTGGGGGGTGATAGTGTTGAATGCTGAACTGAAGTCTATGAACAGCATTCGGATGTAGGAGTCCTTTTTTTCCAATGTGTGAGTGCTGAGTGGAGTGCAGTGGAGATGGCGTCATCAGTCAAGCGGTTGGACGGATATGCAAACTGAAAGGGGTCCAAGGAGGGGGGCAGGGCAGACTTGATGTGTTGCATGACGAGCCGTTCAAAGCACTTCATGATGATGGGAGTCAGTGCAATTGGGCGGAAGCCATTAAAGCAGGAAGGAGATGGCTTTTTTGGGACTGGAATGATAGTGGTTGCTTTGAAACAGGTGGGCACGACAGCCTGGGTTAGAGAGATGTTGAAAATGTCTGTGAAGACACTAGTGAGTTCTAATGCACAGTCTCTCAGTACACGACCTGGGATGTTGTCAGGGCTCGGAGCTTTGCGTTAATTAATCCTTCTGAGGGACCTCCTCACACTGTCCTGAGACAGTCATCACCTGGTCACCAGGGGGAGGTGGCATCTTCTGTGCAGTTTTGTCCCTCAAAACGAGCGAAGAATGTGTTTAGCTCGTTCAGCAGAGAGATGGAGCTGTCACAGGTCTGTGGTTGGGGTTTGTAGTCTGTGATGGTCTGAATTCCTTTCCACAGACTCCTTGTGTCTCTGCTGTCATTAAAGCGATGGGCTATTCCTCTTGAGTACTGTCTTTTAGCCTCTCTGATGCCACGGGAAAGGTTGGCTATAGCTGTCTTTAGGCTGGTCTCATCTCCAGCTCTGAAGGCACTGTTTCGAGCCTTCAGGAGGCTGTGTACCTCTCCTGTCAGCCATGGCTTCTGATTGGGACGGACAGTGATGGTTTTGGTGACTGTTACATCCTCAGTGCATTTGTTGATGTAGGCTGTAACTGTCTCTGCATACTCCTGAAGGTCAGTGGTGTTGTGGGCAGCCTGCTTAAACATATCCCAGTCTGTGGTATTGAAGCAGTCTTGTAGAGCCTCTGAAGACCCTACTGGCCACACTTGTATCTCCTTGCAAACCGGTTTGGTGACCTTAACGATCGGTCTGTAAGCAGGCATTAG
This sequence comes from Danio tinwini, assembly GCA_903798205.1. Taxonomy (NCBI): domain Eukaryota; kingdom Metazoa; phylum Chordata; class Actinopteri; order Cypriniformes; family Danionidae; genus Danio; species Danio tinwini. Next base: position 672,474 of record CAIGQZ010032784.1, read on the forward strand.
CATGACAGTTATGTGGTCTGAGGCACCGAGGTGGGGGAGGGAGAAAGCTTTGTAAGCTCCTCTCTGGGTGGTGTAAACAAAGCCCAGTGTGTTATTGCCCCATGTTGGAAAGTCTATGTGTTGGTGTATTTTTGGAAACACACTCTTTAGGTCAGCATGGTTAAAGTCCCCTGCCAGGATGAGAAAAGCATCTGGGTGGGCTGTCTGCTGCTCATTGATTTGCAGGTACAGGTCATTCAGTGCCTCACTCCTGTTGTTGGCATTGGAGCTGGGAGGGATGTAGACAGCGAAAAGCAGTATGGCTGTGTATTCCCTCGATAGATAGAAAGGCCGGCACTTTATAATCATAAACTCCACCACTGGTGAGCAGTATTTGCGGACTACAACAGTATCGCGGCACCAGGACTCATTGATGTAAACACAAAGCCCGCTCTCGCGGGTCTTACCTCCCGCGACGCTAGCTCTGTCTGCTTGCAAGCATGTTAGCTGGTCGAGCTGAATGGCGCTGTCCGGAACGTTGTCACTGAGCCAAGTTTCCGTAAACACAAAAGCACAACAGTCCTTTACAGTCCTTTGAGATGAACGGAGTAGAGGGATATAGTCCAGTTTGTTGTCTAGCAAGCGTACATTTGCTAGAATGATGGAGGGGATAGCAGGTTTGTGTGGGTTAGCCACTAGCCTAGCTCGGATCCCTCCGCGCTTGGCCCTCTTCCGCTTTCTCTCGCTCCGCTTGAGGCGCCTCCTTTTCAGGCAAGGTGCTGAGGTGGGGGTCGGATGATGAGTTGGTCTCCGGAGCAAAACCAGGTCTTGCAGCTCCTCAGCATCCGCAGAGTTTAACTTGCAAAGTTTGGTTCAGCCGATGTCGAGCAAAAATGTTCGACTATATGCACGCTTAAGAACAGATAAATTCAACGACGTACAGTAACACTGCGATGTACAAGACGAAAAACACAGACACCTTTTTGTCGGGAGAGAGAGAAGCCGCAGCGTGTGCACGCGCAGCCATCTTCACCATCTAGGCCTTCATTAAGGCTCAAAGGACACAAAGAGTCGAAGTGAAGGTGAGACTACTTACTCAGAAGCTCGGGAATTGCCTTGGCCGCCAGGCTCCGGTACTTGTGTAGGATGGCCTTTGGAATGACTCGCTTTTCCTTCTGGGTCTTCACCAATGTCTGGTGAACGGCCACTCCCCTCTTCAGGGACCTCCTTATTGCTAATATCTCCCGCCGTAGTCCGACCAGCACCTGTTTGGACAGGCGGCACGACGGTACTTAATGATACTTAATAAGGTACTTAATGAAGCATCCCACATTCACGACAAAATGCTGTATGGTGGTGACCGTCATGTGTGCCTGGCAAAGGGAGCTAACCCACCTGTGCACAGGCACAGTTCCCCATCAAAAGAGTTCAACAAACACATGGATGTGTGCCTTTGCTTTGTTGTTGAGGAAGAAGAAGTTGGACAGCTTGACTTTGCCCTCGGACATGTAAATTGCCCTCGGACATGTAGGTAATGAACTATTTGATTTTGTACAGCTGACAGCTCACATTCTTTCTCAGCTTGTAGCTGGGATCCATACCTTCCTTGTAGTGCCGGTAGTCCTCCAGCATGTCATCTGAACAAACAAGGCAAAGAGAGAAGTTTAGAAACCAGCATTTGCAAAAGAAAATAATAGAAAGAGAAGGGTCATACTCACTGAGCACTGACACCTGACAAGTTGTTCCCGTGTGACTGGGAAGCAGTGCTCTTGCTGGGGCACGGCCGAAGACATTGAGTGGTATCCGACAAGCCAAGCGATGAACTTCACCCTCTTCTGCAACTTGGCAAATTGCCTTTGCACCCATCATCCCCCAAGTCTTGGTCTTGGTCAATATAATGTAATTAAGCGTGACATCAGACCAGGGAGTATAAAAGCCTGCACTGAGAGCATTTAGTGTTAACTTCTTTGCTTTCAAGAAGCACACACGTGAAAAAATACCCTCTTTCTAAGTCCATTCATTATTGATTTTGCATACACAAAATACAAAAAAACTGACACTTTTTTTTTTCAAATATTTCTAGTAATATTATGGCAGAAAAAAAAACTTTAAACACTGTGTGCCTCCATGTCCCCGTTTTATTATGGCTTGTGACTCACATAAAATGTGCTTAGAGTGTTTGGGAGAGCAGTATGCCCTGGCAGCATTCGAGAATGCTGACTGTGTGCACTGTGATGCTCTCTCCCGCAAAGTGCTGTGTAGTCGGAGGGAGTTCTTTAATAAAACTCCCATGGCTCGCTCTCCGGGTCCCGCTCATGCTGAGGCTGAGCGTCTACTTCGATCCTGGGGATCGCAATTAGATCTGGCAGATGGGATGGAGACAGACTCTGTCTTTTCTATTCCTGTATCTGTGAGATCTAATCCTCCCTCGGGAGCCTCAGAAGCACGCTCTGCATCTTTCTTCTGCGTCTGGTGGGAGGGCGGCGTCCTCTGTTTCCGAGGAAACTAGTGCCCTGCTGAAACAAATGCAAAGAGGGTAGGGGGAACTGTCGCCCCACTCAGTTGAACTTGAGGAATTAGTAGAGGTGATTTCACGTGCTGCTGACAGATTTGATGTGATAGACTGGCAGCCAGCATGTGAGCAGCAGCAGCTGCATCTGACAGGCATGCTGGATGAGATAGAGTTACCCAGCAGGATTGATCCTCCACTAAGGGACTTCCCCTTCTGTCCCGAACTACATAATGCCGTTTCAAAATCATGGAATAATCCATATTCTGCTAATTTAATGACATCAAAAACAAATATTTATTCAGCAGTTCGTGGGCTGGGGGATAAAGCATGTACACATATGCCAGTAATAGAAGAGGATTTAGCATGTCATCTGCATTCCTGATTTAAAATCTGCAAGAGTCCCTCCTTTGTCATCTAGACCATTAAGAGGTCTAGTTGGCAAAGCATATATGACGGCTGGTCAGTCTGTTGGATGCTTGCACACTATGTCAGTGTTGCAGGCATATCAGGCTGACCTACTTAAAGACTGTTTAGATGGTGGGGAAGCGACGCCCGAACAGCTTCGAGAAGCTCTTCGGGGGTCAATTTAGCTCCAAGAGCTACTAAAGAAGTGGCCTCTAGTTTGGGGTGGTCCATGGCAACCCTGGTGGCTACGGAGCAGCACCTCTGGCTCACGCAAGCAGAGGTGTCAGAAAGTGATAGAACTATTTTTATGGATGCTCCAATTTCAAGCTCAGGGCTCTTTGACAATACTTTGACAGAGTTAAAAAAGGATCTAGCCCCCTCTGGGATTTTCTCCTTCCAAAATCTAAAAGTCGGGGGGCTGTTAAAGGACAGCCCCAGCCGTCAACCAGCTCCTCATACCATGCAGTACAATAGGAGAGCGTCGCTTCTTGGGCTCCCCCTCAAAAAAAGAGGGCCTGGAGAGCACGCTCTCAGCCTGAGACTTTCTCGAAATTTCCTACAAGAACAATAGTAATTTCGAGAAAGGCAAAGGATAAAAGTCATGACATGTTGGGAGTTAGGCTTCCCAGGGAAATCGAGACCATTCGGCGCCCTCCCTGAACCAGGGTCCGTGAAAAAAGAACCTTACCACTTATGCTGGTGAAAGGCTCTGTGTCTCCCGGGGTGGGCGTTTCTCAGTGTCAGAGGGCATTGGGGGCCCCACCCCCTCTTCGGAGGGTCCAAGAGCAACCAGAGGCCAGTCTCGAGAGGCTGGTACCCCTAGCACATTTTTTGGCAGCGTGGAAAGACCTGCCGATGATGTCTTAGTGGGTCCTGTTCACGGTGGAAAACGGCTACAAAATACAGATTTGTGCATGCCCACCTCACTTCAATGGTGTTACACCCACCGTAGTGAAGCCAGAACAGGCTCTGGTTATGGAACAGGAAGTACTGGCTCTATTAAAAAAGGCGTGATAGAGCATGCTCTCCCACTCGACAGAAAATCAGGGTTTTACAGCCTCTAGTTCCCGAAAAGGATGGGGGACTGCGTCCCATATTATATCTGAGAAATCTAAATTCATCCGTCACGGCACTCAGGTTCAGGATGTTAACCATCAAAAATGTGGTGTCACAAATTCAGTCCGAGGACTGGTTTGTCACAATAGACCTGAAAGACACATACTTCCATATATCCATCCTTCCCCAACACAGGTACCTGAGGTTCGCTTTCAGGGGCTACATAGACGATTGGCTCATTCTAGCTCAGAATCACGCTATGGCAGTTTGACATCGAAATGTCGTTTTCAGCCATATCAGAAGGTTGGGGTTTCGGTTGAACACCGCAAAAAGTGTGCTAGTTCCAGCCAGGAGGACCATTTTTTTTAGGTGTGCTATGGGACTCCATGACAATGCGAGCACGTCTGTCCCCGCCACAAATCGCTTCAATTCAGTCAGCAGTACACAAAAGTCAGACTAAGCCAGTTCATCACTGTGAAACACTTTCAGAGATTGTTGGGCCTCATGGCAGCATCAGCCAGCGTGATTCCATTTGGTCTGCTGCACATGAGGCCCCTGCAGTGGTGCCTCAAAGCCAGGGGGTTCTCCCTCAAGGGCAATTCTTTCTGCATGATCAAGGTTTCGCGGCGCTGCCTTCGGGCCTTAAGTATGTGGAAAAATGCCCTGGTTCCTGTCTCAGGGCCCAGTATTGGGGGCTGTCTGTCATCGCGTCATGCTTATGACAGATGCTTCTCTCACAGGCTGGGGAGCAACCCTGAGGGGACTTCCCACAGAGGGACAATGGGCGGAACATCATCGTTCCTGGCACACAAACTGCCTGGAGATGATGGCCGTGTTTCTGGCCTTAAAACACTTTCTCCCAGATTTAAGGTGCCGTCATGTTCTAGTCTGCATGGACAACACATCGGTGGTCGCTTACATCAACCATCAGGGGGGTCTGAGGTCTTGACTGCTATGCAGACTGGCACATCGAATTCTCCTGTGGGCCCAGAACAAAATTCAGTCTGTCAGGGCAATGTATGTTCCGGGCCATCTGAACATGGGAGCAGATCCCCTGTCGAGGCAGGGGGTGAGATCCGGGGAATGGAGACTTCACCCCGAGGTGGTGGAGACCATTTGGGAAAGATTAGGGAGAGTGCAGGTAGACCTGTTTGCTTCCCAAAAGAGCACACATTGCATACTGCGGTTTTCTCGCTCGCAGCCCTGCTGGGACTGGATGCCATGGTGCAAATGTGGCCGAGGCTACGTCTGTATGCTTTCCCCCGGTTGCTCTGCTCCCAGGAGTCCTGGAGAGGGTCCGTCGAGATGGAGTCCAGTTACTGCTGGTAGCCCCGTTTTGGCCTACGAGAATTTGTTTTTCAGACCTTATAGCCCTGCTGGTGGGTCTCCCATGGGAGATCCCCATCAGGAGAGACCTTCTGTTATCCCTATGATACTTCATCCCCGCCCCGATCTGTGTAAACTGTGGGTGTGGCCTCTGAGAGGCCTCTGTCTAAAGCCTTTCTTTACCCCAGACCGGGGTATGTGCCGAAGGTTCCTACTCATAAGGCGAGACCTGCTGTGCCTTTAATCTGCCCCTGTTTCAGTTGTCGGACCAAGAGAAAATTAATCTACTCTGCCCAGTTAAGGCTCTGGATACATACGCTAACAGAGTTATCAATTGGAGAAAGAGTGAGCAGTTACTGGTCTGCTTCGGACCCTTAAAGAGGGGGAATCCGGCGAATAAACAGGCAATAAGTAATTGGATAGTTGAGACTATCTTATTTACTTACCAGGCAGCTGGAAGTCCCGCATCTAAATTTGTTAGGGCCCATTCCACAAGGGCTGTAGGGGCCTCCAAAGCTTCTATTTCAGGCTCTGCCCTTTCTGACATTTGTTTGGTGGCAGGATGGTCGACGCAACATACATTTGTGTGTCACTATCAACTTGATGTAGACCCCTCACCAGGGTCCTCTGTTTTCACTGCATAGTGTGCGTTCACAGTGAGTCTGGCCTAGTGGGTATTGTGCTCCCCTAGCATTCTGGTTAGACGCAGTGTTGAAGTTCCCTAGATGGGGAACGTCTCGGGTTACGTATGTAACCATAGCTCCCCGAGAGGGAAAGAGACATTGCGTCTTCCGCCATACTCTCTTCTGCCTGCTGCTACTTTCAAGCAAATTTGAAGTTAACACTGAATGCTCAGTGCAGGCTTTTATACTCTCTGGTCTGACGTCACCGCTTAATTACATTAGATTGATTTCACATGTGCTTCAAGATGCGTATAAAAGAGGTGTTCCCCCTAGCATTCTGGTTAGATGCAGTGTCTCGTTCCCTCTCGGGGAACTATGATTACATACATAACCCGAGACTATATTCAGTTTGTAAAAATACAGTTTCAAGTTTTCAAGATGAAGAAATTCAGAACATCAAATTTAATATCCTAAAATTCAAAACAAGAAATTCAGATCGTGAAATTCAGATTCAGCAGAAAGTAGGTCAGGGGTTATCAACAGCAAAGAGTGCACGATCCCCAAAAAGTCAAACTAAGAATCACTCACTTTAGCTTGATTCATAATTATGGACAAATTACAGGGTGCGAATTATGATGGTGGGGGGTTGGGGAGGGGGTGTAAAAATAGGTAAAAATGTATGTTTTTTTATATACATATAGCATAATGTAAAAATAAACTCATATGTATTTTAGCTTTAAGTATAGGAAAGTCTGCTTTTGGTTTTGGTCACATAAAACAAACATGTTGAAAACTCATAAAGTGGCTTTCCCTGCACTCTATTCAAAACAATATAGACTTTTTAACACCTCTTATGTTGTTACCATTTAAAACAAAGTTTTAAGCACTTAACAAAAGAGGTTAATAAGAAATCTCTGACAAGTCATTAATAGTGAGTCACTTAATTCATTTATAAATTAGCTGATTCAAATGACTCTGAATGAACAACTCAGTGACAAAGATAGAGGTTTGGCGCCACCCATTAGACATTTTTGTTTCAATTTATTTTAGCCATTCATTCATTCATTTTCTTTTCGGTTTAGTCCCTTTAATAATCTGGGGTCGCCACAGCGGAATGAACCGCCAACTTCTCCAGCATGTGTTTTACGCAGCAGATGCCCTTCCTGCTGCAACCCATCTCTGGGAAACATTCACACACACTCATACTCTACGGACAATTTAGCCTACCCAATTCACCTATACTGCATGTCTTTGGACTGTAGGGGAAACCGGAGCACCCGGAGGAAACCCGCGCAAATGCAGGGAGAACATGCAAACTCCACACAGAAACGGCTATTTTGGCGGTGGGGATGGAGATGGCTTGTCCACCAGACTAGATGGGTGTTTCACATGGCGGCTAAAACGAAGGGGAAAGTCTCTATGCCCCCAATCTCCATCTTCCTGAAGGTGTACAGTGAACTCACATAGAGTTGGAGGGCACCTTTCTCTGCCCAGTCTGTGTGTGCTTTTGCCCCGCCTCCCTTGATAACAGAGCAGCCAGGGAGTACATGGCAATTCCCCAGGTAGAGCGTGCTATTGCAGTCAATCTTTGCTCACGTAGTGCCTCTTCCTGGCAGGGTCAGCCTCGGCTCCCATCAAAAGCGTGTAGATTGTCTGCATCCCTGGGGGCCACAGCCTACACTGCTGTGAGCCTGGCTGCTTCCACCTTGCATGCTATGGCCACAGTCCAGCGCTACCAGGCACAGGCATTGGCCCAGCTGCACGAGGGGGGTTTCGACCCAGGCTTAATGCACAAACTACGCACCTCAACTGACTATGTGCTATGACTCAACTGACTAAGACCATGTGTTGTGAGCATGCAGTTGCGGTGAGCTCAACTGTGCAACTGAAGCGCTCTCACAGCAGCTTACATGCATGGTAAATAAAGGGTCCATCCTAGTTTAGTTCAGCTGACATGGGCACACTTCGTAGAAGCCCAGGTCAAACTGTTTGCTTACTCCGAGACCACCCAGTTTTAGGACGTAGACCATGTCTTGTTAGTTGTGACTCTCTGGTCCAACTGAACCTGGTTATCAGAACTTTCTTTCCTCGCAACGGCCCCTCCCAGGCAGATCCCTTTGAAGAAGGATATTCTTTCTCAGGGACATGCCAGATCAACATTGTTTTCCTTTCCTCAGTATAGGCTGGAGCAGAGGCTGTCACTCTCCATTCAAAAGGTTTTTGTTCCTGCCATTTCTGCACATCATGACGCGGTAGATGGTGGTATGGTGGGAAGGCATAGCTCACCCCATTTATTCCCTTTTGGGATCTTTCTGTAGTGCTGGCAGGGTTATCCGTTCAAACCACTCCACTCAGTATTCTTGAGATTTCTGTCCATGAAGACTGCTCTGCTGATCACGTTGGCATCAATCAAGAGGTTTGAGGACCTGGGGCATTTTGAGTCAGCGAATCGTATCTGGAATTCTGTCCAGCCTACTCTTACGTTATCCTGAGACCCTAACCCAGCTATGTGCCAAAGGTTCCTACCACACACTTTCAAGACCAGGTAATGAACCTGCAAGCGATGCCTGCTGAAAAAAAAAAGCCAAAGCAAAGCAAGCACTACCAGATTACTATGGTATAAATACAGCACTACAAAATACAAAAGATAGAGATCGACTTAGAATGTCACTTACCTATTCTATAATCATTTGTTCAGCTGTTGTTTGAAATTCACAGTTTCTAGCGGAAGTCAACAACCAATTTCTTTGCTCTGCTCAATGACAGGCTGATGGCTGCCGATGTGTTGAATATCCAAAATTATAAATATTTTTAAATAGGCACTATGCTCATAAATAAACTGCATATTTGCAATCTAAACAACTACATTCTTGCCTAAAAAACTCAAAAGTACATTACGTTGTACATTACAGCTGCAATATTTGTCAAACTGCAGTGAGTTGTTTACTTTCTGCTTGTCTCTCTATGAGAGCAGAGTAAAGCTGCGGTCACACTAGAGTTTGAGCTTGTGAAATTCTGTAGTACCGTGCTGTAAAGGGGGGGGGGGGATTAAACAAGATGATTAGACATTTAAAGAAGCGAGCGAGCGTCATGTTTTGATCTTCAATTGGTCTCATGCAGTCACATGATGAGATTTCACAGGTCAGGGTTCACCAAGCTTAAACTTTGCAACCTTGTTTGCAACGCAGTGAACTGTGAAACTTGTTGCACAAGCTTGCGTTTCCGGTTTTCCACATTTGTGTGCGTATGAATAGAAGTCTATGGGAGGAAAGTCCAGTGTGACTACAGCTTACAGTTTTTTCCAATTGTTTACACACATTTTCTGAAAGCATGTCTCATATTGTCAGAACTCTACACACAAATCACAAAACACACACACATTGGGCAAAACCCTTCAAATCTCCTGCAAAATCAAACTTTACATTCAAAACAATGTAATTTCTTCACAAAATGGTGTTTTGTTTTCAAATGGCACACACAAATCACATGAATAGACATTTATAAGAACCAGTTGATCACTGATATGCTTACAGTTTTTTCCCCAATTGTTTACACACAATTACTTGTACTTCAGACAAAATGGGCCTGTTTCAGAAAGGAGGTTAAGTGAAAACTTAGAGTATTTTAACCCTGAAATGAGAGAAACTCTGGGTTTTCCGTTTTAAAATAGCAGGTTTGTCAAACTTGAGAAAGCAGGGTAAGTCAAGCCTGTTTCTGAAAGAGAGATAGCTTTAACTCAGAGTCAGTTGTGAACCTAACCTGGTCAGGAGCAGGTTTTATTCTCTAAACTCAGAGTTTCTGTCGGTCTCCTCCACTTTTTAAAGACGAAGTGGTATTTCTCGCCTTAGCCTTACGTTTCCACCCACCTATTTTAATGCTCATTTTAGATATGCACATAAAAATGATTGATGGAAACATCATGATGCACATACATTTTTGAAAATATGCATAAAAAACATGCGCATAATAACTGAGTAGGATAAACATATTTGATAAGAAAAGATGCTAATAAACTGCGAAGAAAACCCTTTTACTGAACAAATTCCAGTAAAAAAAAGTTTGTTATAAGAGATGATGATAAAAATGTGTGTGAATAGACAAACCAGCTGGCTGAGCACATTGTAAAACATCTCAAATGTTGTTTTGGTCATTCTAAAAACACCTCACCCGTTTCAGTATTAATATATATTATTAATTACCTCCAGAGCGTCTGGAGCGCGTCAAGAGCGTCTGTTCTCCGCGTCTCATGGCTTCAAACGCCACCACGTGTTTATTGTTTGTCAATTGTCTTCTGAGGCGCAAGTATTTAGCCTGTTAAAGAAAAGACTTAGCTTCTTCTACAGCAGTAAATTCTGTTTTTACTGTTGATATTTGGCGTCAGTTGATCAGGAAGGGACAATTTTGTTGTCTTTGATTCATTGGATGGAAACGCTGCTTTATTCGCACTTTTTTATGCGTTATTCCAGTTTTGCACATTAATTAATATTTTTGGATGGAAACATAGCTATTGCCTATATTTCAGTCACACAAAGAACAAAGTCACGTACAAGAATGGCTTGTCCTTTTTTAATGAATAATTAGTTTAAATTCACTGACCTTTGACATGTACTGTAACTAGATTAATGGGATTATTATTCATTCTAAAAAATATTTTTTAGTTCCGCTTACATTCTAAATGTCATATTAACCACTATCACTTGATCAATAGAGGCACAAGTGCACTTTTAAATCTGTTAAAACTGATCAACGTGTATAAAAGTGGGAACGTGTGTAAAAATGTTATAAACATCACACATTACATTACTTTTTTATTATACTTAAATATTTAAATTCGTTAGAAGTAAATTACAGCTATGTTTTCCCACACTAACTGTCTCTGTCTCACTGCTGCAGTGGTGTTGCTTTTTTAAATATATGGTCATATTTGCTATAACTTTGCATGAGCACATCAAGTTCAGCAGAGAAAAGAAATGCTGGTCTCTTATTTTCCAGATGTTGCCATGGTCACTTGTGATATCTGCGCTACTCAAAGTTGATTTACCCAACTCAGATCAGCTATTCTGAAACCGAAAACACTGACTTTTTAATCTCTCTGTAAATGAACTCAGAGTTCAAGTTTAAACTCTGAGTTGGTTAAACCTCCTTACTGAAACAGGCCCAATGACTACAACAGGAACCAACCCCCTGAACCAATTCAGCTAAACTAAAAGCCCAATTCCTGCTTTATACTCAAATTGCAGATTTAAGACACACTTTTTTCAAAACACTACACACAATTATCTGCATTTGGCACAATTTTCAAAAAAATCTTGTTTTCACAAGGAACACACTGTTTACAAAATTGTAAAGTCAGTTGTCCTACTTTGCATACTAACTCATCACATAGATAAACACCTGTCACACATAATTGCAATTTAGAAACCAGAGCTCATCTCATATTCTCCATTTCTCAATCCTATTGAGGATTTTTTTTCTGCCAGGGGATGGAAAGTGTCTGACCGACTTCTGTTGATGGCATATGTAGATGGCATATGTGTTTTTCTCGTTATGTGCAACTTTGTGTTGGTTGGGATGAACACTGTGTACGCTGTTTTTGTGGGAAAATACAGTAAAATATAGAACATATAAAAAATATGGAGAAGAAGTTGTCATAGTGGTTACATTGCAGTTTTTTTTACAATGGCTATGACAGTTTTTTCAATACATTTAACAAGTTTCCTAAACTCTTAACACAGTTAGCACAACATCCACCTCTGTAGGCTATACAATTAACACATTTAACGTTGCTTTGATACAAAATGCATCCAGTTAACACCAATTTCAAATTCTTGAACTTATTTTACACACAAGCTCAACCAAGACCAAAACAATGTAATTTTACAAATGCTTTCAAACTGCATGTCAGAACAAATAACATCATGTTCTAAACAGAACTTATATAGGCTAAAGTAAAAATGAACAGCTGTTCATATTGTGAATTGAAACACAAATATATTCCCTGTATTTTATTCCATTGCTAATGAGAAACAGCTTATTGCAGTTATGTAAATACATAAATCACAGCAGATTCCTATCTAGGAATCACACTCAGGTGTTGAGGTTTTTCCAATTACTGTACATGATCGTATGTTCTTGAGAACATGAGGACTCTGAGGACTCTTTGGCCTGATCTTGTGTGGAAAAGGAGCAATATAAAGCAACTCAAAGAAAGAAAGAAAGAAAGAAAGAAAGAAAGAAAGAAAGAAAGAAAGAAAGAAA
>CAIGQZ010032784.1:697715-725508 GCA_903798205.1 Danio tinwini
CACACACACACACACACACACACACAGAGAGAGACAGGAGCACTTAATGCTCTTTTACAAATACATTCACACACACCTAACCTTATAATCAATATCACATATTAGAAATGTTAAAATATTTGTATAATAGTCTCTCTTGACATTGTATTATTGTATTTGCAAAACCTACTGATTTTAACTAGAAAAATATAGATGATGACCATGCACACTAACGCTCTAACGTTAATTGCATTTAATATTAAACTAAAACTTTTAATTTATTTACATTTAAGTGTTGAAATCAAGTTTGTTTTTAAAAGTATATATATTTTTAAAAGGCACCTATTATACAAAATACATTTTTGGATACTGTTTGGACAGAGATGTGTTTAGAAAAGTGTATACACAGCAACAATAGAGTGGTATAAACACGTCAAGTGTGTGTGTTTTTAGTTTTTTTTCCTTTGATTGAGCAATCTTTGAGACCATTCACATGGCAATGGAGCAGTGCATTATGCCTGTCCAATTATATTGATTGATAGGCACGCATTATCAAGTTCTCAGTCAGCTTGTTAAATTCTTGTTTATAGGATTTTAAACAAAATTTTTTAATCGTTATCTAAATCAGCATGCCAGTTCCACTGCAAAGGTGGCTATAGCTAGCATTGTCTTACAGATCAAAAATTTGTTGTCATGTGTATGCTGTAATTACACTTTTCCAAAAATAGTAGAAAATAAGATATAAAATGTTTTTAAACAGTGGTTATAATAAAACTGCATAGTGTCATAGATTCCTGGTTTGTAGATGTTAAATCATGTTTAATAAAAAAATATATTGCAAAGAAGCTATGATAACACTCCACACAGTATATATGTTCCTGTTTGGGACCTGTCCTATTTGCCATAAGTAGATATACAGAAACAGCACAACATGTTAAAGGGCACCTACAGTTAGGTCCATAAGTATTTGGACATCGACACAATTCTAACATTTTTGGCTCTATAAACCAAGACAATCGATTTGAAATGAAGCGAACAAGATGTGCTTTAACTGCAGACTTTAATTTGATGGTATTTACATCCAAATCAGGTGAACGCTGTATGAATTACAACAGTTTCTGAATGTGCTTCCTAATTGTTAAGGGTCCAAAAATAATTGGACAATAGTGAAAGTTTGATTTAGAATTATTATTCTGTCCAATTTCTTTTGGACCCTTAACAAGTGGGAGGCACATATGCAAACTATTGTAATTCCTACAACATTCACCTGATTTGGATGTAAATATCCTCAAATTAAAGCTGACAGTCCGCAGTTAAAGCACATCTGTTTCATTTCAAATCAATTGTGTTGATGTATAGAGCCAAAATGTTAGAATTGTGTCGGATGTCCAAATATTTGTGGCCTAACTGCATTTTACCCCTTTTTAAAGATTTAAGATAAGTATTTTGTGTCTCCAGAATGTGTCTGTAAAGTTACAGCTTAAAACACCCATCAGATTATTTATTATACCTTTCAGAATATTGGATTTTCTGCTCTGAACAACCATGTAGCTGTTCTTTGTTGCCTGTGCCTTTATTGTTATTTCTCCCCGCCCACCGTTTCTACCTGCCTGTCAGAGTGTGACTCAATCTCCACCTTGGCTGTGTCAGATAAACAGCACCGTAAGAACTCTACCAAATGGTTATTAGATGTATTTGTTAAGTTAATTCAAGCCTTTCTGCAAAGTCGTTACAAAGTTCAGACAAACACACACACACATAGCGTGCGCGTTTAAAGAGCATATTGTTGGTTAAAAAACTATATAAAAAAAAAAAGCAGAATCATTTGTAAAAATACTCTATAATACCATAAAATACCATATTAAAATGTTTTACGAAGCGCAAGGGCACACAATTAAAGAAAATGTGTCTGTTTTTCAACTTCCGCTTTTTTTTCTAACCACCCCGGTGACGTCACATCAGGGACTCATTAGACAGGCTTTGCAGTGAAGCAGAGCAGCGTCAGTTGTATGTTTTAGTGTTATTTATCTTTATCGTGGTATATTATTGTGTGTATGGGGGCTGCAGAAACTCCAGCCTGTCAGCATATCAAGTCCACAAATTGTGTTTATTTGTTTGTGAAATGGGATGAATCCGAGAAGACCGTAAGCTGACGCAAAAACGGCGAAAAACACGCTCCTGGATCAGTCAGAGGTGCAGCTTAATGAAAACGAGAACTGTACACGGTAAGACAACTCATTTTTCTTTTTTATTTGTCAACTTTCAAATCAGTAAGCATGTTTTTTGACTAATTAGAAGCAATGCAATGTGTTTACATTGGAGTAGCCTACAGAACAGCACTGCTGTTAACTTGTAATGTATAGCATACTAAATATGCTTTTTTTAAACCGTGTAAAATGTAAGCATATGACAAGACAACTGGTACCATCAGTTTGCTAATATTATAATTGTCTTGTATAGTTACAGCGTAGTGACTTTGTTTGCTCAGCTAATTAATCATTTATTGTCATGTGGTGTGTGTATATAAGGCTTTGGGAGATGCATCTGCAGCTGTGATGCTGACCCGAAGCTGAAGGCTTTCTCTCCAAGGGCCTCTCGCTCAACTGGGCTTCACTTTGGCTCACAGAGTAACCTCAGACCTTCACCTCGTTCATAAGGTAAATTATTATTTCCCCTAAATTAATTATACATGGTATTATCAGTTTACAAAAACTAGAAGGGCTAATAATTACTAGAATATTTCTATATAATGCAGTCAGGTAAATCTCAAACACTAACTTTGACTTCCTTTTTTTAAATATTGGAATCATGTAACCATTGACTTCCATAGTATCTGTTTTTCCTTATATAGAAGTCAATGGTTACAGGTTTTCAGCTTTCTTCAAAATATCTTCTTTTGTGATCAACAAAAGTAAGTCAATAAGGGGTTTAGAACCATTTGAGGGATATTCATCTTATAGAAGAAAGACAAATAACATTTGATAAATTAAAGTTTGTTGTCACATGCTCAACTTATAATGGATACAATCTATATTTGTGAGATGGTATGCAGTTCACCATCCAGGGGTCTGCAAATGTGGCTGGGTATTCTGTATTATGTTATATTAAAATCATGTGGTAAATTTTAAAATATACATCATTGACAAAGATGATTGAAAGTTTTGCATTATTTCCCCAGCATATATGTATCATCCCTTACAGCCTGTCTGACGGTGGAATACTGGAGGTCATCACAGACTCGACGAGAATGCAGAACTGTCCACTACATACTGGGCTCTCCTTTCTAGATCCTTCCAGTGGGTTACAAGGATGAGGCTGTCAGCATCTTTTTACACAGCATTCACAATTTAGCACACATTAAAGACATCACAGTGTGCCACCTACATAAATGTTGGCCAACTTACTGAAAAATAATTTAAATAAAGTTTACTTTTAAAGAGGTCAGATGATTTTTATTTCAGGATTATGTTTGTTACCTACTTATACATGCACTCACACAGATACTTATACATACAGTATGTCACAACAGTAAGTACACCCCTCACATTTCTGCAAATATTTATTTATATCTTTTGATAGGACAACACTGCAGAAATAACTATTTGACACAATGAAAAGTAGTCAGTGTAAAATTCGTTTAGCAGTGTAAATTTATTGTCCCCTCAAAAAAATAAAGCCAATAATAGCTGAACCCCTGGCAACAAAAGTAAGTACACCCCTAAGAAAAAAATTGAAACTTTAACTCTCTTGGGCATGGAGTTGACCAGAGCTTCCCAGGTTGCAACTGGAATCCTTTTCCACTCCTCTATCACAGCATCACGGAGGTGGTGGATATTTGACACCTTCCACCTTCCTTTTCAGGGTGTCCCAGAGGTGTTCTATGGGGTTCAGGTCTGGAGACATGCTTGGCCAGTCCATCACCTTTACTCTGAGCCTCTTTAGCAAGCCAGTGGTCATCTTGGAGGTGTGTTTAAGGTAATTATAATGCTGGAACACTGCTCTGCTGCCCAGTTTCTTAACACTGACTACATCTTATTGTGTCAAAGAGTCATTTACATTCATTTGTCGTATGAAAAGATATAAATAAATATTTGCAGAAATGTGAGGGGTATACTCACTTTTGTGACATACTGTATATAAAGAGTAAAAATGTTGGCTATTAACAGTGCTCATGATTTTGTATTTTTAGCAGTGCTTATGATTTTTTGATTTTTAGCTCTGAAAAGCTTTTTTATAATAAAAAGATTCTCAAGTACCTTGTTTACATGTTTCTGCATTATTCCTGATGTTCGGTGTTATTTGTGTTTTGTATTCACTTATTTACAATTCAAAAATAGGGTCAATGTGGCATAACTTCTGCTCATTAATGCTCATTAGTTTCTGTTACTGGTAAGTATTAATACTTATAGATAGATGATCATTACTAGCTTTGCTATTGCCAAATAAGATTTCGTTATCTAACATATCTGCCTGTAACCCAACTGGTCTCTCACTGAGAACCTGCTCTGTTCTCCTCACAATACAGCTCAATTACTCTTCTTTGACTGGTGTTCTGTCTACTGGTCTGTCCACAGGCTCATGTATGGCTATGGTCCGTTGTTTGTGTGAACAGCTCAGAATATCTTATCTCACCCGCCATCAAAACGCACACTGTGATCAGTTGTCTTCATACTGTTTATATGCGCGTCTCCCTCTTCCGACGTTACTTCCGGTCTGGCGATTTTTTTTCAGATGCGGAAGTACCTTTCTGTGAACAAAATCGACTCCAGATGGCTTAATATTAAACTTTAACGTATATTTTAAAGAAAATCTAGTTCCTACTTTACTCTTAAACACATTGACTCACTGGGGTGTCTAACCTACAATATGCTCTTTAACTTTGTACTTTTTGCACGGCAAATGTGACAGGATACACGTTAATATACACTGCTGTATCAATATCAGTTATGTTAATGTACAAAATAAACCTGATTTAACATCCACAAACCAGGATTGAAGCATCTCCTTTTATAAATTTACTGACATACGTCTGTGGTAATAAAGATGGTAAAATTGCTGTAATTCATTACAAATATGCACTGTTTTAAACTTGTAAAACCCCTTGTTCACATTTGAAGATGATTGATAATCACAGCGAGCTGAACATCTTTTAATCCCAGTTGCTTTGCACATGTCCTGTCTTGTTGATATGATTATACATGTTACTATGGAGACATGTTAATATACAACTGTCAATCAATTCAGTGGGTGGGGAAACCACACGTTGTGGTGGGCCTCAAAATGGAAAGGGATTTGGATCCCTTTTTAATGTCTGAAAATTTAATAAGAGTCTTATTGTGTTTCTATCACTTCAATATGACAGTGGACACACTATACCTGCACACAGTTCTGTTCAAACAGCTTACAAAAGATTATTCTTTATCATAGGTGTCCTTTAATCGTGTGATGTTTATTTACAGAACACAGCAAACTTGAGAAATTGTGTGCATGGCTCACTTATTGTTGCAGAAAGGCTGAATTAACTCTATATCAAATAACCAGTTGGAAACTTCCTAGTTCAGTCTTAATGTTGTTATTTGTGACTGGTTCCCAGCTTTATCAGTGTCTGAGTCGGTGTCTGTAATTGTGCACATCCGGCACTGGGTTTCTTTGAAATAGACATGCCCAAACACTGCTAAAAATTAAATTTTTAGCAAGGTATTATAAATGTTCTGGTTTTATTTGTATTTTATATATTCATTCATTTTCCTTCAGCTTAGTCTCTATTTCAGAGGCTGCCACAGTGGAATGAACCTATTCCAGCATATGTTATATGCAGCGGATGCCCTTCCAGCTGCAACCCAGTATTGGGAAACACACACATTCACACACGCACTCATAATTTAGTTTATTCAATTTACCTATAGAACATGTTCTTTGACTGTTGGAAACCGGAGCACCTGGAGGAAACCCACGCGAACACTGAGAGAACATGCAAACTCTACACAGAAATGTCAACTTGCCCAGTCGGCACTCAGTCGGGAACCAGCAACCTTCTTGCTGTGAGGCAACATATTCAAAATATTGGTTTTATTTTAATAATTATTTTTATTATTTTACTATATGCACTTCCTTCTTTGTAACATGTCCATTTATCAAAATACAAGCATCTCTAGTTTAGATGTAAGCAAAACAGCCGTGCTAAAGTTTGAATGTGTCTGAGGTTTGTCTGACCATGGAATAAAGTTGTTGTAGGAATCAAAGACCAGAAGGAAACAAAACATAATACTTAATGTGTGTTTCTGTGCATTCAGCTTACAGTAGCATATGTCTACACATATGTCTTTCTGCTTGAATAAGTCTGCACTTGCTCATATGCATGCATCTATCTGTGTGTGGGATGCTGTTTCAGCTTCAGGCAGAGATATGATTGGTTCCTCCCAGAGGGCCTCTTTCTCCCTGCAGCATGTGGAAACCATGGCACGTTGCCAGGATACAAGGCCCCGTCTGTACCGACAAGCAGACATGAAGAGCAAAGATTAATGATTTACAAGCACACCGCTGAATGCTTTGATAACTTGGCACATTTCCTGCATCGAATTTCACTATCTATGAAGCCATCACCCTCATTACTTATTTTATTTGAGTATTAATTCTGACCACCAAACAACATATTTGAAATTAAGCTCAGAAAACATTTTCAGCCTAACAGTTTTTTTGTTTAATTATTCTATTGACACAGAATTTAATACAGAAAGTACTTAAAACAAACAAAGGTGCTTGAATTAAATTTGAAATATATTTTATGCTTTTATTTTAACAATTGTTTTTTATTGTCAAAAACTGAATGAAATTTTTAATCTTAAATTTAAATCTTGGACAATATCACTAATAAATAATGCACATTTTGATCAATATTTTATATACAACATTTGAATATTACCAGTATTGAATTCAACAAATTTTAAACGTGAATTTTTGAAACTGTCAATCACTTTTACATTTTTAACAGAAATATTAAGTGTAAAAGAAATGTTAAGTACAGGAAGGACTTTAATGGCACAACATATGCTGGTGTATGAATTACAAAGTTTCTTGATTTAAAATTAGTGGTGCTTTAAAAAGTTGAATTTACTGTTCATGAAAGAGTGGGAACCCTGTAATATAATAATAATGGTTCTGTAATTAAGCTATTTTTCTTTATCCATATCATTCCACTGAACTATGTCCAGTGTTTATTTATAATTCATTGCTTTCTTCTTTAAGTGAGAGATTCATCTCAAATGTTTATTTACAGAGCATATTTACAGGTAATTGATTTCCTGCATACAAGCTATCTAGTAAACCATGACAGTTTTTTGTAATATAAATAATGGTCAAGCACACACGCCTCAGCCAGGATGTCTTGATGAATGAATCACAAAATCTGCCATGATGATTCTAGGAAGTGATGGCATCTCTGCTTCTGATGCTCTGTGTGGCCTTTCCTTTGTTATTATCTTTCTCAGAACCCTTGCGAGCACAGCAGTGAAGTTAATTATTTGCATTCTCTCTCATACATATTCATGCCAGCAGGGTCAGCTCACATAAAGGGGAGAGACTTAATTGGGCTTTAGATGGAGAGGTTTCTGAGTGACAGGAAGAGGCGGAGGTTGTGTCCTTCTGCTTGTGCCATTCCTGACCATGAGTTGCTTTTCCTTTGTTTGAGTAGAACTAGAAAGGCTTTTATCTGAGATAATGCATTACCAAAAGGAATATTAATTTACTGCACATGTGGGACCACTGACTGTTTCTCAATCTCATAACCTCATCCACAGGATAATGCAAATACAGTATTTAAAAAAATCCATATATACAAAACAATCTAAAAGTATTAATTTCATAATTAATAAATCATAAAAAATTATTTGTTTGTGAAAATATGCATGCAATAATTTTTATGTATTTATTTATTTTTTTACAATTTTTACTTACAAATTGAGGTTGCTGGTTCGAATTCGGCTGATTCAGTTGGCATTTCTGTGTGGAGTTTACATGTTCTCCTGTGTTTGTGTGGGTTTCCTCCGGGTGCTCCAAAGACATGTGCTATGGGTAGGCCCACACGGAATCTGCGGGCGTAGAATTCCACAGATTTTTAGCCCATCATTAAATCAGTTTTTTTTCTTGAGTAAATGTGTGTAAATCTGAATTTATTCAGTTTTTAAATTACACATATTTCACATATTAAGGTTTTAGTTATGAGACTCCCAAAATAATTTCACAGAAATCTGCAGATTTTTACCAAAATTCTTTGCAGAAATTGCAAAAAACGTCTGCAGATTCCGTCTGGCCCTAGCTATGGGTAAGTAAAAAATTGGCCGTAGTGTCTGAGTACGTCTGTCTGTGTGTGTAAGAGAGAGAGTATATGGGTGTTACCCAGTACTGGGTTGTGGGCTGGCAACATATGCTGGAATAGTTGAAGGTTCTTTAGTTATATAGTCTATAGTCGGTTTGGTTTGTTCAAATATCATAGCTGAGATTGACGACATATGTTAACTGTAATAATTGAGAGGTGGCTAGACAACCAATCACTTTGAACAGTAGAGAAATGGGCCAATGAATGCCAATGAGTTGGCAGAGCTCAGCTCCACAAGTGCTGGTAATTTATCATTAGTAGAGCATACTGTATAACCAGTGCATGTAGAGCGAGCGGTAACACTTTAACTTTAGAGCCTCACTAAAGACTGAAGAGAAACATCTGCTAAGCTGACTTCCACTAAGAAAGCAGTATCCTACCAGTGCGGGTGAGGACATGACAGCAGCGGTCGAACTGGGCATTTTACTGGTGGCTAAAAGAGCAATTTGCATCTAAAAAGGAGATCCCCAAAGAGAGCAACACGGTCAAGTAATGCATCTTTTTAAAGATGTGTTTCTGACCGTGCATTTCCAGGTGAAGTGGTTTCCTCTCCCCGGATGACGGCCATGAGTACTGGGTCACATATCAGGGGGTCCAGGATGTTGAGGCAGTGCTCGCAGACAGCTTATGTCCTCACTGCACAGCCATGACTGTTGCACAACTGAGATCGCGTCACGCTCTAGCCTTAGGTTGCACCACTCCTGCTGCTCGCTGCAGTCGGTTAGCACACGGACAGGCCTGAGGGGCTTTTTCGTCACCTTTAGGCCCGTGGACCTCTCACTTCTCCACAGTGTGCTCCATCTAAGCTTTGAGTGAGTGTGGCAGTGCATCCACCAAGATGGCCACACTTTCATTAGATCACATTGGGGACCAGATGTCCATCGCAGGATCAGAGGGTGGGTTAACATGCTCAGATGACAGTTCGGACCACACCACAAATTTTGAAGTGTTAATTTCATTCTCATAGTGTGAAAATTAACACTTATTTTGTGTTTATATAGGTCCACACTAAATTGAGTTAAATTTACACTT
This sequence comes from Danio tinwini, assembly GCA_903798205.1. NCBI lineage: Eukaryota > Metazoa > Chordata > Actinopteri > Cypriniformes > Danionidae > Danio > Danio tinwini. The sequence continues at coordinate 707,101 of CAIGQZ010032784.1, forward strand.
GAAAAAGAGTATTTTTTACACTTGCATGGCGTTAAAAAAAAGCACTGCTAGTGTTACCCTTAACTCTGTGTTTTCTACTCCCTTTCCCTATTTACATAAAGTAAATAGATTAAAACTGCACTCACAGTGTTAATAGCTTAACACTAAGAGTGTTCTTCTTAACACTAATAATACAGGGTTTGTACATACCTAGGTTGATATTTAAATGTATTTTTAGTTATATAGATTGTACACTGCATTACAGGACAGTTTGCATTGATCAAAAAATAGTCAGAACAGTGTACAAGTTTAACCTTTTATTTTTATCAATGCATCTTAAATGCACAGTTAAACCAACATAAAATGTACAGCATTTTCAGTGTCAAAAACTATGAGTCTTAAAGAGGTGCTGCTTGCTTGCATGCTTTGACAATAGAAACACTTTAACCATTATTTTAAAAGCTTTGCACATAGTTCCTTTACCCTGGGTGACTTACTGGTAAGTCAAACATCGATGTTGTAGACTGGAGTCTGCAGAAAGGTAAAGATTTTGACAAGGGCTTCCTCGTAAGTCAAGTTGAACATGTAGTGGACTTTAAAGAGTTCATCAACAGCACTCAAGGAGCTGGTTCCTACACAAGGGATGAGATGTTTATCCATAACCACATAAAAATGGTAGATCCTTCCCTTGATCATTCCTGATCCTAGTAGATATGGCTGGTGACCTTTCCTCTCACTGAGATGGCCTTCAATGCTGGTGCAAGACTGCAAAAAACAGCCAGAAATTCATTAAAATTCAGTCATTAAATGCAGGAAACCAGTTAGGAAACTTACAATTTTGTTTATGAAAACAACACTAAAAATAAAACAAAACCAAATTGACCCAAAGTGCAAAAATAAAATGTGCTCTTATCCTTCATTGTGTAGTGTGACAGGGAAAAACATTACTACAAAAATGTTTATATATTTTTTTGATAAACCCTCAGTTCATCCAAGATGTAATGTACATTCTTTAACAGCATTCAACTGAATGTATTGATTAAAAAAAAGTTTCAAAAGCTACATTTTACAGCATCGCATTATGGTTTTAACAACCTTAATAATAATAATAATGAAAAGACTTTGTAAAATATTGTGAGTTTTACCTTATGGAAATGTTGGACTGATCTTAGTCTTCTAACTCCCTGAAGAAAGAGGCAGGAGGTGCAGGAGGAGTAGGACAGTTGACATTACTTTCCCAGTCTGAATGAATGATGGTAAAAAAGTTAGACGTATTAATATTAAAATAAAGCAATCCCACATTCACACTTAAGCCTCCCAAATACAAAAGAAACCAAAGCAAATTTCAAACTACAAAATCCTTAGAAATCGTACCATTTTTAGATCCTTGTTCCTCTGCTGAATTGATAAGACAATGAACTTCAGCAGTTGAAGTTAGAGATTTCGCCTCATTGATGATCATGTTCTTAAATGCTTAAGTGTCTCCCACCTCTCAAGCAACTTGTTGGATGTCTCAGCATTGAACAGACCAAAGTCCTGATTAATCTAAGGAAGAAGCATATTAGATTTATTAGAAGCTGATTCTTCAGACTTTAACAACAAACTTTTTTCCAGGTATTTTGATAAAATTTGAAATCATGCACAAATTTAAATGTTTTAGTTAGTTTTGATAATACTACAGTGATGTTTAAGAGGTATGTGTGAGCATATGTCAAATCTATCAATAAGGCCAAGTAGCAATTATATGCAGCATGAAAAAAGTTACAAAACCCACCATATAGCTGCATAAACACACTTATAAGCTAAATCTTCGGAAAAACTTGCCATATTTGCCAATCCTTTTACATCCAAAATCTTGGAAAGATGTTAAGGATATTGGCTGATTTTTTCAAGGATTATGCACCAGCTTTTGTCTATGCTTAAAGGTTTCCTTCGTCTTTGGCACAACTTCACTTTCATCAACTGTATGGACAAGGAAGGTAATTGCCTCCCTGCATGCATCCCCTTCAAGTTGTTGCTCAGTGTCTATCCTTCATTTGCGACTTGGAGATTTCTGAAATTGCAGGGCCAAGTGCCCAAGTTTAGGGTTCTTCCCAGACAAAGATTTAAGGTGCCAGGTTTCCTTTTCTGGATCGTAAAAATGTCCCTGCAATAGAGATAAGAAACATTTTAGATATGTCAGGTACATTAACATGACTAACTGTATGATAATATAATACTATATGATATGGTTTTGGCCATTTCCAGGCTGATTTCCAGCCATTTCCAGTTCAAAATGACCAGCTAAACCCAGCTAAAACCAACTTGACCAGCCTGGTTTAAGCTGGACATAGCTGGTTTTAGCTGGGCTCCCAGCCTGGCTAGGCTGGTCAAGCTAGTCTTAGCTGGTCATCTCCCAGCCTGACCAGCTAAGACCAGGCTGAAAATGGCTGGAAACCAGCCTGGAAATGGCCAAAATCCCTCTAAAACCAGGCTGGTTGACCAGCTAAAACCAACCAACCATCATAGGCAGATTAAAGCTGGATTTTTCAGCAGGGCTTTCACTCCTTGATATTGAACTTTCACCAACATGATGGAAGCTGTTAAAAAATACATATTATATCATTTTATTAGAATCAATCACAAATTTTACATAGTAAAATTAAATAAAGTTCATTTGTATTTATTTACATGTCAATGTGATATAGAAGATGATGTTATGTATAGTACATATAAATAAAAAAGCACATTACATGTTTTTTTTTCTAATATAGCAACATATTGACTTTTTTGCTTGTTTTTTTATGTGGAGGATTCTACATATCAAGTTCTAATTAGTATAGTTAGCAAAGAAGAAATATAGGGAAATTACACGTGTAAAAGCACATTGCAGATAAAAAAAAAAAAAAAACATTTTTCACATCACGTATTAATGAAAGATCTTTAAAAGTTAAGAGTACTTACAGTTCTATATACAATAGCCAGCTCTTTATGCAATGCAATTGAACAGCACTTCAATATTATATAAATACTTTATGACTGCCTTAAAATCAACAATGAAATTTCTTTGGTAAACAATGGCAAGAACAGTTTGCTCTGGTTTGCCTCTTCTGAGCGTGGCATTTTTCGATCGTTGTCGGTGGACCTCAGCTCCACTTATGGGGAATACACTAACGTTACACAACAATCACTAATCTTACTCGATTCGTGTTCATCATCATGTGGGGTAGTGGAATATGCATGGATGAACAGTAGGGGTCGCTAACAGACCAGTTGTAAGGATGGAGAGGGAGAGACGAAAGAGAGGAGGTTGGTTTTAATAAAGCAGAGTTGTAAGACGGATTCACAAGGTCCTGGTGTTTATTACGGTTGAATAAACAACATATTGGCGATGAGGATGGCCCTTCTTGCTCTTTCATCTCCTCCTGCTTTTCTGGAAACTCCGGGTGAGCCGACAATATTGTTTAGTTCATGGATTCGTATGTGACTGCTTTGTCAGCAGAGGACATACCGGAAAAGAGAAAGTGTGCATTGGTAATCCATTGCTTAGGCACTGAGGGACAGAGCATTTTTTATACACTCACAGTAGCTGATGATGGATATGAGTCTGCTCTGGCTGCCTTACAAACATTTTTTGTACAGAAAGTTAACGTGGTTGCTGAGAGAAACAAATTTCGTCAGCGGGCTCAGAGACACGGAAAACCAATCATGCAGTATGTTGCTGCTCTGCGCGAGCTGCTAGTGAACTGCGAATTCGGAGCACTCGCAGACGATATGATTAGAGATCAGATTGTTGAAAAGACATGCACTCCACGTATACGGGAGTGTCTACTGTTGGAAACGGACCTCACTCTGCAAAAGGCAATCACTATTGTGGGACAAATTGAGTCTGCAGTGGCTAAAGCGAAAGCTATGGAACGAGCTGAAACTGCAGTTAAAGTGGTACGTACTGGCTCACAAGAGGGTGCGAACCAGCGGTGGTGACAGAAGTCTGTCTCAGATAAATCTACAGTTTCTCAACAGATGTCATCAAATGAGTAACAAAAACAGCTGGATGCAAAAACATGCTTTTGCTGTGGCACTGCATCACATTTAGCAAATTACGCTAAATGCCCAGCTAAACAATTAAAATGCAGGAAATGTGGAAAAATTTGACATTTTGTGAGAGTTTGTTGTAGTTCAGCATCCACCTGCAATGTCCAAGAAGTCGTTGAGCCTGTGTTGACAGTTTTAAGCATTGAAATGCCACAGTCAATTGAAGGGACTCACTGGTCAGAACGAGTTCGAATCAGGCTTGGAAATTTAAACTCCCAAAATGGCTTTCGGCATCTAGATCTGGATAACAGTTATTCGACTGTTTCCCCCAATACTATGGCAGCAAATGTCCGGAAACCCTGCAGCTTTTTTGTAAATAATTAACCATCTATACAATGACGTTTTATAAAGTTTCGGCAAGGACCCCCATCACGGGACTTTTGAACGACCGATCACGTGATCTTGTGGCCATGTGTTCACCCTCGGGACATTCTAGTTGCAGCCAGATGGACAGAGTTTCACAGAGACAAAAGAGATCTCTGGCAATTAAGGAAAGACTTAAGAAAGACAATCTCTTAAATGTTATAGCCAAGGCAAAATTTGATATTTTGAATAATAGCCATAGGTTTATACGACAGTGTAAGAAGGACGGATCAGATCAGGTCCCTTAAAACCCCACTGCAGCCTAAAACTTGGCTTTTTGCATCAAGCTGGCTTGCGCCTGCTGTTGCTCTCTGCCCCCGGTCGCCTGCCACGCGATTGGGTCACCACAAACTCTTTATGCAAACCTCTTAAGTTTCGGACCGCCGGAACTTCTGCTAAACTGACTCTCCGTAGTTCGTTACCCCGGCAACTCAGAACAACTCCACTTACGAGCGGGAATCCCAAAGACGTCATCCGAAGCCACCCTATTTTGAGTGCCACGTGGTTCCTCAGGCCAGCCCGGCGAGGCAAAACTCCAGTGAAGAAGACTTTATCAAACTCGCAAGTAACACGAACAGCTGTTGTCTCTTTCTGATTTGGGGCCTATGATCTTAAGCAGTTAAAGATAAATCAAATCTCTGCTTTTGTGGTTTCTCAGGTGATTCTAAGATCTAGTACGAAAAACTAGAATTAATTTGGGACAGTTGTTAACTCATTTTGCATCCTCTGAACTGCCTGTGTGTATGTGTGTGTGTGGGTTTGTTTGTTTGTTGTTTGCTTATTACGTAGTTAGCCTCATGTATTGTAGCGTAGCTCAATAAATCTTTGTTCTCCTTTGTAAGAACTGTGTTCTTGTTTTATGTGCTTCTAAGTCATTGCCTCAAGCTGTAGATCTGTTACCTTGCTAAAAGTTAACCCGATCCTGTGTTATGTTATTATCGTTGGCCACGAAAATAATATAAACTAGGTTAGTAAAATGCAATGTCTCTATTTGCGGGACAAATTTCAGATAAAGTGTGAATCTTTTGATCTGATTCAATCAGACTCAATTGAGTCGAATCAATGATTTGAATCTTCAAGATCCGAGTCATTGATATGAGCTAATAAAAATCCCTAATCAATCTTATAAGATGGGTTGATTTATTACACAATGAAAAAAAATCTAAATATTACGTGTGCTGTTTCTTTGTACAGTGAGGATGGGAATTCAGTCGACACTAAACTGCTAGTGGATTTGGGTTCTGCTGTTTCCGTTCTCCCAGAGCATCTGTATCGTCAGCATTTCTCCAATGTTTCACTTACTGTGCCTAATGTTAATTTGATGACATATATGAAGAAGACAATTCCAGTTACTGGCTGCCTTGCTATTGTAAGGAATCAGCTCTTTGGTTTAACTCACATTTAAACTTTGGGGAATCAAATCTAAAGATTCGAACATGATTCACATAGAATTATTGAAAGCTTACACGACTTGGTTTCCTCGACTGGTCCAGAAGGAAATCCCGGCGGAGCTGATTGGTCAGCGTAGCAACTTCAGGGACGTGCTGGAATTCCCTCGTCGGTGGAGAGGGGTTTCCTTACTTTCAGGGAAGTTTGGAGTCGGTTGCTAGGGATACGGATGTTGGAGGAGGTGGTTTCAAGTTTCGGTCTCGTGGAGTCTTTCCTGGAGTTTCAGCTCTCTGCGGAATTCTGTAGTTATGGCAGTGTTTCAGAGTTCTGATGAATTGCTCCGATGACTTGTTGTTGAAGAGGTTGCGCAAGCAGATCGGGGGTCGAGCCGGCAGCAAGTGAAAGTCGCGGTTTGCTCCATGGTGCAACGAGGCTTCCAGCGAGGCGATGTAACGGCCAGCACGAGAAGAGCAACGTCCAGGCAGCGACGACAGTGACGAGCGGCAAAGATGACGAAAAGAGTTTCCTTGTTCAAAGTTTATAGGCTTGAGTATAGGTGTGGCCTACACAGGGATTGTCTAATAAGAGAAGCTGCGGGGTGGGATCACACCCCCATTCCTTCTTCTAGAAGGCTGGATTAGCACTTCATGTGAGAATCATGTGTTACCTGCTTTTGATTGGAAGCTATTAAAATAAAGTTTTATAACATGGACATTTTTACTAGTATGGATTCTTCATATAAACCAATGCATTTGAAACTTTTCAAGCTTTCAATCAATAATAAATATGAAACAGCACCAAGTGCATTTCAAAGGATGATGTCTCAAATTTTGGATGGTCAGGATGGTGTACAATGCTACTTAGATGACATCATTGTCTATGGTACCAGCCCAGAGGAACACGACAGACGGCTCCAGTCTGTACTACAAAGGCTGCAAAATTGTGGAATAAAGCTCAATGAAGAAAAGTGCTTCTTCAGGAAAACTGAGCTACCATTCCTTGGCCATGTAATTTCTGCTTTGGGCTTGCATCCAAATCCAGACCACGTTATTGCCATACAGCAAGCTCCTCCTCCTCATGACACTCAGTCTTTGCTTTATTTTCTCAGACTTGCCTGCTGGTATTTCAAATTTGTTCCAAATTTTGCTACATTGGCGGAGCCTCTTCATGCACTTCTCCGGAAGTCTACTGGATTTTGTTGGACAGATGAAGCACAGGAAAACCTTACTCAGCTGAAACATGTCATTACTACTAGCCCTGCACTTGCTATGTTTGATCCATCTTTACAGACAACAGTCACTCCAGATGCTTCAGATTATGGCATTGGTGCTGTGCTTACCCAGTGTCATGGCACTACTGAAAAAACAGTTGCTTTTGCATCTAGGACCTTGTCAGAGTGTGAAAGGAAGTATTCCACGACAGAAATGGAGGCCTTAGCAAGTGTCTGGGCAACAGAAAAGTGGCGTACTTACCTCTGGGGCCGACATTTTATGCTTTGCACCAACCACAGCCCCTTGTCTACATTGCTCTCCACAAAGGGTCTGGGACGTGCCGGCATGAGACTTGCCCGATGGTCTGCATGTCACTTGTGTTTTAATTACAGCATTAAATACAAGCCTGGCCGAGACAATGTGACAGCTGATTGTTTGTCCAGACTACAGGGTTCGTACAGGTGCTGGAAATCCTGGAAAATGCTTGATTTTTAATATAGCGTTTTCAAGGTTAGAAAAGTGCTTGGATTTTGGACAAAGTGCTTGAACCTGTTTGTATTTGAAATTGCAGGACTCAAAATTACGACCGTTTTGGTTGCATATGCGCCTGAAATTTTATCTATGCAAGGTTCACGCAGAATGCATATTTGCACTTAACGCAGCGCTCAGGTATAGTTTAAAAAAGTTGTCATGTCAACTTGCTGCAGTAAACAAGCCCGCAATGCCCCGCCTTAAAGCTGTTCTGATTGGCCCACTGCTCTTGAACTGAATGCGAATGGATTGGTTAATTTCAGCTGTCAATCACTCAGTTCAGATGACAGCTACAGCCGCGAAAATGTAAAGGTCTGGATACGAGAGAATGAAAATAACACTGACAGATTTTGCCTGCCTAAAGTTACAAATAACGGCACATCTGATCAGTGATCATGTGGTGAATGTTAATCCAGCATTTACACTTTTCGAAGAGTGGATAAAAGACTTCCGGTGGGTTAAAGTCCGCTATGAAAATGACTAAAGCCATTCACTGTACAGCCTGAGGGACGAAGTTTGCAGGTAACTTAACAGCGTTTCCCACACATTTTAAGCACGAGATGTTCTCCTTAATCCTTCATGTATTCGTCACGATGTTGTCAGTCATGCAACTGCAGCGCGTACACCATCGCAAAAGGGCATGCATTCACTATGATTAAATTAATATTGCAGCTCATGAAAAGACCGTTATTGCTGTTAAGATGACGTATGCAAATAATAAGTATATGTCCATACTGTATCAACCTACCCTGTTTGGCCTACTCTGGATTTACTATATTTTGTTCAGTGCAGTTTAATTTTTGCACTATTTTCATTGCAGATTTTTTTCCTAAACTCAACAGTCTCAACAGACTTCCTTGCCAATTTCATTTATTGATTGTGTTATTCACGCCATGCTATGTAAGGGCTGCTCAAGATAAGCAGAAGGCATCTCTCTGGTGATTATTTGTCAGTTATATATATAGGTTATAAAAAATTCCCAAACTACTTACAGAGAGGTGATACATTTTGGAGTGGACCATTAAACATGTTTTTCTTTAACCCCTTAACTGTCACCATTTGACAGGTGGGACATTTGCATACAGTTGCAACAGTACCTTCGTCCTAACCTAAAGAAATATTGACAATAATAAAAAGTAATATTGATGAAAGCTTGGCGTCACGGTGGCGCAGTGGGTAGCACGATCGCCTCACAGCAAAATGGTTGCTGGTTCGCGTCCCGGCTGGGTCAGTTGGCATTTCTGTGTGGAGTTTGCATGTTCTCCCCGTGTTTGCGTCGGTTTCCTCCGGGTGCTCCGGTTTCCCCCACAGTCCAAAAACATGCGCTATAGGGGAATTACTTAAGCTAAGTTGGCCGTAGTGTATGTGTGTGAATGCAAGAGTGTATGGGTGTTTCCCCATGTTGAGTTGCAGCTGGAAGGGCATCTGCTGCGTAAAACATATGCTGGATAAGTTGGCAGTTCAATCCGCTGTGGCAACTCCTGATTAACAAAGGGACTAAGCCAAAAAGAAAATAAATGATGATTCATTAATTAATTGATGAAAGCTTACAAACTATGGTTTCTATATTTGGTGACTGACTTTCAAAACAGTTGAAAACATAGGAACAGTTTATTAATTTGCAGCAAGATTATTCTCAGACTCATAAGGATTTAATTTGTTACATGAATTTTGAATAGCAATGCACATGAAATATTATGAGCGACTGGTCTTGAAAGTTTGTACTACACCCAAACAAAGTCTGACTGTAAGCTCATTTTTGAGATATCAACTTTAGGTAGAAAGAGACCAAACTGAAAAAAATGCTTCATCCAATAACTGAACTTTTTTTTTTTTTTATTACCATTTTTGGGTGAACTATCCCAATAAATCTATGCTCCAAAGTATTCAACAATTTAAGTTAAAATGCCATATAGTGTAAAATAGCTCATTGTATTTAAATGTGAAAAAGTACATACAGCATATATAAACGTAATTTACCGAGGTTGTTAGGTGCTGGAAAATGAAATTTGAAGTTGGAAAAGGTGTAAGAACCCTAAGTTAGTGGCGGGGTGAATTTTGGTGTGGTGCCCTGCCATGGAAGAATGAATGTAGCAGAAACCATGCACTAGTAATCGAGTGTGATCGCTCACTCACATGACATGACATGCACTTGGAAAATACTAACTTTAGAATATAATATTTAGAAAAAAACCTCACTACTAGTGCAATTTAATCAAATGTGATCAAATAAATATGTGCTTAAATTTGGTTTAATTAATTAGAGACAAGTGATGTCAACCTCAACAATAGGCAGCAGGGGGCGTGAGAGTATCGTGGTTAGTGTACGTATCGTGGTTAGTGTATTGCGATATTTCTGTTCGGTTTGTAGTATCGTTACACCCCTAGTATGGAGGGCACCTTTTTCTGCCAAGTCCTTGTGTGCTTCCGCCCTCGCCACCCTTGAAGATAGAGCAGCCAGGGGGTATGAAACGATTCCCCAGGGGACTGCCTAGACTCCTGTTCAAGGCATGTAGGTTATCTGAGTCCTTTGTGGCCTACACAGCTGCGGGCCAGGTTACCTCTGCTTGGCCACCTATCATTGCTACCAAGCTCAGAAGTGGGCTGAGCTGCACGTGGGTGATACTTCACTGGGCTTAATTCATGAGCTCTGCACGGTGACTGACTACACCCTTATGACCATCAAGTCAGCCACCCGTGCCCTGGGGAAGACAATGGACAAAATAGTGGTCCAGAATCATCACTTCTGGCTGAACCTAGCCGATATACACAATGTTGACAAAGCTTGCATTCTTAACTTGCCCATATCCCAGGTCAGCCTATTCGCTGACACCATCAGGGACTTTACCCAGGAGTTCTCAGCAGTGAAAGAGTAGTCGAAGGTGATGGGTGAGGTCATCCATCAGCAACCTTGGAAAACTGCTCTCCTTATTGCCCCAATCCACCTCGGCTGCTTCTTGCCTTATGCATCCATCTGCGGCTATAAGACCTTCTCCATCTCTGCAGCTTGCTTTACCTTGCTTTTACCTGCTTTAGCTGAGCCCCCCGCAGGATGAAGACGCCCCCACCTTAGAGCTACATTAAGTCAGGTAAAAGAACCACAAAGCATCCCTGAGACAAGCCACCCGGAGAAGAGGAAAACGGCTCTTTCCCTTGTGGAGGGCCAGGGATCACAGACTTCAACAACACTGCTGGCCTCCGGGCGGGGGGTAACCAAATTTTCAATAAAAGAGCAGTTTCATTTCTCTCCCAGTGCACAAACCCGAGCCTTGCCAGTCTGGGATACTCCGCCTTCTAGGTTGCAGTGCTAGGCCATATCACTATGGGATCTGAGGGAGGGAGGGAGGGAGGTAAGAGACAATATCTTATTTTCAGCACTTCCCAGGGACACTGCTTTCTGTGGTGAGCACTGCCCTCCCGAGTTGCCCCTCTGCTAGCAAGTCAGCGATTACGTGGAGCTGTGGAGAACTTGCAGCATGGAGCTGCGGAGGACCTGGAGAATGGAGCTGAAGTAGGTCTGGGGGCTTTGATTCAGCAGGCACAGGCAGTTCATATAACCCCCATGGGTTTGGAGGATCTGGTGCCCCTGGCCATTCGGGAAATTTGGGAGGATCTGGCGCCCCTGGCCATTCGGGGAATTCAGGAGGATCTGGCACCCCTGACCGTTTAAGAAATTTAGGAGCCATTTGGGAAATTCAGCAAGATCTATAGCCCCTGGCCATTCGAGGAATCCAGGAGGGTCTGGTGCCCCTTGCGATTCGGGGACTTCAAGAGGATCTGGTGCCCGCCCTTCAGAGGATTCAAGAGGATTTGGCAACTCTGGAAGATCTGGCAGTGACAGAGGATCTGGCAACTCTGGCAGTGATGGAGGATCTGGCAGTGATGGAGGTGGCGGTGGCAGCTCTGGCAGTAACAGCTCTGGCGGTGGCAGCAGCTCTGGAAACTCAGGTGGTGGTGGCCATTCTGGTGGTTCAGGTGGTGGCATTTTAAGAACAGGAACAACAGGAACTATGGTAGGAACAGACTCAGAACAGGAAACATCTTCGGAGCTGGTGACAGACTGGGGGTAACCATTATGTGAGCTGGAGGGCTGATGGCAGTCATCTTGTTAGCTGAAGGGCTGGAGGCAACCATTTTGTAAGTGATGGCCATCTTGTCAACTGGCTGTTCTTTTCCAGAACTTTTAAGTACATTTTCATGACATAATGTGAATGTAATGTCTACATATACATGGTAAATAATAAGAAAAAAAAACTTTAAAATTTATTACAGCATATCAGAGAACACGCAACAATCTATTTTGTTTATATATGTTTTTTATATCTATGTAAAATTGATTTTGATAATGCTTTAAAAGCACTACTAATGTGAAAGCTTGTTTTTGGCCAAGGACAGAAAATAAGTAAAGGCAACTAACCTATATTCAAATAATGGAACCTAGGTTGTTCGTGGGATTTTTTTCAATTAAAATAAGTTGCTAGGTGACGCATAGTTGGGGTGATCGATCATACTCAACTTTTGGACGCCACCGGCCACTTATTCCAATGGCTACTTATCACTTTTACCAAAACACTAGTAAGTCGTTGAAATTGCCTCAGGTGATGCACAAGCACTTTGCAGACCTCCCTGCCTCCCCCATTGGACCCCCTAAGTGCCTAGGAGCCCCCCTGACTGCCTTTTTGTCCGCAAAGTGCCTAATTATCCACCTGAATGCCTATTGGCCACCCACCTCTTCCTCTCTGTCCGCAGAGTGCCTATGGATCCCCCTGAATGCCTATTCATCACCCTCCTCTTCCGCATTTTACACAGGGTGCCTATGGTTCCCCCTGACCGCTTATTGTGCCAAAAGGGGCCGTTCATCTCCCTGATCGCCTGCTCTTGGCCGAAGGTCGTCCTCGTTGTCCGCAGGGTGCCTAATGGTCCCCCTGACTGCCTATTGTGCCAAAAGTGGCCATTGATGCCCCTGACTGCCTGTGGTCCATAAAGTGCCCATTGATCCCTTTGACGGCTCACAGAGTGCCTTCAATCACCCTGAACACCCGTTCCGCATTATCCTGCACAAAGTGACCGTCATGCCCCGGTGACCGCCCGGACACGCACGCCAGGTGCCCCCTTCATGCTACCGGACGCTGGTTTTGGGTCACAGGGAAAAGTATGTCCGAGTTGGCTCAGGAAGGCCACAGGGGTGTTTTTGGTCCCCAGAATGTCGCAAAACCTCAAGTCTGGGGCCCATTAATTAGGGTAGGTGTTTCGTGGACAGCGCCCAATCGGCCCCAAAAAGGCATATATGTTGCATCACGGGCCCCTGGGGCAGCCTCCAGAGTTCCGCTCCTATGGAGTTTCCATTGGATAAGCTGAAGGTGGGATTTTGGCTCCCGAGAGGTCAAAAGGTCAGAGGGCCCTGAAATTCAGCATGGTGGTCGTGCAGGGGCCGTCAACATGACACCTTGAATTTCAGGGCCTTAGACGGTTCCATGTATGGTTTGTAGCATATCAAAATAATTCACCTCAAACACACAAAGTCACTCAAGACAGTCTTGGGGTCTATATGCGTAATTAAGAGTTGCATTCAAGTGAGGGGCTTGTGCTCTCGGTATGTTGTTCGGGGGCCCCTAGGCTGCCAGCAGGCCAAGTTTGGAGCCCCTCGGACCCCCGGGAGCCAATCCAGGGCCCCTGACACTTGTCACTTATCCCATTCATTTGGCAGGTGTTTTGTGGACAGCGCCTGATTGGCCCCAAACCGACATATATGTTGCTTCACTGGGCCCCAGAGTTCCGCGGTCGCACTGGCAAATTTTCTCAAAAAGCCCCCCATGACCACAAACCACCTACGGAGTTTCCATTAAAATAAGCTGCAGGTGGGACGTCGGATCCCGAGAGGTCAAAGGTCAGAGGGCCCAGAAAATAGGCGTGGGGGTCGCACAGGGGCCTCTGACACGAGATCCAGAGTGTCGGGCCGCAGATGGCTTCTATGTAAGCTGGTTTGTTGATGTGGCCCGATCACCACCAGAGTTCCATGGTCGCACCGGCGAATTTGCTCAAAAAAGCCCCCCATGACCGCAAACCACTTATGGATTTTCCATTAAATAAGTTGAAGGTGGGACAAGGCTGCCCTGGGGGTCAAAAGGTGGCAGGACCCCCAACTTTTTCACAGAGTACCACCGCCGGGCCCCAAGGTTCCATGGCCCTAGTGGCTTCCTGAACCTTTTAGGTCTGGCCGACGCAATCGCCCTCCTAGGCCCTATGCCATAGAGCTCTATGTGAAACAGAGGGGCGTACGAAGGCCAGAAAAATGTAAATCGAAAAATGTATCCCTCGAGCTAGCCCTATCTGTAGGCCACTGAGGGCTTTGTGACGCCACTCTCTGCCAAACCTGGGGCCCCTTGGGCCCCCGGTGGCTGAAGGGGGGCTACTGACACGTGTGACTTATCCCATTTGTTTTAACAGGTGGTTTGTGGACACCCTGCGGATGGCCCCTAAAAGCCCAGAATTGAGGTGGACTGACCGGCAGAGGCCCCTCATACAATCCGCAAAGTTTGGGGCCTGAGGGGCAGATCAGGTAATTTTCTCTGTATATTTTTTTAAAACATTTTTTCAGGTGCTTGCCCCATGCCGAGGGGTGCGGGATTGGAATCGGGCGTGCACGGGACTGTGACGAGCTTGCATTCGAAGCCCCCACGGAGTTGCGCCAAAATAAAGGTCCCTTTGGCCGCTCTAACCAGAAGATCGCATGTGCAGCTTGTTTGACAGGGCCCGCGTAGGCTGTTTGTGAACAGTGCTCTTTTAGGCCACAGAAGCAGTTTGGTGAGCTCTGACGTAGAAGACACGGCTAGACGGGCATTCCTGACCTGACCCCCCCCCCCAACCCCGCTGTCCTGGGTGTGAATTTGAAGATTGGAGAAAGTTAAAAAACCTTAGAGGTTCACACCCTAGACAGGGCATGCCCAGATTAGAGCAGGAAGGCAGGTTTCAGCTGGATAGGCCTTGTAGAAGTTGAGATCTTGACATCCCACCTGCAATCTATTCCATTCACAAAAATAGGTTGTGCTGAACAGTGGAATTTTGAGGTTTTAACACCAGGGGCAACTCGGGGAGATATGGATCCACCTACATGGGTTTGTTTGGGAATCTGTTGAGGTTTGACCAATTGAGTGGATGGAGCAAGTAAAACATCCCGCTTTTGCAGAGCTCTAACGAGGACAAAACTGCTGAACAGGTATGCCCCAGGTGGGATGGTACTAGATCCTGTCCAAAATATGAATGCCAATGGTTAAATAGAACCAAAAAGGCTGTGCAGCACTTTAACCAAACAATCAAACCATGTACATTTGTAAATTATGTACACACCCACTGTACATATACATTTGTAATTATGTTTATCTATCTGCACACTTCTGATTATTAATAGCAACCTGTACATTTATCCATCTATTGTAAATCTCTGTTCATACCTAACACAACCTGTATATAATGTTCATAGTACATCCATTTGTAAATATCACAATAGTTTTTCTATAACTGCACTTTATAACTAATACCTGTATCCTGCACTTGCTGCTATTGCACTCCTGGTTAGACCTAAACTGCATTTCGTTTCCTTGTACTTGTACATGTGTGATGACAATAAAGTTGAATCTAATCTAATCTAATCTAAAACTGGTTTAACCAGTTAACCAAAATCCAACATGAAATTAACCAAAAGCTAAATATTAGCTAAATAGCAAAGTTGTGGTCTCTAGGGACCTCACTGAGATCTATAGCACCTTCGGAATCAGAAAATAAAGACTCACATGTGATGGCAGCAGTTTTATTCACGTGATCACGTAAAACAACCCAACCGGTAGCTTATTCAGTGGACCCTAAATAGGCTGTCTGTGGACATGCCACCTGTAGCTTATTCCTTAGACCTTATTCCTCCCACTTGTAGAAAAACGGATTTCAGAAAGATTTCTTTTAGAAATACCGGTCACCTTGATGGCCACAAACAGTCTAATCATCCTCCTGACCACCTTTCTGACCACAGGCATCTATTTGTTTCCCTGATCACCTATCGGTCATCCCACCTGCAGCTTATTCAGTGGACCCCAAGTAGGCTGTCTGTGGACATCCTACTTGTAGCTTATTCAGTAGACCCTAAGTAGTCTGTCTGTGAACATCCCACTCGTAGCTTATTCAGTGGACCTTAAAAAAGCTGTCTGATTAATTAATTAATCATTAAGTGTGATGTCCACAGACAGCCTATTTGGGTTCCATTGAATAAGGTACAGGTGGGATGTCCGCAGACAGCTTAATAAGTTAAAAGTGGGATGTCCACAGACAGCCTATGTAGAGTCCATTGAATAAGCTACAGGTGGGATTTTCGCAGAAAGCTTAATAAGCCAAAGGTGGGATGTCCACAGACAGCTTACCAAGGGTCCGTTATCTTGCTGGAGTTTATAGCCATTTCACTTTACTTCAGGGAGCATTAATGCCGCTTGCGTCTATTGGAGACATTCATAAATATTTCTAGCAAATCTAATGAAGGTTGGAGACATACTTGTTACATAAACACATTAAATCACACTTCAGCAGTGTGTATTTGAAAGCACACTTAAGCAGAGTATATATGAGGGCACGCAAGAATTTTGTGCATGAACAGAGAAAATCGGCACGCAAGCAATATTTTGAGATTGCAGTTTTCAGCGCTGTTTGCTGTATTCTTCCCTATACTGAACTGTACAATAAAATAAATACAAAGATGATGTTCACCTCTTACCTGATGTCTTTAAAAATACATTTTCTATGTGTTTGCAAAATGGAAGTCATAAGACATCTTCCCTATCCACCTTACTCTGAGAAAAGAGTGAACTTGAGGAGGTAAAGCTCAATATGACGGGAAAGGGCTGAGCCAAAAAGTAACAAACAAATCAATCAAAATAAAAATGTACAAAAATCACAAATTATCTCAAAGTGGGCAAAAGTAATGCTAAATAATTTTGCCCAAACGTAAGTTAAGCAAAAACAACGAAAATCATAATCATGTTAGCAAAATACACGAAAAACGAGATCAAAGGAAGCGCTTTTCTCCGCTTTTCCTGATAGCCTTTTTATATTCTCGCGCCACGACACCCAATGATGATAGATCAGTCTCCTGACCAATCAGCTGTTGTGAAGGCGGACATTGCAGAAATGACAGGCATGGAGAGAGCGAGGGAGAGAGAGAGAGAGAGAGAGAGAGAACAGGAGGCAAAAATACAACTAATATATGGCGAAAACCACAACATTTGTTTCAGACAAAACTGCAATGTTTTTTACTGGTGAATATGTAATGTAAAAAGCACTTTACAAACACATATGTATATATTTTTTATTCATTTAAATGGAAACCTATCTATCTAAATGAAAACTTAGATAACTAAAAATGAGCATCACTGTGTCTGCACAGAGATCAAGCCTCTCACCTGAGAATGTGGACATTATGGTGTTTTTAAAGAAGAACTTAAAACATCGTTAATTATTATTAAATAATTTTATCTCTGATATACAAAGTTCTAAATTATGTTTTTAAACTAACTTTGATCAAGCATGTAATCATCTTAAATACAAACTAAGCTAAACTATGGAACGGCATTATATTCTGGGGTCACCACAGCGGAATGAACCGCCAACCCATCTAGCATATGTTTCATGTAGCGAATGCCCTTCCTGCTGCAACCCATCACTGGGAAACGCCCATAAATTCTCATTCACACACATACACTATGGACAATTTTAGCTTACCTAATTCACCTGTACCGCATGTCTTTGGACTTATGGAGGAAACCGGAGCACCCGTAGGAAACCCACGTAAACACAAGACATGCAACTCCACACAGAAATGCCAACTAACTTAGCCGAGGCTTGAACCAGTGACCATCTTACTGTGAGGCTAGATCGCTACCTACTGCGCCACCACGTTGCCCCATTTACATCATTAGCAGATATAAATATAATATTTAGCATGACCAAAAGTCCCAAAAATATACATGCAAAAATATAAGTTGTAAGCACCAGTGGAGTAAATCAGTATTGGATGCAAGTGAATGAATGCACAAATGAAATGTTGTCAGTAATAGTGTATGGATGCCAAACAAAACATAGTGCTGCAATGTAGAGCAGATCTAGTGAACTGCCTAAATGATGGCTGAGCTGCAGCTCAACAACTTCTCATGCAACTGGTTTAAATAGGAGCATGGACATACATCAAATGCACTTAAGTCATGGCCCACTTATTTAAACCTACAACAGAGTAAAAGAAACCAAAACAACTCAATTATTTACTTTACAGCCTACAAAATCCAAAACAAAAAGGCTTTGGGTAAGTAAGAAACAGCTGAGTGGAATTTTTTTTTGATAAAAATAAATATTTTGGAAAAATAATGAAATATAAACTTTCCAATATATAAATACTGAATATCAAAATCCTCCAGCCTAATAATTACTTACAAATACAGCAAGGGTGTTATTTTGCCAATTGCTTATTTTACAACCCAGAAAAGCAAAATATGTCACTTCATTACAGCGAGACCTTGTCATGTTTAATAATTCAGTCTTTTGTTTCCCCTCCACTGATCCTGAAAATCCTTGTTTTGTTTCTATCTTCCTGTGTCTTTAGGGAGGCCTTCTCTGGCACAGTTTCAAGGAGCATTAGATGACAGAGGACAAGAGAAAGTTCTAACGGTAATTAGAGGGTGGTCTGGTACTGTAAGCAGTGAGAATATGGGCAAGATTTTTACTCTTCCTTGTCTCCTGTGAGCACCGACCTACAAAGTGCATGCCTTCCCCTCCCTGAACATCAGCCAGAGTTTATCTGCTTCAAACTATATTTATATATATATATATA
>CAIGQZ010032784.1:725908-755358 GCA_903798205.1 Danio tinwini
ATTATTATTTTTTTTACCTCATAAGGAGCTGAGCCCCCCTAAAATGAAAATCTTAAAATCACCCCTGGACTGCACTACAAAAAACAATTTGAAAAAGTCTGATGTTTTGGAGTTATTACTCACGTGTGAGGACGAGGAATTCTCCGACTGCTCATTTGATCCTGATTCCATTTCTAGTGGAGACGAAGCTGACTCTTGTTAAGGATTAGATTCATTCCAAGACATGTAAGTATATATATTCATATTTTTTTGAATATTATATGTTCATGAAAAATGCTTTGCTTTGAGTATGAATATAAGCAAAACAAACAGAATAAGCCTGACTGTATGACACACTATTTACTCTTGTCATTTTACTTTTGTGCCAAAAGCATAAAACTTATCTTCTTTTTACTTACATTTTTATGTAGTGCTGAAACTTGCTTATCATTTTACCTACCTTGATGTAGTGTTGAAGATGTTGGGAGAGCCACTGGAGCCATCAGAGCTACTGTGCACTTCAGACCCATCTGTGGCAGTTTGTAGAGGGTGAGGTTCTAGAGGGGATGAAGCTAATTTTCTTGGAGGAATAAATCCTCCCCAGCACATGCAAGCATATATTTAGCACATGCAAGCATATATTTGTACAATATAAATAGCTGTTTTTTATACAAACCTGAATTAGAACAGGAAAACACATATCAAGAAATATGCTAAGTTTTTGCTTGTTAAAAACAGTGTCTAATCAATCTGGTGGGTGGAAAACAGAAAAGAACCCTGACCGTTTGCCTCAATCCTCCCATCTTTTCCTGCCCAAAAGAAAACCTAGTGAGCAGCCACCTATGTCAACTTCTGTTGACATGACACCAATTGAGCTTTTCCCAACACCCATTGAGCTTTTCAAAATGTATTTTGACAAGTCTAACATCAAAATTCTGTGCACCAACAGCAAAAGCAGCAAGGAACATTGCTGCAGGAACAAAATTCAAGTGGGCTGATATCACAGAAGCAGAAATGTGCAAATACACGAGGCTCACATTTTACATGGGCATTCTAAAGCTTCCAAAGCTCAGATTTATGGTGTGTCACATCCATCTTCTATGTACCCTACCCTCAAAAGTAGCCCTGTCACGATAGTCAATATATTGACTTATCGCGCAATATATGAAAATGAGGGCGGTAAATTTTGGAGGCGCGATATATTGTCTATGTACAGGGCCGGCGCGTCCATAGAGGCAACCTAAGTGGCCGCCTAGGGCGGAAGAATAGGGAGGGCTGCATCCGCGGCACCCCCATCCCAACCCCGGTTTGCAAACCGATCACTTTCGGGTTGAGGGCAACGTGATCGGCCTTTGCCTAGAGCGGCAGTTCATCTTGCTCTGGCCCTGTGTATTTAGCAAGCAAAGTTCTTGTCTAACACGCTGCATTCTGCTTTCTGTGGAAGGCGAGGCTTATGCAGCATCTCCACGCATGCTGCGCGCACAGCCCCACAAACACACACACGCAGAGTGCGAGAGAGAGAGAGAATAGTGGAGGTGAGGAAGACGGGACGTGAACCCATTGATTCATGTTTAGTATACAGTCGTTAAGTATAAACTAGTCGCTATGGACTTGGTTTCAAAGCCACAGTGTTCAGCTCCGGTGTGGGAACATTTTGGCCTTAAGCTGAATGAAAAAGGAGAGCCCGTTAACTTGAATGAGCCATGTCGAATTTGTTTCAGAACAGTGGCAACGAAAAAAGGCAACACAACCAACCTTAAATCCCACCTAAAACATAACCACCCTAGCCATTTTTTCAACATGGAAACAACAACCGTAGTTAGTACTGGAGAAGGGTCTTCCAGACAGTTAACGTTAACAGATGCATTTACCCGGCAGTGCAAATATAAACGTGACAGCGCTAAATGGCGCACAATCACAGACAGCATAACTCACTTTATAACTAAAGAGATGCAGCCGTTAAACATAGTCGAAAAACCAGCATTCCATCTATGTACAACAAAGTAAAGGACAACATACTAAAAGAGAATAAAAACATCTAATTTTTCTCTGCAACTACAGATATGTGGTCAAGTTCAGATATGACCCCATATATGAGCATGACCATACACTACATATCTGCTGACTGGACTCTGCAGTCAAAATGTTTAGAAACTAGATTTATACCACAAAACCACACTGCAGATGTACTTGCTGAAGCACTTAAGTCTGTTTTAGCAGACTGAGAACTGGATGAGCACAAATTGGCATGTATAACTACAAATAATTGTGCTAACATTGTGGCTGCAATATGCAATCTTGGCTGGCCATGGCTCAATTGCTTTGGACACAACCTCCATTTGGCTGTTTCGCATGGACTGGATGGGGACAAGGATCACACATCACGTGCCATGGGACTTTGTAGAACTCTTGTGAACACCTTCAACCTAAGCTGGCTGAAAAAGAGAGCTTAGAAAGGCACAGAGTGAAACCAATGTCCTCAACATAGTCTAGTACTGGTAAGTTTTTGCAACAAAAAATATTTAAAGGGCTAAAAAAAATGTTTTTATTTTATTTTGTTTTTCATTTTTACTTAAATAATGGCTAGTTTGTATGGCTTTATTAACTACTTGTTAACATTATATAAACATGAAAAAAGTAATTAGAGATTAAATAGAACACATTTTAAAGTTTTTGAAAAATGTTGGAATAGAAAATTCGTATAAAAAAAACAACAAAAACTGTTATTGTTTCCACAGGATGTCGCCACACGATGGGGCACAAAGCAGAAAATGATTGAGAGGGTGCTGGAGCAACTCCCTGCCATTGGACGTGTCCTGGTTGAAGATCATAAGCATGGCCACCTCAATCCAACCTGGCAGGATGTTTCTGTGTTGGAATCAATTAATGCAGCAATGAAGCCAGTGGCTGATTTTACAGACGTCCTCTCAGGGGAAAAATATGTCACTGTGTCTACAGTAAAGCCTGCTTTGAAACTTCTTAAGGGTGAATAATTATCACCAGACCCAAATGACACTGAACTGACATCAACCATAAAGGCAAACAGGTGCAGAGTGTTGATAGAGAAATACAGCCCTTCTGAAATCCAAAATCTTCTAACAAAAGCCACCATCTTGGATCCAAGGTATCGTGGTACTATGGAGGATGCAGAGGTTTTAGATGTCAAGGAAAAGCTGGTGGAAGAACTATTAAACATGAACATGGAAAGAGGTATACCAGGAGAAAGTATCAGTGGTGAGAGCTGTGTTAAAGTTGCAGGGGGAAATGAAGAATCTGAATCTGATCCTCCAGCAACTAAGAAGAAGAGGCTGTGTGACCTTCTGCAGAACAGAAGAACCCAACTTATAAGTCATCAGACACAGACATCGGTTCCAAAACGAGTGCAGGCTGATGCAGAGCTGACTAGATTCCTTCAAGAAGAAGTACTCGATGCATCATCTGATCCCTTGATATGGTGGCGTGAAAACCAGAAAAGATTTCCACAGTTAGCACTGTTGGCACAAAAATACATGTGCATTTGTGCAACAAGCACAAGCTCTGAAAGAATGTTTAGCTTAGCTGGTAACATTGCTACCAAAGGAAGATCGTGCCTTAAGCCCCATAAGGTAAACATGTTGATGTTCCTGTCTCGGAATCTGTCTGATCATTAAAAAATGGCTTGTAGAGGTGACTGCGCTGCTTTAAAAGTCTACTTTTGACTTAAACATGATTGTTGTTACGCTTTTTTGTTTACATCCTTTATTATTTATTTGTTCTAAGATATTTTTTTCATGTTCTAATTCAGATGTCTAAATATTCTTAAAAATAAAACATTCTTTGTTCTTTCAGAGTGTACTTGAATTATTACACTATTAAGTTGTAAAAATATACTTTTAAAAAAAGTATATACAAGTTATAAAGTGGCAATAATATAGTTTATCGCAATTAATATATCTCCCAGCAAAAAATAGATATCGTGACAGCCCTACTCAAAAGATCATGTCCAGAAACCAATTCCACAGTATCACATGGAATATGCACTTGAGTGACCCAGTAGAAGACGCTGTCAATGATAAAAAAAAAAATGCACAGACGAGTATGACAAAATCCAGCCTCTATATGACAATCTGCATGTAGCCTGTCTACCACCCTGAAAAAAACATCTCTGTAGATGAGCGTATGGTTGCCACCAAAACCAGAATCAGCCTAAAGCAGTAGATAAAAATAAGACAACAAAGTGGGGATTAATACTGTTTGTGTGACAGTAGTTGCTACACAGGAGATTTCAGCATCTACACAGTGTAAGGAATCAGCTCTTTGGTTTAAATCACGTTTAAACTTTGGGGAATCGAATCTAAAGATTTGAACATGATTCACATAGAATTATTGAAAGCTTACACTTAACCTACTCATTTATCCAGCAAATAGAATGATTAGTGTAAAGCAATCCTGTATTATATTATTATGTGGCCATTAATAAATATATAAAAACAGTATTTAATTATTTAATGAGCAAGGTAACTGTAATGAAGTTCACGGCCACCTGGCCGCCGGGAAGAAGGAGGCGGAGAACCGACGCGGTTTTAAATAAATATTTATTAATAAAAGGGACGGCAGCTCCTCACGGAGACTGCCGTCTAAATCAAAACAAAACAAACGGACGGCAGCTCCTCACGGAGACTGCCGTCAAACTGAAAGCAAAAGTAATATAACATGTCCGGGCCCGGTCCTCTCTCTCTGTCCTCTGCCATCGTTCCTCCTCTTATAGTCCAGAGCTCCTTCCTGAAGGCAGGTGCGCGCCACAGGTGTATCTCATCTGTGGCAGGCCTCCTTTCGCTCCCACGGCTCTCGGCCATGCCCCCTCGCCACATACCCCCATCTCCACTCACAGGCCGGGGGCACCCCGTGGCTGTGCATACTCAGGGGGGTGGGGGGCGATGGGGGGGGATTTGGCGCCACAGCACCCGCGAGACCTATATGAGACGGGCCGAGAGAAAAGGAGATGGAGAAAAAAGGAAAGACAGAGTAGACAGAGAGGGGAGAGAGGAAAAAAAAATTGGGGTTCAGTTCTCCAGACACGCTGCCACTCGGTCCTCAACCAACTGAGAGAAGTGACGACATGCTGGGAGCCCTGTGGAGGAATCTATCCACCCGTCCGTCTTCTGGTGTCCGGCGGCGGTTCTCCTGACTGGCTGGCGGCATTTCTGGTCTCCTGCTCCGCTCCCGCTTCGGTGGAGGACGCAGGCTTTGGCGTCATGGCGGATCGCGGCGACTCCCCCCGGGATTTCTGGGATGGCTCCCTTCAGCTCTCTCCCATCCTGTGGGGAGCCCCGCGTCCCCTGCTCCTCCCCATGCTGGGAGACGGCAGCAGGCAGATCCTTCCTCGCCAGCCTCAGGCCGCCCCGTCACTTTGGCAGACGAATGGGTTTCTCCCCCACTCGGGTTAACTCCCGAACACTCGCCCTCCTCCTCAGCGGCGAGGGCAACTGGACGACGTGTCCCTCCTTCTCCCGGGTTTCGGCACCACTGTAATGAAGTTCACGGCCACCTGGCCGCCGGGAAGAGAACCGACGCGGTTTTAAATAAATATTTATTAATAAAAGGGACGGCAGCTCCTCACGGAGACTGCCGTCTAAATTAAAACAAAACAAACGGACGGCAGCTCCTCACGAAGACTGCCGTCAAACTGAAAGCAAAAGTAATATAACATGTCCGGGCCCGGTCTTCTCTCTCTGTCCTCTGCCATCGTTCCTCCTCTTATAGTCCAGAGCTCCTTCCGTGGGATTGAAGGCAGGTGCGCGCCACAGGTGTATCTCATCTGTGGCGGGCCTCGTTTCGCTCCCACGGCTCTCGGCCACGCCCCCTCGCCACAGTAACAGTATCTGAAGCTGAGACATTAACTTACAAAGCACAAAACACACCCACACAGATCTTAAAATGAAACAAAAGTTTATTGCTACTCTACAACACAACATACTAATCTAGATAAAACAAACGCACATACATATACACACACAAGCAGTTTGAGGAGAGTTATGACGGAGAGCGAGTAAGGATTCGACTTCTAGTATTTGCTAAGTTCTTAGCATTGCAAGCTGAGAGAAACCATAAATGCAGAGAATTTCGCTATTCTTTATTATTTAAATATAATTCACACCAGTTCAGCAATTATAGAAACATTGTTTGTGTTTCTTGCGGTCTGATGGAATTTTGGTTTCCTCGACTGGTCTAAAGGGAGATCTCGGCAAAGCTGATTGGTCAGCGTAGCAACTTCAATGACGTGCTGGAATTTCCTCGTCTGGGAAGAAAGGTTTCCTTACTTTCAGGGAAGCTTTGAGTCAGTTGCTAGGGATACGAATGTTGGACGAGGCGATGTCTTGAGGGAAGTCCTTCCTGGGGTTTCGGCTCTCTGCAGAATTATGTAGTTATGGCAGTGTTTCAGAGTTCTGATGAATTGACCCGATGGCTTGTTGTTGAATCGGGGGTCGAGCTGGCAGCAAGTGAATGACGCAGTTTGCTCCGTGATGCAATGAGGCTTCCGGCGAGGCGATGTAACGGCCAGCATGAAAAAAGCAACATCCAGGCAGCGACAATGGTGATGAGCGGCAAAGACACGGCAAAAGACAATATAAAACTTTCATTGTTCAAAGTTTTATAGGTTTGGATATAGGCATGGCCTACACAGGGATTGTCCAATAAGAGAAGCTGTGGGATGGGATCAATAAGAACTGTGGGAATATAAATTTATATAATCTAGTTTCAAATGAACAATAATCTACATATAACTGAAAAGTTATATTCTTTGGATTTTAATGATATAATTTCATGAACAGCTCAGCCATGCAGGACATTTAACCTTTGTCTTTCTGACTACTGGCTGAGCCAAAGTGATGCAAATACTACAGGCATGCTTTTAACCACTCTGCCTTTGTCTTCAGGTGATACTTTCAGGCCAACGAAACCCCCTTTGTTGATTAACTTGTGTGGTCAGTAACTGGGCAGGTTTCTAGCAACTATATGCCAGCTATCATTCTAACACCCAGAATTAATTTGCATGCTTTGTTTAGCCATCTCCCCTCCTCCTAAGAAAACATTATAGACAGAACATCTTTGTCTCAATTTAGACTTGTGATAAACTCGCAGACTGCAGACCTCCCTCCAGTAGGCTCCTGCAGACACATGGACTTCTTGACGACGCTGTATGACTGCAGATTAACCAACACTTCTCAATAAAGGAATTCTGTTTCAAGTCACTTGGACTGGATTCTCTCTATCCATCATTTATTATTTTTTACAACAGAACGCTCAACCTCCTTTACTCGACTTTGCTATTCTAGGTACTACCAGAAGCCCTGAGTTTTGAGATCTTAAAGAACGGGTTGAATTGTAGCGAGACAGAAGGTTGGTTAGATAAACAGGAGCTACATTATTTAAAGCTTTATAGGTAAGAAGCAATATTTTATATTTAATTTGAAACCTAACAGGCAACCAGTATAAGGAGGTTAAAATTGGGGTGATATGATCATATTTTCTAAACCTGGTAAGCACTCTGGCGGCTGCATTTTGTACTAGCTGAAGTTTGTTAATAGAGGATACTGGGCATCCGGCAAAAAGAGCATTACAGTAATCCACCCTAGAAGTCATAAAAGCATGGACTAGCTTTTCTGCATCTGATGTGGATAGCATACTTCATAACTTCGGAATATTTCTCAGATGAAAGAAGGCGGTTTTTGTGACATGGGATATATGATTTTCAAGTTAAATTGCTGTCTAATATGACATCCAGATCTTTTATAGTAGAGCTAACACTAACTAGGTGTATTTTACTGGTCTTACATTTACCAATCAATTTTGTCCAAAGCATATTTCTGTTTTTTTCTTTTGATAAAATAAAATAAAATAAATAGGCAGCATGGTGGCATAGTGGGTAGCACAATTGCCTCACAGCAAGAAGGCTGCTGGTACGAGCCCCAACTGGTTTACTTGGCCTTTCTGTGTGGAGTTTGCATGTTCTCCCCGTGTTCATGTGGGTTTCCTCCAGGTGCTCCGGTTTCCCCCACAAGTCCAAAAACATGTGGTATAGGTGAATTGGGTAAGCTAAATTGTTTGTATTGTATGTGTGTGAATGAGTGTGTATGGATGTTTCCCATTGATGGGTTGCAGCTGGAAGGGCATTCGCTGTGTAAAACATATGCTGGATAAGTTGGTGGTTCATTCTGCTGTGGCAACCCCAGATAAATAAAGCGACTAAGCCGAAAAGAAAATGAATAAATAAAAATACAATAAATACAAAATGTATTAGACCACAAATAGTTGTTTGCATCATGCTAAACCTGCTTCATTCTTTTCAAATAGGAACACTCTTGCAGCTTTCAGTATTTGTTTTTTCAGAGTATTCTGAATATTTTATTAAGTCCTTGCTATTTTATTAAGTCTATACGATTTAAGTCCTTAAGGCTGTTACATTTTTGCATCAAATTTTTGCATGTGGTGAATCCCTGATCCTTTGCATTATAATTTTATTCATAAATCCCACAGTGTAAAAACATCTGATGTTTTAAAATATTCTCTAACAAATTTAAATGAAGACACTTCTTTAAAATAAGTGTACATGATATGATGTTAGTGAGGCCAACAGGGGGCGCTCAACCTGTGGTCTGTGTGAGTCCTAATGCCCCAGTAAAAGTGAAGGGGAAACAATACTGTCAGTAAGCACCGTCTTTCGGATGAGATGTTAAACCGAAGTCCTGACTCTCTGTGGTCATTAAAAATACATGGAACTTCTCGTAAAGAGTATGGGTGTAGCCCCGATGTCCTGGTCAAAGTCTCAATCGGCCCTTACGATCATGGCCTCTGTGGTGTTTTTCAGTTGATATAAAACTTTTACATATTTTCCATGCATGAGAAGGCTTTAAAAATCAACCTTTAAAGTATTAATTACTGTAAAATTGCCTAAAAGGTTAACTGGTATATTAATGTGCACAGTAAAGAGAAGTGCTACAGGTTGCTGAGAACAACACATCCTGTTTTCGGGTGTGGGTGTCTGGACGCAGAAGATTCTAAGAAAGTGACAGGATGCATGAGCTGTGTGTACGTGCTCTGAAGCATGTTTCAAAGGTCAACCGTCAAAAGAAGGCGAGCAAGAGGAAGGAGTTAGATATGGTATAAAAGGGAAGTGTCTCTGAAAGAAGACAGGGGAGTTGCTGAGCCTCTCCTGCGCAGAGCATAATGCTTATGGTTTCTCTTTTGTTGTCAATCTAAATAAAACTTTGAAATTTGACCAGAGTCCCTCCATCCCATTTTTGAGCATGCTGTGGACCCTTTGAAAGTCCAACAATTTTGGTGACCCCGAGACGTGATGGGAAAAGGAGGAATTTTAGTGAACAGAGGGATGAACTGAATTCAACACAAATGCGCCTATCAAATAAGGTAAGCAGAAACCTTTTTAAATAAATTCTGCGATTGATTACTATAAATGAAGTGTTGAATCCAGTAAATCCTGATGTGAATCAGAGGAGAAACCAGAAATAAAATGTTAAATATTGTGAGAAATAAGTGAAATATTGTGAAGCTTTGAGAAGTTGAGTGTGACGCGCGATAGCGTGAAAATATAGGGTGAATTGTTAGAATTCAAGAGAAATCCTTGTCCCTACAAGGTATAGGGGCAATTTTTCCGGGCAAGGGAATTTCGAGAAAAACCTTGTCCCCTAGGAGGTATATGGTTAAAAGCAAACCTATTATCGACGGAGGTAGAAGACTCTTAATACCAGGGACTTAGACAGAAAGGAATGTTGTTGTAGAGGAAATCCTTCTCCCTGTGAAGGTACTGGTTAGGGAAAAGAGAGATTGGATTACTGGGAGAAATCCTAGTACAAATTGTTTTGTTCAGCATAAAGGTTAGGGTTTAGAAAAAAGGTTATTAGAGAAAACCAGGGTTTAGAATAGAGTAGGGAACGAAAACTAAGGACGTCTAGAAACATCTAACGCGCAAAGAAATTATGGAGGGTGAATTTGATAGAGAATGTGAGGAATATGGATGTCCTATATTAGGGGAATAATGGGAAAAAAGGATTGGGATAATACAAGGTCAGACAAAACCAAAAGATATGAGGAATCGCATAAAAGAGTTAGAATTGTGCAGGCAAGAAATGATTGAACAATAAAATTGATTACAATCTTGAGAAACAGAGAATTTCAGTTTTACAAACAAGTTAAAGAACATAGCAATAGTGGGCCAGAAGAATGTTGTGGTAGTAAGAAATGGAAAAAGTTGTAATTTGTAATGTGGCATGATTTTGGCACTTGTTGGAACAGCATAGAAAGACAGACGAGGAGCAAAATAGAGGAAGTGTTTAGCAAAAACAAAAAGGAAGTAAAAAAAGTTAGAAAAAAAGGAGCCATGCCTTTTTCATAAGGAAACAGTTGAAGTAGAGGCAGAAGAGAGTAAATTATATTAAAAGAGTATATATATAAAAAAATAAATATATAAATTTTATCAAATAATGATAGACTTTGACATAATAATAAGGGATATAATATAAGTTACTAAATAAACAGATCTATTACAATACAGCATAAAAAGACAAGTGAAATGAAGAAATAATGACAAATATGCTTAATATAGTTATACGTGTTGAAATGAAACTTGAAGCTATACAAATAAATATATACATAAAGAAACGAATTTGCTAAATAAATGAGTATGACTAAGACAATATATCAGATAGTTTGTTGATTAAAAAAAGAATAGATAAATAAATAATAATAATAGGGAATGATACAGAGAAAATAATATACAACATAAAGACCAGCTACTAAAGAAACCTTAGAATAGATACACTAGAAGAAAAATGGGAAAATTACTTAAAGATAGAGAAAAATAAGCTGTTAAACAGCAAAGAGAAAAAAAATTGTGTGTCCGGTCGATGAAAAGAAAAAAATGAAAAGAAAATTTATATAAAATTGGTTTGAAATTGGTTAACTGAAGAGTTAATGACCAAATAAGTAAGGAAGATAATTTAAAAAATGTATAAGCAAAACTTAAAAGCTAAGAATTAAAGAAGTCCAAATTATGGTATAATAGAAAAAAATTTAAGAGAAGTTTAAAAGATATTAAAATATGTTTAAAACATTCATAGAGACAGAGAGAAAAAGATAGAAGGTTATAAAAAAATCTATTATGATATGTTATTAAACAGATGAGATAGAAACAAGAAAAATCAGTAACACTTTGAGGAAGTAACACTTTGAGGAACTAAGATTTGATGTTAGAGGATAAGATTGAGTTTAGAAAATAAAAATAACAATTACAGGGAAATGTCGAGAGAATTAATGGAAATTTTAAAACATAATTGGCAAAAATCTGTGCACAGACCAAACTGAATTGGATTGAGGCCTTAAAAATCATATTAAGGGGTACTAGATCATTATGGAACAAAATAATGTCAAGAGAGCTCTCTGAAGCCATAATGCTTCCTAGCAAAGTGGCTATTATCAAGTGCACTGGTCATTCCCAAGGAACTGACTTGATCTCAAGAGGAAATGAGGCTGCAGATATAGCTGCAAAAAGAGCCTCTGGTTATTTGTCAGGCCAATATGTGTTCACCCCTGAACCAGATGTTACTACACTATTGCCAGAATTTTCAAGAGCTTTCCTGGCTGAGCAGCAGGTCAAGGCTGCTCCAGAAGAAAAGTCAGTATGGAAAAGTAGAAGCGCAATCAAACATGAAGATGGGCTCTGGACTGCACCTGATGGTAGAGCCCTGCTCCCTGCCTCCATAGCCCCCACTGTTTTAAAAGAGGCCCATACCCTTGCCTATTGCAGTGACAAACAAATGTCACGTGCATTGCAGTCATGGTGGCACCCTTTTATGAATTAATGACTTTTGAATTGTTACAGGATGGCAACTTAGGAGACCTGGAGCAGCTTGGACATGAACCGTAAGTGCATCATTTATGTAAAGATTATATTATAAGAAACTGACAGTTTTATTTTAGATTTTTTTCTGAACAGGTTGCTGAAGGTGTGAAGCTGGCTGGATTAACCTAACAGGCAACATAAGGGTGTAAAAACAGCCTGGAACTATAGGTCCAGGTCGAAAGTAGAAATTAATTAACAGATGACTAATTGGGGACATCTGACTAATTAGAGTGTGTAAGCATGTATTTGTGTAGGAGCTGAACACGCACCAACACCAATGCATGGGCGCAACTGTATATTAGATACAGGCCAACACAAAAAAAGGGGACACTTGGTACCATCTAAGCCAGTGTTGTCCGGCGGACCCACCGTCCAGATCATTGGACGACACCAGAGTGGACCTTGCTTCGCAGGTCCAAGAGAGGCAGGATACCACAGAAGGTGCAAAAGGAGGTGACACACAAACACATACACACATAGAAAAAGACCCAGAAGAAAATTTTCATCCATCGCAAAGTAGTCTACAAGCTTTGTAAGTGGTCTACAAAACTGGGAATTTATTTACAGCCGCCAAATGTGAAGCTGTAGCTCATTGTGTCAGTGCAGATTGTGCATTCGGAGCAGGCATAGCAAAACAATTCAGGGACAGATATGGAATAACTGAAGTGGAGTATACGAAAGGCTCAACCACATCATTCACATTTGACCTGTGTACTGTCATAAAATGTGGGGGATGAATAGCTCATGGAGGGGCTACGATGTACTGTATATCTATGCAGCATATGGGGAGACAAATTTGTGGTTAGAATGGTTAATGACAACAGCTAAAGAAACAGGATTGGTAAACTGTGGCATGCGCAAAGCCAGACCAACCCTCAGAATAGAGCCAGCCCCTTTGATTAAAAATGACAAGGGTCCTAGAGGGATTAAAAACCCTCTCCAAAACAATGTCAGAGCATTCTGGTGTAAATAAACCCTTTGATGATTGGCTGACTAGTGTGTTTGGTAAATATAAAACTATGTTCACATCCATCTTGATCTCTATTGCCACTTTTGTGGCTATAATAGTAACTTGTGGATGCTGTTGCATCCCTTCTATCAGGTCATTGTGTAACAGGGTGATAGTAACTGCAATTGAAAAGAAGGATGGAGTCCCACCCCCTTACACATTGCCTCTGTTAATATCCCCTGAAATTGATGAGGAGGAGTAGTGTCACCTATGAATGTTGTTTTTCTCTACTAATTGTGCTTCCTTGCAGATGCTAATTCATCATATATTGTGTGCTATAAGAAATGTTAAGTAGATATGTAGAGTCTGTAAGGAGTCTATTGAAATTTTTAGCTTAGATATTTTCAGTGTGATTGACTCAGCTGACATGTTGTGGTCGCCCGAATGCCAATTAGGGGACCGACTGGGTGACTTTCCCCACAGGGGTTTTCGGCCCAGTCCTGTCTGAGCACACTGGTTTATAGGTATTTTTATTTCTGAATCTTATATAGAATGTATACTAGGGTGAAATGTTGATATACAATAACAGTCTGGTATGATGTGTCAGATGAACATGTGATGGCTGCCCATAAGTCAACTAGGGGTCCTGCTGGGTGTCTTTCCTTAACGAGGTTTTCGACCCAGGCTCATCTGGACATATTGGACTTAAAATTTTCTACAAAAAACATAATTGTGGTAGTTTAAGAATGTATTGAATAGAATAAGGTGTGGCCTCTTTCAGAGGCCAAGAGAGGGATTTGTGGTGTTTTTCAGTTGATATAAAACTTTTACATATTTTCCATGCATTTCCAAGTATTAATTACTGTAAAATTGCCTAAAGGGTTAACTGGTATATTAATGTGCACAGTAAAGAGAAGTGCTACAGGTTGCTGAGAACAACACATCCTGTTTTCGGATGGGGTGTCTGGACGCAGAAGATTCTAAGAAAGTGACAGGATGTATGAGCTGTGTATATGTGCTCTGAAGCATGTTTCAGATGTCAACCGTCAAAAGAAGGCAAGAAAGAGGAAGTCAGATATGGTATAAAAGGGAATTGTCTCTGAAAGAAGACAGAGGAGTTGCTGAGCCTCTCCTGTGCAGAGCATATTGCTTATGGTTTCTCTTTTGTTGTCAATCTAAATAAAACTTTAAAATTTGACCAAAGTGCCACCATCCCATTTTTGAGCATGCTGTGGACCCTTTGAAAGTCCAACACCTCCCAAACATCTCTATCTACTAAATTGGCTCTATTACAGTCTCTTTATTCCACCAATAGCTGGTGTGTGTTGAGCGCACTGGTGCTGTTTTCCTGTGGCTGCCGTCGCATCATCCAAGTGGATGTAGAGAGACCCCCCCTCAAGATTGTGAAGTGCTTTGGGTGTGTGTCCATACACAATAAATGCCCTATATAAATAAATACACATTACATTACATACGTAAATAGTGGAGTAAAGTAATTTTACCAGAAAAATGAACTTAAGTACAGTTTTATTTGATGAACATTAAAACTAGATTGCTACCTTTGAAAGGGTTTGGGGAAGGACGGCACAGTGGTTAGCACAGTCACCTCACAGCAAAAATATCACTGGTTTGAGTTCTGGCTGGGCCAGGAGATGTTTCATGTTTCATCCGGGTGCTCCGGTTTCCGCCACAGTCCAAAGACATGTGGTATAACTGAATTGGGATAGCAAAACTTGGCCGTAGTGTATTAGTGTCTGTGAATGCAAGAGTCTATGGGTTTTTCCCAGTACTGGGTTGCAGCTGGAAGGTTAAAATTCAGCTGACCTATTTCTCACAATGGAAGAGATTGCTGGTAGAATGTCCAGATCTCAGCTGTAGAATGGGTGAGATGGTCAGAAATTGCACTCCTGCAATAATTTAAGTCTTGTGATTTAAAGTGAATTTGATGTAATTTGAAGAAAATTTACATTTTGGCGCAAAAAATGTCCAATGTTTTTTAGGGTCAATAAAAAAGTTTCTCCAATATTCTTGAAGCTTTATTTCTGAAAGAAGGAACTTAGACTTGGCAATTATCTTTTAGACAACTCTCAAATTTTTGCACTCATTTACAATGAGTGACATAAGTTTTGTAGTTATGGTTGCCTGTATATGTTGATTTGTGATTTCCATTTTTATTCAAAAATACATCCCCATTTGCTACATTTTTTTACAGAGGGTTAAAGCACCCTTTATACAATTTTACAAATAAATGACTTAAAATGTTTTGTTTCTCGAGCTTCTTGCTTTAGCCTGGTAGCATCATGAGTCAACTAAAGCTATCGGCTTCTTTCCCTGTTACTGTCTTGCACTCTTTACACTCTTTAATGTTGCTTTTGTGTCTACCTTACAGTTCAGGTGAACCATCGGCTGAGGTGTTGGAACTGGAGGCAGAGATCCGTGACCTCGAGATAAAACGCACAGCTCAGAGAACAAGCATTGCGTGATGTCTTTCGGGCTGCTGCTCGCTCGTCTGAGATAAGTGTGCAGTACAATGTCAACCCTCTTTCCACCAACCCTCTTTTCAATCCAGGCCCAGTGCACCAGGGATAGGGCATGCCCAGGTGTCGTTTACTTTGGAACCACTTCGCCCACTCTGTGAGACAGAACTTGACATCACAATCATCGGTGATTCCATATTTTGAATCGTCCATTCTACTTCAGCAAAAATAATTAATGTATGCACTTATTGCTTTCCCAGTGCTTATGTTAACCCCCAGGGGTCGAAGACTGTTTATACGCATTTTGAGGCGTCTTCTCCTAATAACTTCAAAAAGAACTTAAATTACACTGTGGAGAGGTAAGCATGATCGAACACCCAATTAGGGGAGAGAGCATGCTCGGAGCCTGGTGGGTAATCAGCAGGCCAATCAGAAATAATAAATAACACCTGTTTGTTCTAGTGATTGGGCCGGAGAGACCGTCTCGGGTTACATATGCAACCATAGTTCCCCGAGAGGGAACGAGACACTGTGTCTAACCAAAACGCCAGGGGAACACCTCTTTTATACGCATCTTGAAGCTCATGTGAAATCAATCTAATGTAATTAAAGAGCCCCTATTATACATTAAATAGGGTCATATTTTGGTTGTAAGGGTTTCCAACAACAGGCTGATATGCATGCAAGGTCAAAAAACACTTTCATGGTCTTATAATATGCATTTATTTTTACCTAATTTTCCCAGCGACTCCCATATGAATCATTCAGTGATTCATTTGTTCCCAAACCCCTCCTTAGCTTGAAGCTAATCTGCGCTGATTGGACCGATGACAGCCTGTTGCGATTGGTCGACACTGACACCCAAAACACCCTTAGAACCCTGGGGGTTAAAGGGTCACGAAACACCAAAACACAAAACGCTGCTATAAACACTATTAGGACACATATATTTCACTAAAAAGCAAAAATGTGTTGTTTTTGCATTGTTTGAAACAATTTTTTTAAGCTGCGTCATGGCGATTAGATACTTGTGTTTATTCCAGTGTGGCGAGTGGACGTCTGTACCGGCGAGTACATCCTGACGTCTCTGAGTGTGCAGCTTTAATTCATGAGAAAGACTTGGTTCAAACCAATCAGTGCGCTCTATAGTGAATGAGGTGCAACTTCATTAATATGCATGATAGCTTCGAAGACTGTTATTACCTGTTACAGTGTTCAGACGGCAGAGAGACGCCACGCTGTGTTGCCAAAACAAGTGGAAGAAGAATTGTTTGGAGTCACAGGTCGTCAGTGTTGTGTTTATGTGCTGCAACGAAGGTTTTTGTTTTCATTTCCCGCTATGAGAGCACAGCTGGACTCACGCTTAGACTACAGTGCATGCGACACGTGACAGAAATGCGTTTGTAAGGAACATTTTTACTCGAGAGCTTTTCACATCTGGAAATGGTGAAAGCCGGATTTGCCGCTCGTCTCCTTTTAAATAATACACAGCTCTAGTTCATGTTGATTGTCCTGCTCTACAGATTTGGTAAGCGATCAGTGGTCTTTGATGTTTATTTAGATAGCAAAGTTAGTTTGTATTGCCAGCAGTACTCTTTCAGTGTTTAAAGACAGACTTCAGTCAAAATGATTAGAACTGTTACTGAGTTTACAGTACGTTAACATCATTACAATATTATAGACTGAAAGATACGCTGTAAATGCTGCTCTCTGAGTGTAAACATGTAAACATCGCAAACTATTACCGTCGTGTAGAATTTTGTCGCATTTTGTGACAGGATAGTCTATACACACACGGCTTTCTGATGCTACCTACCGATTGCATCTAAGTTACCGAGAAATGCGGAGGAGTTTTTTTCTAACATACATCGTGCGGTATCAAATACAACAATACTGTTCTTAGTGCTTAAATTTTTTTTTTTACTTCATAAAAACATCAAAGTCAACAAAAAGACTTTAAAATAGCTACTCAAATACAATGCACAAACAGTATACCAATGTTATCATCCATTTGCATAGATGCCATTGCAATTATAGTTATTAACCTAAAAGTAAAATGCTGTGCCAATGTATCAATGTGAAATACAATTAAAGTAGATGTTATTTATGAACAACTCACATTTGATCCGGATCCGATTCATTGATATAAGCTAATAAATCCCTGATCGATCTTATAACGTAGGTTTATCCCCTACATCTTTAAAACAGACAACATAAAATAAATTAAGATTAACTAACCTCAACTCTAGTTAAAAACATACTGTACACAATAGTACTAACTGCTTGATAAAGACTAACCTCAATTCCAGTCATAACAATAGATAAAACTAACGTAAATCAAACTTCGTTGTGCGTGGAGTGAGCTCTGATTGGTTAACATCTTTCTTCCACTCAGCTTAGCTGTAATTGCCCGATGTGCTGCGCCAGCTCTGATTGGTTAACATATTAAAATCATGTGCACAAGAACGTTTTCTAAATAAATATCTAAATATAATGATAGATAATTGTAGCCTTAAGCGATTTAGAAATTGCATGTGCTTAAATCGAGATTTTTTTGCGATTTCGATTATTTGCACAGCCCTAAAAGGTAATTTAAAAAGCAGTATTTATTACCAGCTGCTTTGTAGAACATCCACCTTCCTTGAAGCGGACAAAGTTTGGGAAACTCTTGCTCCATAACTGAGACAATCGGTGAATAAGTGACAAAAAGTTTAAAAATGCCGTAGTCAAGGTCTGGATAAAATGGAAAACTAGTCAGACACAGGTCTCAATGTTTATTCTGCAAGTCCAGATAAACTCAAGGGGCAAAAAGAGAAAAATTCAAACAACTCAAAAAACTCTTCAATTAAAAAAAAAACTTAAAACTCCTGTCAAAGGAGTTGGCAATGGCCCAAAGTTCACAAAAAAACTGAGACGATAGGTTAAGTCCTTAAAAAATGATTAAATGAAACTACTCCTAAGAGGATAAAGAACGGTCTTCAGGAGGGTGCAATACCCGGGTACCCGACTGGGGGCGATGACTCCTGCTGCTGCTGAACGAACCAGTGAGGCCGTGAAGAAGACTAAAGCTTTGAGGCCGGCGAGAGCTAGATGAAGGCTGGCTGGATAGAGACGGACAGTCTGATGGGCAGCGATACAAAAATTAATGGGAACAGGCTTGGAGACAGACAGGGAGAAAAACAACTTTAGGATCTATCAACAAGATGACGGCAGACACGACAAAACTCACAGGACTCAAGAGCACAGGACTAGACTGAGAGATCGCCAGACATACAGGAAGGGGAAAACGACGATCTGACAAGGAACTACGATCAAGGGAGGAGTAAATAAGAAGAGAAATCAAGCAATAACAGGTGTAGGGGATCAACCTATGTTAAACGATCGATCAGGGGTTTATTAGCTCATATCAATGATTTGGATCTTGAAGATTCAAATCATTGATTTGACTCAATTGAGTCAGATTGAATCAGATTAAAAGATTCACACTTTATCTACCATTTGTAAATAAATAGTAGACATCGTATTTTACCAATCTTGTTTATATTATTTTCCTGGCCAACGATAATAACATAACACAGAATCGGGTTAACTTTTAGCAAGGCAACAAGATCTACAGCTCGAGGCAATGACTAAGAAGCACATAAACAAGAACACAGTTCTTACAAAAGGAGAACAAAGATTTATTGAGCTACACTACAATACATGAAACTAACTACTTAATAAGCAAACAACTAATAAATGCACACACACATTCACACAGAGGCAGTTCAGAGGATGCAAAATGAGTAGACAACCATCCCAAATTAATTCTAGTGCTTCTTACTAGATCTTAAAATCACACCTGATAAACTACAAAAGCAGATATTAGACTTATCTTTAACTGCTTAAGATCATATGCACCAGATCAGCAGAGACAACATTTGTTCGTGTTACTTGCGAATTTGTTGAAGTCTTCTTGACTTGAGTTTGCCTCACCGGGCTGGCCTCGGGAAGCACTGCGCTCCTGATTGGGTGGCTTCTATGACGTCTGTGGGATTCCCTCGCTCGTTAGTGGAGGTTGTCCTGGGTTGCCGGGGTATTGGACATTTGCTGAGAGTCCGTTTGCTGAAGTTCGTGCAGTTTCAAGAGGTTTGCATGAAAAGTTCTTGGTGACCCAATCGCGTGGCGGCGCGGTGTCTGGGCAGGCGAGAGGGGGCAGGGAGCAACAGCAGGCGCAAGCCAGCTTAATGCAAAAAGCAATGTTTTACAGCTGCAGGGAGTTTTTAAATTACCTGACCTGATCCATCCCCATGGCACTGTCTTCCAATGAGCAGTTGCCATGAAGGGCGGGGCCACGCCCCATACCAGCGTAGCAAAGTGTCTAACATTAACAGACTGCAAGAAATTTTACGTAGTAATATCTTACATCAAATGTTACAAGATGAATGCTGTTTGTACTACTAGTTATTCATTTACAACAATGTATTGCAAATGTAAAAAGGCTTTGTTTAGTACAAAACATCAAACATTTCAGACACATTCAGATCAATTTAATCTGCTATAAGGTTTAAGACCACATTCATACATTGGTTGGAATAAACACAGCACATGAGGAAACCTATGGCATATTATTTAAAGATGTATCTGCCTTAGTTCTAACATTTTAAGAGATTGTCTTTCATTCGTATGCATTAATTGCCAGAGATGTCTCTATGAAATTTGTACATCTGGCAGGATGTCCCGAAGGTGAACACATGATCACATGACCGATCATTCAAGTCTCGTGCAGGCAATTTCCGCCGCAACATGTAAAACCTCATTGTTTAGATGATTAATCATTTACAAATTGGGCTGAAGGATCCCTGCACATCTGTGGCCAGAGTATTGGGGAAAGAGAGTCAACTCACTTGGCCCACTGTTATGTGATGGAGTAAGCCCTGGAGCGAGTTCAATGAATGAGACGATGTGGCTGCCCCAAAATTCCAAGCCTGATTTGAACTGTTTTTTGATCAGTGAGTCACTTCACAGGTGAGTAAAATTGGCTTGATAAAATAATGTAAAGTAATTAGAGTGGATGGGCGGGGAAGCGAGAAGTAAACAAAGCATAAAGTGAGTGATCAAAACAATACAAGTGAAAGGGAAAACCTAACAAACAACACTGAGTGAACCGGTGATCAGACCGAGGATGGGACAGCAGTACCCAAAACCCCCTGGGTGTACCCGACCAAGTGTAGGAGGGAGCTTGAGCCAAACTGGACTCAACACCTTGGTGATCCAGTATGGGCCAATGAACCTGGGAGCAAATTTTGGGGGCTACT
Source organism: Danio tinwini (assembly GCA_903798205.1). Classification (NCBI taxonomy): domain Eukaryota; kingdom Metazoa; phylum Chordata; class Actinopteri; order Cypriniformes; family Danionidae; genus Danio; species Danio tinwini. Next base: position 746,510 of record CAIGQZ010032784.1, read on the forward strand.
TTGAGAGGCAGGTCCTTGGTAGACAGCCATACCCTTTGACCACATACATAGCGGGGGGCCAAAGTGCAATGGCGGTTAGCTGCTGCTTCGGTCTGCCTACTAGCCCGGGCCAAGGCTTCCTTGGCTTTACTCAAGGTGCGTCGACACCGTTGGACAAAAGCCAAGGCAGACGGGACTGCAGCATCGGGTTCCTGTGAGGGAAACGGGTGGTTGGTAATCAACAGAGCACTGAAATGGTGACATACCTGTGGAGTAGACTGGTAGAGTATTGTGAGCATATTCTACCCAGGACAGTTGTTGACACCAGGAGCTTGGATTCTGGGATGCCAGGCAGCGGAGAGTGCGTTCCAAGTCCTGGTTTGCTCGCTCAGACTGCCCATTGGTCTGAGGATGAAATCCCGACGACAGACTCGTAGAGGCCCCGGTCTGTCGACAGAATTCCTTCTAGAACCGGGAGACAAACTGGGGACCCCTATCAGAAACCACGTTGACCAGAAGACCATGAATCCGAAAAACGTGGTCCACCACCGCCTGAGCAGTCTCCTTGGCTGAGGGCAATTTAGAAAGAGGAATGAAGTGGGCTACCTTGGAAAAGCGATCCACCTCTGTAAGGATGACAGTGTTTCCCTTCAATACTGGTAAACCAGTTACAAAATCAAGGGCAAGGTGTGACCAGGGATGGCGAGGGATGGGAAGGGGGCGGAGCAGATCAGTGGGGGGCAAGTTAGAACTCTTTTTCTGGGCGCAAACTGAGCAGGCAACTACGAACTGCCTGACATCCCTGGCCATGGATGGCCACCAAAACCACTGCCGGATGGCTGCCAGGGATCTCTGGACCCCTGGATGACAGACTAATTTGGATGACTGTCCCCACTGGATGACCTGTGAACACAGAGCAGAAGGAACAAATAATTTGCCCACTGGAACTCTCTGAGAGGGTTGGCGCTCTCGTAAAGCCTTGTAGGGCCTCACACACATAATTCACGCATATGTAGTGCATTAACTTTAAATTAGCTCAAAGGGAATATAACAGAACTTAAAGCGGCTACCAAAAGGAATCAACTCTCTTGAACTGAACAAACGACTCGTCCAGCGCTCGTTTGAACAGACAGGGCTGTTGACTCAAAAATGAATATTGCTATTCGAACTAAAGTAAACACTTTAATATTTAAGCAGGGTAACAAGATCTAGGTATAAGGCAGTAGATTCATAAGTATACACAGGCCACTTTCCTTTTAATACAAAAGAGACTTTATTGACTACAAACAAAACTAACACAAACACACATACACACACACATTCATACTGGTTGCAGACAAGGAATAGAAGGAAAGAAGAGTTTAGGAGAGATGTGATGTAAAACCTCAAGATGTAAAACTTACTACACATAATTAAGGCATGCTTAACATATACAGAATTCAGGTGTCATACAAAAGCAATAACATGACATTTCATTAAAAGTCCGCTATCATCATTTTGAGGATGATCTGATGAACTTTAAAGGGCACCTCGGTTACCCCTTTTTCCAGATTTAATATAAGTCTATTTTGTCCCCGGAATGTGTCTGTAAAGTTTCAGCTCAAAACACCCATCAGATTATTTATTATAGCTTTCACTAGATGGTGTTTTATAGTTCTCAATGAATTTTTGCTGTTTTTGTGTACTGCGCCTTTAAGGCTAGTCCTTCCCGCCCATCGTTTCCATGTGCCTGCCGTGCGTGCCTCAGTCTCCGCCCTCGGCTGCCTCAGACAACAGACAGACATGAAGGAAGCAGATCTCACATAACGTTTGTGACAAAAACTACAGTAAAAGCTTTATCAATGATTAGTTGGTGCATTTGTTGTGTGGAGCTGCAGGATGAGTCACACACGATGTCGTTACAAAGTTCACGCAGACACACACACACAGCGCAGACACACGCACATACATACAGCGCGCGGGTTTAGCTTTGCACTGTTTTTGCATGCAAATGTGACAGGATACAGGTTAATATCCACTGCTGTATGGATATCTGTTGTTCATGTACAAAATAAACCTGATTTAACGTCCACAAACCGGGATTGAAGCGTCTTTTATTATTGTTCTGACACGCGACTGTGGTGATGAAGTAAAGCTGAAGTAAATCTCTGTAATTCATTGCACACATGCACTGTTTTAAAACATTTTAAACTTGTAAAACTCACTCTTGATCACATTTGATGATGATTGATGATCCTAAACTGAACAGACTTTTTATTTAGGGTTGATTTGCGCACGTTCTGTCTGGATATGAAACGTTACTACGGAGACATGTTAATACGCAGCTGTCAATCAATATTGGTGGGCGGGGGGACCGCACTCCTACGTCAAGTTGTGGTCGGTCTCAAAACGGCTCCAATTGGTCCACCATTTTTATGTTGTTAAATTGAAAAAAAAAGGACTGGATGTGTTTATATCACCCCAATATGACGATCTATACACTATACCTACACATATGTCTGTCCAAACAGCTTAAAAAGTAGATTTTTCACCATAGGTGCCCATTAATGTTTGGTGAGAGTTTATAAAATTCAGAGAGGATTTTGATTCTCTGTTTCGGCCAAAGTCAGTCAATTCTCTGTCTTGCATGGGGGTTGAAAACCCCATTTCCTGAGGTCAAACACAAGCTCTTTGTTAAGAAAATTGTTCTTGTGATCAGTTACCCATTTGTCTTGAGTTAACTTGATTAGGATAGTGTGTCCGATGACACTTAACTGATGATGATCGTGTGATGAGGCCCATAGCCTCAAGGCATCCGCTTCCTGCTCTGTACAGCAACAAATGTGGCCTGACCTTCTGATTTTGGTCAGAGACCAAAATGGCTCTTGATCAAGGTGATTCTGATCACAGGTGTCTACTCAGTTATCGGTGTATGCATCGTTAAGTTCCCACAGCCTTCAGAATCAGACTCTTGATTTCCCAAGAGAGAGAGGCCATCACCACGCTACTGGGCAGGATGGTATCCTTTGAAACCTCCCTCTCTGGGGCCTCAAACAGGCGAGAGAGAGAAAGTCGGGTTTGACATTCTTAGACCCAGGCCTGTACGAGAGAGTGAAATTAAACCGACTGAATAAGAGAGACCAGTGGGCTTGTCTTACATAAAGCCTCTTGGCAGAACCTATGTATTCCAGGTTCTTGTGGTCTGTCCAGACCACAAAAGGCTGCTCTGCGCCCTCCAGCCAGTGGAGCCACTCACCCAAAGTAAGCCTGACTGCCAAGAACTCCCGATTGCCTATGTCTTTAGTTTCGCTCAGTGGGGGACAAGCAGTGGGAGATGAAAGCACAGGGGTGTACTTTCCCATCCTGAAGAGATCGTTGTGATAGGACTGCACCTACTCTGACCTCAGAAGCATGTACCTCGACTATGAACTGCTGTTTAGGATCTGGAATAGATGAGACAGGAGCAGAGATAAAACGGGACTTGAGTTTATCAAAGGCCTCCTGAGCCTTATCCCCCTACCTGAACAGTACATTGGAGTAGTTGAGTGCTGTTAAGGGTGCAGCAATCTGGCCAAAGTTCCTAATGAAATGGCGATAAAAGTTGGCGAATACCAGGAACCACTGCAGCGCCTTGCGAGAGTCAGGAGTTGGCCACTCAGCAACAGCCATTACCTTAGAAGGATCAGCACTGATCTCACCTGCCAAAATTAGAAACCCCAGGAACGATACTGACTGGGTATGGAAGACACACTTCTCCGCCTTAACGAACAGTTGGTTCTCTAAAAGTCGTTGCAGCACCTGGCGAACATGCTGAGTGTGTACCTGCAGAGAGGGAGAGAATATTATGATATCATCCAGGTACACAAAGATAAATTGGTTTACCATGTCTCTTAACACGTCATTAACCAGGGCCTGGAAGACAGCCGGGGCGTTGGTCAGACCAAAAGGAAGTGTCCCGTGGGTGTGTTGAAGGCTGTCTTCCACTCATCCCCCTCCCGAATCAAATGCGAACCAAATGATAAGCATTACGGAAGTCCAACTTGGTAAAGACTTGGGCTCCTTGCAAGAGTTTACAGTAAAGGCTGAGGACATAAGAGGTAAGAGGTTCCTGTTCTTAATGGTGATGTCATTCAGCCCTTGATACTCAATACAGAGACAGAGAGAGCCATCCTTCTTCTTGATGAAGAAGAACCCAGCTCCCGCAAGGGATAAGGAGGAGTGGATGAGGCCGGCTTTAAGGGATTTGTTAATATACTTGTCCATGGCCTCTCTTTCAGGACGGGACAGGGAATACAAGCATCCCTTAGGCGAAGAAGTGCCTGGTAGGCGCTCAATGGCACAATCGTAAGGTCGATGCGGAGGCAAGGAGGTAGCCCGGGACTTACTGAAGACCAGGTGCAGGTTGTGGTACTCCGCCAGAACCCCGGTCAGATCAACCAACTCCACCTGTAACACAGAAGACACAGGAAACAGGGCAGGACCAAGACAAGACTTAAGACATGATTGACTCCAAGACAAGACAGAATTTCCAGACCAATCCACATGAGGGCCATGCTGTACCAACCAATGATGCCCTAAAATTATAGGTGCACTGGGTGAGTCTAGAAGGTACAGCGTGGTAACCTCACGGTTGCTGGAGACAACAATACTTATACTAGGGGTAGTGTGAGAGATGGTGGCTATAGGAGTACCATCAAGGGAATAGGCAGAAATAGATTCAGCAAGAGGGATGGTCGGGATTTCCCACTGGTTGGCCACAGAGCGGTCCATGAAATTGCACTCTGCCCTGGATTTAATGAGAGCAGAACAGGGACTGGAAAATCCTTTATACTGGACCATAATGGGAGATCACATGACGTTTTGTACGTGATGGTTGCAGATTGCTAGAGCTCTTGACACGCTCCCTCGTTTGATTAATATTTACCAGATTTAATTTGTGTAAACTGAACATTCTATACAACTTTCAACAAGATGAACCCAAACAAGAAACCTGCCCAATCACCTGTGAAAACACCAACTGGAAAACAGATGAAATCTTAAAAATTATACAATAGAAAGTATACAATCCTTAACTATGGAATTTCAGTCACAAATGACCGTTGTACAGAGACTGGTTGACAAGGTGGACTATGTCCAGCGAGAGACAAGATCTCTGAAACAAGAGGTCGGCGGCTGCAAATCGGATGTGGCAAAACTTCCAAGTAAAACTGGCAGAAATGGAAGATCGAGAAAGTCGATCAAATAATGTGAGTCGAAACAAATAATGTGCGGATTGTAAGTCTTGCACCGAATCGTGAGGGAGGTGACGCGATTCGTTTTCTCAAAGAAAAGCTTCCATCCTGGATCCCCTCACTGGCAAATAAACAGATCGAGATTGAGCGAGCTCACCGTATCTATGGACAGCAGAGAACCACAAAGACGGGCCGCACTATGATCTTTAAAGTGCTGAGATACCAAGACTGCCAGGATATCTTAAATGGGGCCAGAGAAATTAGCAAGAACGGGCCAATCCTCAATGGCAAAAATCAGCTAAAATTCGTTGCTGACTACAGTGGCTACACTTCACAAAAAAAAAAAAGCTTTGCGGATACACGGAAGGAGCTACGAGCAGCAGGAATCCAGTCTTTTCTGATTTACCCAGCCACTCTAAGTGTTATGCATAATGGCGAAAAACTGTCTTTATCCTACCCACAAGAAGCAGAGGAATTTCGACAACGGATCGCCGAAGCTTCACGAGCAAGACAGCAGCTGACTTTTGCCGGTCAATCCATTCGAGATGGACTCAAATCAAAACGCTGTTTAGCTAGCCACCACCTACTGCCAAGAGAATACGTGGAACTTTTGCAGTGTATGACATTTTACATTACTTCCGACAAACTTACGGTAATTGTTTTATTTATAGATGCTGTTACAGTATGCTACTAAGTTGGTAACCGGGTCCAGGATTGCTCTCCAATCTCGGACAAACACCAGTAGTTTAGTAGTAATTGAACGTTTTATTTTATTTCATAATTATTATGTTCCTGTTAAGCTGTTTGTATTTGATGTTCATATAGAGGGAGCAGTGAGTCTCCGATCTGTGGAACGTGTGATTCAGTCACGGTTCCTATACACAAATTGGGGAATAACCAGTGGTTGGGGGGAAGGGGGTGTTACGTTCTGCAAAGTCCTTTTCCTTTTTTGTCAGAAACGAAATGGGCAATCAAAGACACAGTGTCTAAAACAATAAATTTTTTGTCATTTAATGTAGTTCAACAATATAGTCTATTTGGTAATGGTTAACATTAAAATTATATCTGTAAACAGGTTAATAAACACTCCTATAAAGAGAAAAAAGTTTTTGCATAGTTAACGCAGATATTCTGTAGATGTAGCTTTGGTACAAGAATCACATTTAAAAACAATTGATATTTCCCATCTACAAAACTAATTTTATAAAGTCATTGCTTTCTCTAGTGATGGTACAAAAACAAAGGGATCACTTATACTTATTAAATGTAATCTTCCTCTTGTCATTGGAAAATGTAGTAATGACAAACCAGGCAGGTTAAGTTATTTCTGTACAAATAATCAAGATAAAAAATAGCCTTTGTCTCCGTTTATGCCCCAGCATATTTTGATGCTTTGTTTTTTCATTGGTTAACAAACCAGTTACTTGTCTTAAATGCATATGCACTCGTTATTGGAGGAGACATGAATGCACTTGCAGATATAAAACTAGATAAATTAACCACTACATTTTCTAAATCACAAGAGATAACATCAACAAATTTTAAGTCTTTTATGCAAACACTAAATCTCATAGATATGTGGCGTGATCAGAATCCACTAGTAAGGGATCACACCTTTTACTCTGCCAGACATCAGACACACTCTAGAATAAATTATATTCATTGTTCTCGTGAACTTAGGATGTGTTTCGAGTGCATCGCAATCCTTCCTGCTGTAACATCAGACCATAACCCGCTACTGACAAAATTTTCTTACTGCTCATACGAGAGGACACCAAGCCAAATACAGCATTGAAACCGGTTGTCCTAGTAATCAGTTTTAAAATGTGCAAAAAATGCTTTAAGCAATTTGTTATTATTCTACCTCTTTAAAGCCTGATTCACTCTGACAGAAGTGTCAGGTGTGGTGTCAGAACCCTGGACTGTGGCAGAGGGAGTAGTGGTACTGAGAGATGCACTTCTGACAGGTGTAGTAACAGGTGTATTGTGATCAGATGACAACTCCCTAGAGATTGCTGTTACAAGAGCCTGAGCCATACTACAATAAGTTTAAGTTCTACAATAAACACATATACATTATTCAAAATATACACACAGTTATGAAGCTGAAAGTCAGGGTACCCCTGGGATCCTCCAAATAAAATTCAAGGCTTTTAAAGACCTTTTTAATACCATTTCAAATGAAATTCTATGCCAACTTCGTACCCATTCTGGTGGTGGGGGGGGGGGGGGGGGGTCTGGAGCATTGTTCCCCATGAGACAATTTTTATGACTTAAACATGTAAATAAAGCATTCTGGTGCATTTCTGACAAGAAAACATTTTGCTTTAAGTAAAAAAAAATAATCAAAACAATTTGATATCATATTAAGTTGGGGTCTATCAGGTAGAGTCATACCTGCCAACATTTGTCTCTGAAAATCCAAGAGACGGGGTGGTGAGCAGAGCGACCTAAAGGGGGGCCTGGTCTGTTGGCGATCCGGGGGTGTTATTCCCCATTTACAAGGGGAGTTAGCTTCAACGCACTGCATTGTGGATCCGTCGGCGCCGCTTCAGTGACGTTGATCGCTGCAGAAGTTGAGACTTTCTCAACTTTTCATGTGCCGATGGAAGCGCCATCCAATCAGATCGCTGTATGCAAATACACCAGTTCAGACAGTAGCCGATTGCTGGTTAATTTTCATTGACTGACGCTGCTATGACGATCGCATCAGCCCCAACTTCAGAGATGCCCTCTGTCAAGTGTTGACGCTGAAGCCCCATAGATTGTACCAATCACCTGAGGACTGGGTGAAGGGGTTAAAATTCCAGGAGTTTTCCGGGAGAAATGACAAACCGGGAGGTGGGTCTGAAATACGGGCAGTAGGCATGGGAAGATAACCGTTTTCAAGGTATATCGCGGTTTGGAAAAGTCAAGGTTTTCATACCACCACCATTTTCTCTAATACCGTTTCTAAGGTATGTGTAAGGTTTTTTTATTTAAATTTTTTTTAACAACAGCATCTCCAGCAGAAAAGATATGCAAAGATGCCATTTTAACTAAATAAATCTGTGTTTTTGAAACTAATAAAGACAGCAGACATCAATGATCCATTTTTATTATTTGGCCTGGCATGTTTACTGCTCCACTGTTTCTCAAAATAAAATATATTGTGTTCAAAGGGGAAAAAACGTTTTTTTTTATTTTTTACACAGACATTTAAAAAGAATATATTTTAGAGCAGTAATCACAATACAGTGAAACCGTGATATTTTTATTCAAGGTTATCATACCATCAGAATCTTATACCGACTCATGCCTAGTTGGCAGGTATGGGTAGATTACATAAGAAAAAAAATTCTCTCAACTAATGCTGTAAAGTAAACCATAAGGAACCCCAGATCATCAATCTAATTTTAAAGGTTAAAATTTATTAATTTGTAAGCTACTTCCATTTAAATCATACATAATGAGGTTTTATAATAATGTTTTAATACATTTTAATGACATAATTATGTTTCTACTTTTTTTAATAACATCTGTCATAAATAAACTTTATTTTGAAGCAATATTCACATCAGCTTTTATATACTTAAATCTGCATAACTGTGATTTTTACACCAGGATGTTATTTACTTTTATACTGGGAGTAAAACGTTGATATATATATATATATATATA
>CAIGQZ010032784.1:756407-769982 GCA_903798205.1 Danio tinwini
ACAGACATTTTCAACCTGTCCCTTAACCTAGCAGCTGTGCCAACATGCTTTAAAACCACCTCTATTGTGCCAGTGCCGAAAAACTCCAGCCTATCGTGCCTGAATGACTACCGCCCTGTAGCACTTACACCCATCATCATGAAGTGCTTCGAGCGGTTGGTCCTGGCACATCTTAAAGACTCTCTGCCATCCACACTGGACCCACATCAGTATGCCTGCCGTGGCAACAGGAGCACAGAAGATGCAGTCTCCATAGCACTGCACTCTGTACTCACACACCTGGACAATAAAAACACTTATGCACGAATGCTGTTTGTTGACTTTAGCTCAGCATTCAACACTGTCATACCCTCTAAGTTAATGATCAAACTTAGAGACCTGGATATAGACACGTCTCTCTGTAACTGGGTTATGGACTTTCTGACTAACAGACCTCAGAATGTTAGATCAGACCACATCTGCTCCACCACCGTCACACTCAACACTGGTTTACCACAGGGCTTTGTGCTGAGCCTCTTCCTCTACTCCCTTTTCACCATCGACTGTAGGCCTGTGAACAGATCCAACGCCATCATCAAATTTGCAGATGACACCACAGTGATTGGTCTAATCAGCAACAATGATGAGACTGCCTACAGGAAGGAGATACAGCATCTGGCAACGTGGTGCACCGACAATAATCTGCTCCTTAACACCGACAAGACCAAGGAGCTCATTGTGGACTTCAAGAAGGGACGAACAGGCTCACATGATCCCATCCACATCAATAGGATGGCCGTCGAGCCTGTCTCATCCTTCAAGTTCCTGGGCACCCACATCTCCAAGGACCTTTCCTGGACCACCAACACCTCCAGCCTGGTCAAGAAGGCTCACCAGCGCCTATTTTTCTTAAGGCAACTTAAGAAGAACCAGCTGTCATCAGCCGTCTTGGTGAACTTCTACCGCTGCACTATAGAAAGCATCCTGACAAACTGTGTCACAGTCTGGTATGAAAGCTGCTCTGTTGCGGAGCGTAAGGCGCTGCAGCGGGTGGTGAAAACTGCCCAACGCATCACAGGGACCACACTGCCAGCCATTGAGGACATCCAGAGGAAACACTGTCTGCGCCGAGCACGCAGTATTCTTAAAGATTCCTCTCACCCTGCTCACAGACTCTCTCCTTCTCTCCTGCCTTCTGGCAGGCGCTTCAGGCTCCCCCGGACAAAAACCAGCAGACTAAAGAACAGCTTCATCCCCAGAGCTGTCTCCCTTTTGAACTCTGCCCCCCACTGACTTTTTGTCCCCTAATACACTCCCCGCTCTCCTCATAACTCAGACTCCTCATAATCACTGCACTACTTAACATTTGCACATTTAAAAATTGCACATATTCATTACACTGATTGATTCACTTATTTGATCTGTACATACCCACTGCACATTTGTAATTATGTACACACCCACTGTACATATACATTTGTAATTATGTTTATCTTTCTGCACACTTCTGATTATTAATAGCAACCTGTACATTTATCCATCTATTGTAAATCTCTGTTCATACCTAACAACCTGTATATAATGTTCATAGTACATCTATTTGTAAATATCACCATAGTGTTTTTATAACTGCACTTTATAACTTATACCTGTATTCTGCACTTGCTGCTATTGCACTCCTGGTTAGACCTAAACTGCATTTCGTTTCCTTGTACTTGTACATGTGTAATGACAATAAAGTTGAATCTAATCTAATCATGTTGCTTCTCTCTGTCTGCCTGTCTGTAGCCATACACAAAGCGGGGGAGCTCTTGGCTCCGCCCCTTTGTTAAGTTGGGCAGAAAGTCGAAACTAATTATCATGTAAAGCAACACGCCCCTAAAACAACGAACTGTGTACACGCCCCCAAAATGACACTTTTTAACACATAAAAATTTGAATTGTGTTTTGAACTGAACCTAAACTGGCACACTCAGTAGAACCATAATATTAATATTACATCTTAAAAAAGGGGTGAAATAGGTGTACTTTAAAATAAACAGACAAAGAGAGAGACAAGGACACTGCACATTCTTACACAAGGCAATCTGTTCAACTTCATTAGTTAAAATCAATGCAAAGTTAAATACTCATTTAAATAATCAATTAATTATCTTTAATGAAAATATTGAGAAATAGGATGATGAGGAAAGGATAAACGTCCACGCTGAGATAGATGGGACCGGATGGGAGGGTAGAAATCTGAATCCTTCAATAGTAATATATACTGTATTTTTAATAGGACAAAAATAATTTTATGTTCTAAACATAAGCACACACTAAATAACTTGGCCCCCCTCTGTAAACTGTGGCCCACCTTGGCCCATGACTTTAAAAATTCCTATATCCGCCACTGAAAGTGAATAATTTAATTTGATAATATGCAATCTCATATGTTTCTGTTAATTCTCTGAATGAAAGTGATGAAGTTTCCAGATTGGTGGACAAAATAAGCATTTTTACCTGAGTGGCTCATAACAGGTTTTACCATACTTGCATCATTGACTCGATCCCGTGGTCTGTTAACAAATGCCACAAATGTGTACTTATCCTGGCTGTCTACGTCAGGCTTGGCATAGCAGCTTGTTCTCATCCTGGATCAGCAAACGTGCAACAGACAAAACCAGGAGGATCCAATTAAACTAGGTCAAGCTGTACTTTTTCTGTTATTATGGATTTCTTGATTACACTTTCGTGCAACACCCCTCTGGACACAAGCAAAAAGGTAAGTAAAGCAAGCAAACCAAACAGGGCATAAAAGAAAGACAATAGACAAGCAATTTACAAATTGTGTGGTGACAAAAGTGTGGTGACATTCTGCATCTAAAGCCGCGGTCACACTGGGCTTTTCTCCCCATAGACTTCCATTCATACGCACACAAATGCGTCAGACCGGAAACGCAGGGTCATGCGTCAGAGTTTCGCAGGTTGCTGCGGTGCAAAGTTCAAGCTTGGTGAACTCTGACCTGCAAAATCACATCACTTGACTGCGTGAGACCAATCCAGAATCAAAACATGACCTCTCTGAAAAGAAATTTAAAACCAGGAGCAATCGCTCACTTTTTTAATGTCTATTCATCTTGTTTAATCCCGCCCCTTTTCGCAGCGCCGTACGACAGAATTTCGCAAGATCAAACTCTAGTGTGACTTCGGCTTAAGAGTGCTTTCACACTTGGTTCATTTGACTGGAACGTACCCAAGTTCGAACGTACCCTATGCCACCTTCTTGGTTGGTGTTCACAGTCTTTTTTCCTTTTGAACCCCGATACGCTTGCGTCATCGAGCTGCTGTTTTGTTTACAGCTGTTGCTAGGTGACGGTCATGAAAGCAAAGCGACAAAATGGAGACTTCCGCACGTCGCTGTCGATTTGCTTTTGCTGAATAATTTAGTTTTGGACATACAGAAAGCGACTTGCGTCCATCTGCCGCAAAAATATTATAAACATTCAGAACATCACACAGCGTCTACAGAAGTTGTTTTTGGAGGAGACAACCAGACATCACTGTGTATTACTGTGCTTGGCTCAGTCCCGCTTGTCACCAAGGTACCATACGTGGAGCACACACACACACACACACAAACGAACATTATGAAAACAATACTTAGTTGTACCGTTGGCGGTTCACTTACACTATTTGGTAAGTTAGCATTCATACTAGTAGTGAACCATACCAGAGTTTGCATGAACCGTACCCCAGACCACCTCTTTCAGGCGGACTTGGGTACGGTTCACGGGTGTGCACCTGAGTTCAGAAGACACATTAAAACTAGCTAAATGTACCGTACTATGACGTCAAACGAACCTGAGTGCGGACCAAAAGTGCTAGTGTAAAAGCACCCTGCAAGGCCAACCCAAAAAAAACAGCAAATGCTGCTTTGTTTCTGTTCAGCTTTCCTTAATATTCTCCCAGCATTTCTAGATTAGTCTGTAATTAAGTGTATTGCAGTGTACAAATATAAGCCATTTCTTTGTTTAGAAACTGCTGCTTATTTCTCCTCTCCCTAATCTCAGCAGTGTCTGAGTATAATAAATTATTTAAGCAGGGTATGGATCTACAAGCACTCAATTCACTGCAGTCACTCAACCATATTGCCCTAGGGAAAGGAGTGTGGCTGGGCATTTTATGAAAGAGCAAGCAAGCGTAGAGATAATGCACTGGCCCAATAAAGGTCAGTAGCCCCCCTCTGGGTCTCCTGTGATATTTTCATTATTGAAGAGAAGAGGCTGTGCAAACCAGCACTCACAGCCTCAAGACTAAGGTATAAAAAGAATAGAGAAACGATCAAACAAGAGAACTGACTCTAATTTCTAGTATATTATATATCTAGTTATCTATTTATCAGGTAAACAATTTTAAAGTTTAAACATTTCAGTGCAAGACACTTTGTGAAATGAACAGTTGTGAAAGAATTGTATAAATGACAGCAGATTGTTAAGCTGCTTCATTAGGTACATCTCATTAATTACCATTTAATAAGAAAAGACACAATTAAAACTAATACTATAATTGCAAAAAAAGTATTGTGAATGTTACATGGTTCAAAAATAAAATATTTATTTAATTATACTTCTTTATTGATTCATCAATATGGAAGGTCATTATACTTGGAATGTCAGGTCTTATTCACACCTGGTGAATGGGATGTGAAACATTGCTTTAAATCGGATTGCTGTAAAAACGAGAATGTGCATTTGGTTGAATGTGACCTAAAAGCCGTTAAACACCACCTTCTCTGTGTCTGTTGAGTTCAATTTTAAACCAAGTGCATGTAGAGGCTGATTTAAACATTGTCTTTGAAAACCTTGTTTTGTATTGGAGGCAAAAAAAAAATTATATATATATATATATATATATATATATATATATATATATATATATATAAATCAACCACTTACCATGCGTTAAATGCACAACGTGGAGGCACATGACGTGCTAGCGCAGTGCAGTCCCTTCACTAAATCCGGCAGACAGACAGACAGGCAGAGAGACATTAGCATGTGTGTAGGTAAAGCCCTGTTTAGACCTGATATTAAAGGGCACCTATTTTATCCCTTTTTTAAGATGTAATATTAATATTATGGTTCTTCTGAGTGTGCTAGTTTAGGTTCAGTTCAAAACACAATTCAGATTTTTTTATTATGATGTGTTAAAAAGTGTCATTTTGGGGGCGTGTACACAGTTCGTTGTTTTAGGGGCGTGTTGCTTCACATGAAAATTAGTTTCGACTTCCCGCCCAACTTAACAAGGGGGCGGAGCCAAGAGCTCCCCTCTTTGTGTATGGCAACAGACAGGCAGACAAATAGAAGCAACATGAGTGAGAGGACCAGGATTCAGCCGTACATGTACAACTCGGACACAGACCAAGCAGAGAGTACAAAATCATTTGTGTCTTTGTATAGTTTTACAGCCAAATGTGTGCTAATTTAAAGCTCCGAGCTTGTAGCCTACGCCGAGACTAATAACCAAGCACACTGAATTAACTTTGACTGAAGGGCATCACACACCGGATGCACCACGACACAGCGCGCACATGACAGTTGAATGTATTGCACACCTGTCTGAAGCTGCTCGTAAACTGATTACATGAACTACAATTTCAGCACACAAACACACAGAAGTTACGGAGTCCTGTTAGCTGTGTAGTGATATTACAATGTGTTTCCTTTGCCTTGTTTTGATCCTCGCCTAGTTTACCTGTTTATCTTTGTCTATCGCCTACCTTCTGACAGTCTGCCTGTTATTTTTATTACAACTCTGGATTGCCCCTATACATCTGTTTGCTCCTTTTGACCATTGCTTGCCTGACCATCCTGTTAATAAAACACTGTGTTTGGATCCTAAAAACTGCTGTCAGTGTCACATCCCTGGTTACAAATATATGGTAAATCAAACTCATTTAAAGTAGGGTCACTGTGCAAAAAAACCCCCATTATGAATGCATGCTACACCTCCGACTGTACATCATTTTCTTTTTTGTATAATGCTAAGAGTTTTGAGGTAAGGGATGTTTTTAGTTGCCATTCACCGACAATCGGACAGGCTCATGTAGTTCATCAAACTCCATCTTTTAAAATCCTAAATCAGAAGCGGAATAAAACTCTCCTCATAAAAGGCGGCATGTCAGCACACTGTTACATTGAAAGCATGATTCAATTCGTGGCTTCTGATTGGTTCTCAGGGCATAACCGCTTTTGCTGTCAAAGGCAAGTGGCATTTAGAGGCTTTTGCAAACAAACAGTTATTTCTGAATGTGTGGACGCTGGGATTTAGATGATTTAAACCAATAATATTTGTTGAACATGTAGTAAGTGCCTAAAGCATTCGCTCAATATCATTATATCATTTTTGGCGGAAGTGGCGTTTAGCAGCTTTTGCATCTGAACCATATCATTTTTTACAAGTATCAATTCAACACAAGTCTCATTAAAAGGACCATATCAATTAAATACGCTTTAGGAATATACTTTATTTATTGCCTTATAAAATTAAATATAATTTGTTTTCTATCAATTATTATCTACAAAAGTATCCCACAGCCAACATAATGGATTATTCACTGTAACCTGCTGGACTAAACAAATACTTTACAGAAATATTTCACGTGGTCTACAGTGACATAGATCGACATAGATGTTACTGTATGGTTGAGTTTAATATATAAAGTTAGAAAAGTTGTTAAGTTAATAACATTAGAAATTGCTAAGCTATTTAATAAGTCAACAGGGTATAACCTAATAGGATTGTATAAGGTATTTTCTTTGGTTTAATACTTAAAGGGTATACATGTTCAAACTACACATTGTTATATTTAGTATTATGTGCAAAAAGTAAGATGATTTTGCACGGTTGACAAAGATAGGCTGGGCTACACAGACTAGTTGCTCCTCAAAGACAGTGGATTAGCATCCCCAGCTTTTCCAATCAAGGGTAGCATTAGGAATTTTCATTGAAAATGCTAGAGTTAAAAATGTAAAGGGGGAGGGAATCGTTTGCACTTACACCACCACTATTTTGTTTTATTTATTTATTTTTTCTTCATTTATATATTTGTACTTTATATTATGCTATGACAATAATCTATGGATAAAACAAAATAAAGTAGTTCTTTAGAAAATATAATTACAAGTTAGAATGTCCAGGGGACAAGAAAACTGATAAAACTAAAATGAGTGCTGATTAGATTATTTATCTCAAATGTAAAATAGTCTTTTTTGCAGGAAACACATTTAACTGCATTCGATATCTACAGCTGGGATAGAAGATTGCCAGACCAAGTATTTCATTTGCAAGGGGTGTAGCTTTTTATTCATAGATCACTATCATTACAAGTAACAAAATCGTCTTAGGTTAATGTAACCATGGTTTCCTTAAGGGAACGAGATGCTGCATCTCTATTAGGAGACACAATGGGATACCATACCTCTCTTGTAACCTTCTGAAGCACAGGTGAAATCAATCCAATGTAATTGGCGGGACGTAACAAGCGTGTGACATCAGACCAAAGGTATAAAAGCATCACGCACACAATGAACTTCAGCTTATACCTCTCGAATGGAGCGCACCAGGCATGAAAAGTATGGCAAATCGACGCAGCGTCTCGTTCCCTTAAGGGAACCATGGTTACATTCATAACCTGAGACGTTCCCTCCAGGGAACTCTACGCTGCGTCTCTATTAGGAGACACAATGGGAATGCTATCCCAAACACGCCATAGTTGTATATGCTGGGGATGAGTTCTACTTATAATGCTAGGATACTGGAACCCGGAGTAGGGTCCAGATCCAACTGATAAAACCATTTTAGGTGGGCCATACAAAACGAACAACTGTTCTGTTGAATGCCAAGCAGACAATGTACGTATGCATCTAATGCCCGCACTGGGCAAAGCAGATTCAAGCGCTTCTGATCTGGGGTCATAAATAGTGGAGGATTAAAGGCCTGCAGCACTGTAGGTCGCACCACCTCAGTGGGGACTTTAGGAACGTACCCTGCTCTGGGGTACAGGAATACTCTCATCATACCAGGTGAGAATACCAGACAAGAGGGAGCTACAGACAGCGCTTGTAAATCTCCTACTCTTTTGATGGGTGTAATGGCCAACAAGAAAACAGTTTTAAGGGTCAGAACCTTTTCTGACACATTCTCAATTGGTTCAAAAGGGGCTGTTGACAGGCCCTCGAGCACTATCAACAAATCCCAAGTAGGAACCCTACTGGCGCAGGCAGGCCTCAATCTCCTGGATCCATGCAGGAATCTGGCCAACAGAGGGTCTTTGCCAAGACCATCAGTATGTATGCGGACATTGTCGATACATAAACTTGAAGCAGAAGAGTGCGTGACGTCATCTGAAGTGGCCAGGTTTCCTGGTGTTGCGGTCTTGCGGGGGAGTGGCTGGCTGTGTTTATGTTTTGATTTTCTTTTTTCTTGTTGCGGGCGGGAGGCTTGTGCATATGGAGTGAAGCGTGAACTGTTTCTCTGTGTGACTGTTCTGGCAGGAGGGCTTGTGGAAGGGTGAGAGTCTGAGGTTGCGTTGTGGTAAAGTTTGAGGAGTTCCAATTTATTGAGCGATCTGGGTGCATGGATTTCAAGTTCGGCGAGCAGTTTCCTGATTTCCAATATGGTAATTCTCTTTGGCGGATGGACAGAGGAGGTGGCTGAGACATAAGATGAGGTGGGTGAAGTCTTTGGTTTCTTGAAGTGGATGGAGCTGGAGATCTGTGGCGGAGAAGACTGTTAGAAGTGGAGCGGGTTATACGCCGGCCTCGAGCTTGGGTTAAGAGCCTGGCGGTGCTGTAAGGAGTTGAGCTGCGGGAGGAGATTTGATGAGATCGGGGTTGTCTTGCGGGATGTTGGTTTGTTGGTTGTTTTCCCGAGTGTTGTTATGGTCGTTGTTCATGATGTCGTAGTTTGTGGAAGATGACGATGAATAGTTGGAGAAGATGATGGTGGTAAATGGTTGATATAAAGCTGAAATACGCTGTTCGTTTGCTTGTAATAGGTTGCAGAAGCGCAGTCGTAGACACAGCAATCTTCCAGACGAAGATAAATGTGGGCAGAAGGCTGTGGTTATTAATAGTAACTTAGGAATCATATGATTGGGAGATCATGATTAGCTAATATGGGATCAGCTGTGGTAAATCATAAGCACGTGATCCTTTCAAAATTAGTTTATAAATAAACTCCACTTATTTTACTATATCAAGGGAACTTTTGCCAAGCATAAAGACTTGCTGGTACAACAGTATAGTAATTAGTGATCATGCAGCAGTGTCTTTGGAAATTAGGAAGTTTAACATCATCCTAGATGGATTTATTAAATTTGTGGAAAAAAGTATTGATCAATATTTTGAATTAAACACAAATGAAGCTATGGCTAATTTTAGATGGGAAGCCTATATAGGGGGAGCAATTACAAGGTATACAATTGCCAAAAAAAAAAAATATGGCAAAAGACAAAGTGTCAAAAAGTCTTTTGTGGATCAAACAAACGTACTACGATCAATGGGGAATGCTGGTAAACTATTAGCATGAAGGATAACTAAAACACAATCTGAAAGGACAATCAATAGCATAAAATCGAAATCTGGAGATTAATGAACTGTTTAATGATTTTTATTAAACCCTATATAAATAAAAAAGTAATACAAAATATTGATGTGAAAAAATTTCTAGATCTTATCAGAGGATAAAAAAACAACACTAGATAGTCCATTAACAGTAGAAGATCTTAGTGAAGCTATTGGTGATATAAATAGTGGCCAAGCACCAGAACTAGACAGTCTTTCTATTGAATTCTATAAAACATTTAATAAACAACTGTTAAGGCCATAATTAGATACAGTGCATCCGAAAAGTATTCATAGCGCTTCACTTTTTCCACATTATTTAATGTTACAGCCTTATTCCAAAATTTATTAAAAGTTTTTTATTTTTATTTGACAATGTTAAAAAAATATATTTTTGGAAATTGTTGCAAATTTATATATATAAAAAAACCTGAAAAATCGCATGTACATAAGTATTCACAGCCTTTACCATGAAGCTGTAAATTGAGCTCAGATACATTCTGTTTCCACTGATCATTCTTGAGATGTATCAGCAGCTTAATTGGAGTTCACGTGGGGTAAATTCAGTTGATTGGACATGATTTGAAAAGACATACACCTGTTTATACAAGGTCCCAGGGTTGACAGTACATGTCAAAGCAAAAAACAAGCATAAAGACAAAGGAATTGTCTGTAGACCGAGACAGGATTATCTCGAGGCACAAGGCTGGGGAAGGTTACAGAAAAAATTCTGCTGCTCTGAAAGTTCCAATGAGCACAGTGGCCTCTGTCATCCGTAAGTGGAAGATGTTTGGAATCACCAGGACTCTTCCTAAAGCTGGCAAGCCATCTAAGCTAAGTAATCGGGAGAGAAGGGCTTTAGTCAGGGAGGTGATCAATAACCCGATGGTCACTCTGTCTGAGCTCCAGCGTTCTTCTGTGGAGAGAGAAGAACCTTCTGAACCAGGACAACCATCTGTGCCGCAATTCACCAATCAGGCCTGTATGGTTGAGTGGCCAGGCGGAAGCCACTCCTCGACCTGGAATTTGCCAAAAGGCATCTGAAGGACTCTCAGGCCATAAGAAACAAAATTCTTTGGTCTGATGAGACTAAAATTGAACTCTTAAACTACTATGAATCTTTTATTAATTTTCTTTTGGGCTTAGTCCCTTTATTAATCTGGGGTCAATTTATCCAGCATATGTTTTACGCAGCGGATGGCCTTTCAACTGCAACCCATGACTGGGAAACATCCATACACACTCATACACTATGGACAATTTAGCTTACCCAATTCACCTATACCACATGTTTTTGGACTTGTGTGGGACACCGGAGCACCCCGAGGAAGCCGGGGCTCAAATCAGCAACCTTCTTGCTGTAAGGTGGTTGTGCTACCCACTGCGCCACTGCTGCCCCTAAACTACTATAATATAAATGGTTAATGAGAATGTATATAATCCCTGTTAAAGTTCATCATATGTCTGCTAATATTCCAGATCTCTGCTCTAAATGTTTAAATGGTAAATATACACTATATCACTGCCTCTGGCAATGTTCTAAAATACAAGTTTTAGAAAGAGACAATTGAATGTGTCAGACATGTTTATTATTAAAATCTCTTCAAATGCCAAGCTCTGTATTTTGGTTTGCATCCTATGGAACTTACAATTGGAAAGACAATACTTTTGGATTTTGGTTTTCTTCAAGCTAGAAGGGCTATTGCAATAAACTGAAAACACATGGATGCTCCATCTATAGGACTGTGGGGAAAAAAATATTGAACTGGAGAGACTAACAGAGAGACTTTAACTATCTTTGGGAACCATATATGAATATTATGTAAATTGTGTGTTTGTAAACATGTATTTTTTTATTGTATTCTTGTTTTTGTTATTTTTTCATTATCTATTTTTTCAATATTTCAATTCATTTTTATTTATTATTATTTTTATTATGTCATTTGAATGTTTATATGTGTATGTACATATATAAAAAGGTTGTGGATGTGTGCTGTTTTGTAGGCTGCAAAGGGTGTTGGGTGGTTGAATCGTGTAATTATGCCTCTTTCGGATCAAATTATTAGGCTCGGCAAATTTATCTTATAAAATTTATCTGACAAAAAGATTGTTGCTTTGAGTAGAATAACGTAAAAATGATTAACACAATATATATATATATATATATACAGTTAGGTCCATAAATATTTGGGAATGGTGTGCTATGACTTTTATAAGGGGTCGGGTCCCCAAAAATCCCATTGACATAACATGGGGACAAACTTTGACACATCATAGCGCCAAGAATGAATTAATTTCCTACAAATATGGGATTCACGACATCTCGAGAGGGTTGCTGCCTGAGTAAGAACATACCACACAAGAGGGTAAATGTTGCACCCCTGGGGCTCTAGGACGTCCCAAATTTCCCATTGACTTAACATGCCCCATTGACTCCCATTCATTTTCTAGAACACAGCCCTGCACAGTACAAACTATTCCCGGAAATCGGCATAGCGCCAAGACTGAATTTCATACAAATATGGGATTCACCACATCTTGAAAGGGTTACAGCACGCATAAGTACATACCCTAAAAGGGGGTAAATGTTGTACCCCTGGGGTGCTAGAGGGTCCCAAATCATCCCAAATCTCCCATTCACTTAACATTGAGCCGAATTTTGACGAATCACTGCGCAGAGTGTGAATTTCATAGAAATATAGGAGTCACCACATCTGTAGGGGTTGCAGCCTAAGTGGGAACATACCCCAAAAAGGGGTATAAGTTGTACCCCTGGGGTGCTAGGACATCCCAAAGTGGTCCCCATTGACTTAACATGGCCCATTGACTCCCATTCATTTCCTACAAGCCCATTGACTCCCATTATAAATGTCACACATCAATAACATTACATAGGCGTGTCATACAGACATGGTGGTGGGCTCATTTGACTCAGGCAACCAATCAGAATCTCAATATGATAATGAAACTCACAAGCCACGCCCTCAAACTGATCCCATAGACTGCCATTATAATTGGCCCAGATGCATATCTTTGCATAGCAGTGTCCTATTGACTTGAGGGTTGGCTCATTTGACTTAGGCAACCAACCACACCCAACTTCACTCTGTAACCACGCCCATGGCAACTAAACAGAGTACCCTAGCAACCATTTATCAACAGCTATATTTCAACATCACAACGTCGTAGAGACATGGAGATTGGTTCATTTGACTCATGCTAGCAAACGTAAGTTCATATATGCTACACATGCTAGCAGTGACTAGCCACATGCTAATATTGACTAGCCAAGTGCTGTAACTTGCTAGAAATGCTTACTAAGTATTAACAATTGACCTAGCATGTATGTGACGCTTGCCTAGTAACAACCTAGGGTACCCTAGCAACTGCCTAGCAACCACTGAAATTACCCTAGCAATCGCCTAGCAACGGCCTAGTAATGCCTCAGTAGGTGCCTAGCGACAACTCAGGACACCCTAGCAACGCCTTAGCAACCACTCAGAACACCCTATCACAGCGGTAAACTGCCTAGTAACCACTCAGAACACCCTAGCAACCGATTAAAATGCATTGTACCCCAATCGATTTGCCACGCAAACCCCATTCACATTTTCTTTAGGAAATGTACAATTCTAGTTATTATTATTATGCCACAAAGAAAGCGCATTTTCTCCTAGGCCGTTCATGCTATGAAGCCCAAATTTGGCCAAAAGGTTCCCTCTGCATGCTTGATTGTTGCTATATCTCCTCATGCCGATACGATTTACAGTTTTTTATAAAAAAATGTTTAATATGACATTTACGCAAGTTGAACGCATCTCCTCCTAGGCCGTTCATGCTACAAGGCACAAATTTCGCCAAAAGGTGTCTTAAACCTGGACGATTGTTGCAATATATCCTCATTCTGATGAGATTTATATATTTTTTTTATTAAAAAAATTGTAAATATGACATTTTATTAAGGAAATATTTTATTAGCATATAAAAA
>CAIGQZ010032784.1:770382-805405 GCA_903798205.1 Danio tinwini
ATATAGCTTTTGTCTGAACCTGAACAGAAGTGTAAGGTTTGGTGTGATGGCCGAGTATACAGTGTTACAGCACAGTAACATTAACTTCAGAGAGAACAGTAAATTAAAAACAGTGAGCTATCTGAAATCTGTATACTGCATTGTTTGCTACTGATTTACAATTTTTTCTCAGTGGCGTTGGTTTTTTTCTCACAACACTATTTGCATTTGCACAACAGTTCATGCATTTTTCAAAACAATTAGTACAAACTGCAAAACCTAGTGAATAACCTGCAAAAGTGTGTCACTTGCTCAACATGTATAGCTCATTCCTCAAAAGCAAGTATTCATGTCAATAAAAGTGTCAGTGTCACCAAGCCCTGAAAGGTCCTGACACCATTGTTTATGAACAAGATAGTCAAATGGCTTTGTCATGTTTTCATTATCACATTTACTTTGTACAGTTTTTCCAATGTAAAAAAAAGTTAGATTTTGGTGACACTTCCTGAAAATGCTCCAGTTAGTACTGTATGCTATTTGCACAGTCATTTGAAAACTACAGTAAAGTTAGACATCACTGCATTTAGTGAGGTATCTAAGTACAACATATGAGTACTGCATTTTTACTGCATTTGCTCTTTGCAATTCTAATTTACTCACAGCACTGTGCAAAATAATAAATACCCCCTTATTTACAACAAACAAACTCCCTTTGGGTAGAGCTGTGCACAAATGTAAACAATATTGCAGTACATCTTGGAACTGAACCTACTACATACATACTGTAGGTCTGTAAATCCTTCATGAAATTGTTCAATTTAAAAGACATTTTAAGAAAATATAAAAAGATTTAAAGATTTTTTAATAAAATTAGCTTGACAGATTTTGACCACTAGTTCAACATTTTTGTATGTAATGACTCCAGTAATAAAATGAGGACTATTAGTTTTATATGGAATGACTATTCAGCATCCACAAGTTTAGTTAATTCTGACTGACATTCACAAAATGAGAAACTGCTACTATGATGTGCACAAATGACTAATTGTTTTGAGAAATGCATTAACTGTTGTGCAAATGTAAATAGTGTTGTGAGAAATGCACCAAAGCCACTGAGAAAAACTGTAAATGGTTGTTAAAAAAACTAATTTGAAAAAAAGATCTTATTGTTTTAGTGATTAAAGCAAATGTTATAGTACACATCACAAAGTGTTATGAAACAATTATTATGTGGAAAGAAAATATGTGCAACGACAATAAATTCAGATTACTGTTTAATAGAAATATTACTATTATTATAACAGGAGCTTTTACATTTTAGAAATATGCATAATTATTTTATTATAATAAAACAAACTGAAAAAGAAATGGGTGACTGCAATTTCATACATAGTCAACTAATACCATTCTGATGAGTCAGATAACATTACAACTAAATGGCATTTTAGTCAGAAGACAAAAATATATTAAACTAAATCTTTGGTGCCAAAATTAGGACTTACACAGAAATAATACACAATGAATGTACACTGTATTTATTCATAGTATATACATTTTATGTTAACATGTAGCAAAATTTCCTTGAGTGGCTCATGATATGTGACATATGCCACATTAACATTTAACCTACTATTTCAAGCTTTACAGCCCCATGTGACATCACCACAATATTTTCATGACTTGTTTTATATCACTTTCCCTAAGAAATGTATTGAACTTATGTTATTAACTTATAAATATTATTGTTTATTCTGTATTTTTGTTGTGCGTTGAAACATACCTTTACTCACGAAAACAAGCATTTCCATATTTCTGTTAAGCAGACAGGTCACCATAGTTTAAATGTTGTAACGGCAATATAAAGTGCAAACACTGTCACGTAATTGAACCTAAGTGTTCATTTTATGTCAATGTTACATACTAAAAAGTGTGATGCAAATTATTTTTGAAACACTTTTCCTCATAATCACCAATGTTTCTAATTGTCACATCACTGCAGATTCTTATGAATTAAAAAACAGGTCAGTTAATTTGCTGTTAGTCTACATGATAATTTCATGAGCTCATATAAACAATAACATTGTAAACAATACTGTGCCTTGTGTGTTTCAAATGACCATAGTTAGAGTTCTGATCAAGGTATGATTTAGGGGAGCTGGTTGCTTGGGTAATGGGTATGAAGCAAATTATTTTATAAAATAAATGTATGGCATATTAAAATATTGCCACTTACTGTTACATTTTTTTTACTATAAATAATCTATCATAATAGTGAATAAAGTAGCACAATTAACATGTTTGTTATATGTTTGTTACATGTTGTGATATAGTTACCAAGAAAGAGAAAAACTACAACTAATTATGTTAAAAATATTGTATTAGTCATATTTTCTATTTGGATCGCTCTTAGTCTGGTACCTCACACCTTGAGTAAGGCAAACTGGAATAATTTTTCCAGAATGATTTACTCTTGGGATCATTGGAACATGCAAGCCTTTCCACCATGTCAAGGTGGCGATCCTTGGAAAGGACATTCACTCTCCATTTATTCCTTATCTAACACTCTCTCTCACACACACTAACAAACACACCCTGCTCTAACACATACACTCCCACATAAACACAATAAGTAGACACAAACATATAAATAATTTATTTATATTCATTGTATTTAAGATATTTTACATTTTTTGTCTTAAAAATTAAATTATGTTACAGAGATATATTATTCTAATCCCAATACAATAGAGTCTATTCGAAAACACAATACACTGCGTCATGATAGCTGTAATATGTCTGTAGTACTCCTGCTATGACATTTGATTGTGCACCACTTATGAACACAGGATCCAAAAGAGTGTTGTTTTTTTGATGTTCCAGTACTGATCACTTGGGTATAACCTTTCTCTTGAAACAAGTTCAGAATTGGTTTTCTGCCAGTGGATAGCTGATCTTCATTAAAATCTCCACATATAATAGCAGGCTTGAAATCTATGATTTCAAGAGATGCCAAAAGAGCATAGAGATTGAACAAAAACTCTGTTAGATTGTAGCTCGGTGGTCTGTAGATCACTACAAGAACTGCCTGTTTGGGTGCTTCAATCCTTAAAACCAAATACTCTAGATTAGTAACATTCTGCATATACTGTACATCAGAGGACGAGCTTCGCAGCTGTTTTTTCACATAAATGGCTACACCACCACCATTCTTGTTGGCTAAATGTGCAT
Organism: Danio tinwini; assembly: GCA_903798205.1. Lineage (NCBI taxonomy): Eukaryota > Metazoa > Chordata > Actinopteri > Cypriniformes > Danionidae > Danio > Danio tinwini. The sequence goes on from CAIGQZ010032784.1 coordinate 773,590, forward strand.
AGTTTGTGTATGATACATGCCTGTTGCGTGTGCACAAATTTAATCCATTTAACTGCAAATGGTCAGGAACAGCTGAGCCAGATAAATGGGTTTCAGTGAGACACAAAACATCAGCCAATAGAAGCTCATGGTGGCAGTTTAAATCTTCCATATGACACTGAAGACCCTCTGAATTATGGTGAATTATTTTAAGAGCTGAAGTTACACTTGGATTTTGTAATATGTGTAACATAGGCTGCACATTAGAAAAATTTGCTTTTCCCATGATTTCCAAAGACTTATTTATTTGTAAATCACAGAATATTTTCTTTTCTTCAAAATCAACAATGTGCAATCCACTGAGTGTTGTTGTTCTACTCAGTGCAACATATGCCATGCCTGGTTCAAATATGCGCTTCAAAGACACAACAGCACAATCTGTGGTCATTCCTTGCACTTTATGGATTGTGCATGCAAAAGCCAGCTTCATCGGAAATTGTCTAAGAACTGCTCCCTTTCTTTTTAAAGGTTCTTCTAATCTTTCAATATAGACAATGTTGCCATTTTCATCAGGCGCTTTCATGCGATGTTTCTGTCCAGCATTCACATTATCTAAATGCAAGCCAATTAACTGAACAAACAGAAGACTGTCACGGTTCTGAGTTGTTATTTTTTCCACAGTGCCAAATGTACCATTCACCATTCATCTTCTACATCTATATTTCTGGTAAGCATCACTCGTGCACCAATAGCAATCTGTAATCTGTCATTAAGGTCAAATTTGTCTCCTTTAAATGGGGTACTTTGCTTTTTCATCTCACCGGTTCGTGGGTCTTTTTTGTAATCATCTGCATTGATAGTAACAATATTAGAAAACTGAAAAGATAAGGCTTCTGTGTTGTGATCGTCTATCTCTTTATTGGTTGCATAGATGTGCAGGGCATCTTTAGGACACTCTTCTAGTGATGATCTTATCACTGGTTCCAACATGCACTTATCTCCATCATTCAGTTTCTCATGCTTCTGTTTCACTTTCACTCTGTTGAGCAGCTCAGCATAAGCAAGATCATCTTTCTGTCTCATAGTTATTAATTGAAAATTATCCTTTCTAGAAGTCCAACACATGGTTTTTATACACACAGAGGGGTTTTGCTTTTCCAAGAGGAGGTAACTGCTGAAAGTCACCAACCGTTAAAATACTTAAACCTCCGAAAACCTTCTGGTTTCCTTTAATTTGTTGAAGTCCCCAGTTCACATAGGCAAATAATTGTTTAGACACCATGGATATTTCATCAATAATTAAGATCTTTGCATTGGAAAAGTCTGCCCTGAGGTCATCTTAACTGTTTCCAAGACCTTGAAAGGGAGGCTTTAAGCTTCTTAGGAGTTTTAGGAGACAGTGGCGTGTTTTTCCTGAGATATTGAATGCTGCAGTACCTGTGAATGCTGCTAAAAGAACAGTTGGCTTGGAAATGTCTGTATGCTCTTGAGTGCTTGGACCTCTAAGCAGTATTTTGGATGCTTCTGCATAAATTGATTTAATGACGTGATTTTCCAACTCCAGCACCTCCATTTAAAAAATACAAAAACTGTTCAGGATTTTTACCAGAAACACATCTTTTACACCAGTCTCACACTGCATACAATATAGGTGCCTGTTTCTGATTTAAGCTCTGATACATTTTGCGAATCTGTGCAGAATTCAACTGGGTAGCTTCCATCACTGGCATATTGGTATTACTGACAGAGGTTGATGATGAGTATTCAGGAATGTCATCCTGCTCGTTTACATCATTAGGATCAACTGGTTCACGTTCCATGATGCTCTCCAATCGAATCAGCTCATTTGCTGGTGCCAATGTTGACCATGCATCTTCAACTGGACCATGATGTTCAAATTCCTCCATAGCTTTTTCTATGGCTTCATTATGTTTTTCATATATCACAAGGTTGCTATTTACAATCTTGAACACACGTTCTAGTTCTTCAGTGCCTGGTAGTTTTACTGTAGCAAAAGTATAAAATGATTCATATGTTGGAAATCTTGTGGACTTAAGTTGTTCATCTTTGCGGTATGGTATGTAAAGTTTTAAAAGTGTTCCATAAAATGTATCTGAACTTTTCTCCTGTGAAAAACGAGCAAATCTTATAACAGCAGGTTTTCCTCTAACTCTTTTTGTATATGCCCCAAATTTTTTTGAAGTGGTAGCACAGTTTTACCCTTTGTCTGTTTTGAATAAACAATGCGGTATTGACTTGCAAATTCTGCCATGCACATGTTTTCAAATTCAACTGTGTTTGGTTTGACCTTATACTTGTCTGGTAATCCTGTCATCCACACATTTTCTAAGTCAGGGTCCATGTTCTCCAGGCATTTCAGTGGTAAACTCATCTTTACAGCATTGTCATCAGTAGGTATAAATATAACAGTGCGTGATGATGATTATAATTTCAGGCTGCACGTACGCGCAACTGCCTCTTGAGCGCTGACCTCTCTGTTCTTTGAATAGGCATTCATGACCTGCTTCATGCACTCACGGTCAGACAGGTTATCATGGCTTGAGTCCTTCATCACTGTCTTGAGGTAGTTACTCATTTCATGTTCAGCTTTTGAAATGTACGAGAGAATGTACATTATACAGCTATAGGGGTTTAAAATAAACTGTATGTCCATATTTGCATCCCAAGCTCTTAACAGAACTGGATCATAACCATTAACCCAACAGTCCTGTGGTGTTCTCTTCATAACTATTACACTGAAGGTAGACAAAGCATCAATGTACTTTTCATAATGTTCATATGTCATGTTGGCTTTAAGAAGCAGCTGTGTAGTGGTTTCAAACATTTGGGTTGAGTCATTGAGTAAATCCCAGACCTTCTGAGGTTCAGCTTTAGCTTTTGTTAAAACTTTTCTACAAGATTTGGAGTGGTTATGGCTGTGCATCTGAACTTCTGTTACAATTTTGTGCAGTTCTGGGTCTTAGCTTGGGTCTGGCAATTTACAGTATATGAAATGTATTTATCAATGAAATCACAAACATCCTGATCCTCATTAGTTTCAAACTCTGGAGCATCTTTCACCCAAAATAAACAGTGAATATGTGGAGAGCCACGCTGCTGAAACTCTACTCTGTAAAAAGTCAATAACCTCACCAATAGGTTGAGCAGGTGACATGATTAGATCTCTCATTAATGCTTCAACTCGTTTTTCACTGTGACTGGATTGCTTCTCAGAATTTCACATTTTTCAGACAAAAATCAAAGAAGTTTACAGTTTCACCCTGTTGTGCTTTAATAGCAGTAATGACGTCAGGCCATCTCATCTCAGCAGCACTAAATGTACAGAAAAATGTAGGAGTACCTAATTGTCTCAGCATTGCAAACAAATCACGAAGACTTTTCTGCCAGTACGCTGGGGTCCCTCTTAATGGTTGCATGAAACGTGTTGCCTCATTATTGACAAGCTTTTCTAATTCTTGTTTATCCTGCAGCAGTGAACAGTTTATTCTGCGACCATCGCGGGTCATAGGCTTTGCTTTCCTCAGTTGAATAGATATACTAGACATAGCCATGTGCATTTCAGTCACAAATTGTGCAAAAAAGATGTAGTTGGTATCCCGTGGATAACGATTGTTAATAGAGAACAAGCCTTATGATTAAATACCTACTAGGAGAGATGCGTTTTGCTCTGTCAGACTCATCAATAGTGTTCTTGCCATCGAGAAACTGCACTGGAAATGCCATAGACTTAAGCTTAGGAATTTTAAACATGCTTACAGGAGTGTTTCTCTCTGCTGGAGCAGTACAAAATATTCCATCATCATAAGACAAGAGCTGCTGGCCAAGATCTGGAGGCTGAAGACATGTATCCAAAGCAAAACCTTCTGAGTGCAGTTCTGCACTAGTGTCATCACTAGAATCATTGTGTTCATTCTCATTGTTTGCATTTTCAGCATTCTCATTCCCACTACTGTCCTCAATATCCATTTCCTCATCAGGAGAACTGATGTCATTTGCTGACTGTTCATGATCATTTAGCATTTCTTCTTCTGATACTTCTGTGTTTATAAGTATATCTTTATACTCTGCATTTATTTCTTTAAGTTTTTCTAAAGCAGACAAAACATTATACATGTTCAAAGTCTGAAACTGATAGTGGCCCTTATAGCACAAACATCTTTTCAGTTTCACAGTTAGCAGTTGTGATTCACTTCTTGGTCTGGATAGAATATTTACTGTTGTTTCTACTTCAGATGCAACAGAAATTACGGCTCCTTAAATAGCTCTCTGTTGACCTTTAGGAAGTGTTAAAATTTTAGCAAAGGGAATGTACTTTGCAATAACATGTCTTTCTAGAATATTTAAATATCAGAGTTCTGAAGGAATAGGACTGAACTGAAGGTTATTAGCTAAAGCGATATCAGGCATTACACCCCTCAGTAAAGTAGTATGGCAGCAATGACAGATCCATTCTGCTTTCATGTCCTCCAAAAGACACGGATCAGCACAGTCAGTGCATGAGTGAACATACTTTCCAGTCAAACAAAGTGAAACTACCATCAGATCCTTTTTATAACTTTCATGATGACATCTACGCACTTGATTTAAAAAGAGTGCTCTTGCACAACATGTACAAACATAAGTTGGTCCCTGTTTATTAACTTCCCTAAAAGTAGTTAAGGCTTTTATAATTCTTGGATTTTGTACTATTTCATACTCACTATACTGTAATGGTACCCTTGATTGCTGCATACGATTTAATTTTCTGTATTTTTCTTGTTTGATTTTTACACATTGTATTTTGTGAAGTACCTCAAAGGCAGATCTCTTTTTTGTCCTTTGAATAAATTATACGCTTTTTGACGAAACCTAAAATGTTCGTCACAGTAATAACATTGTTTAAAAATTGCCTTTCTCTGTTCATAGAAAATATGTTCCCCTTCAGGAGGGGAACTTCAATGCTATGTGGAAACTTCCACTATGGGTATTTCATTCAGAAAGCCAATCATCTGAAAGAGTATGTAAACGGGCCAATGAAATGCCAATGAGTTGGCAGCTTCAGCTTGCGCACCTGATGCTTGTTGCAATCAATTTGCTATAAGAGTACAGCACGCGCAAAGCAAAGCATCATTTTCACTTCAGAGACTTCAACAGCCTTCTGAGAGAGTCGATGAGGGTTCCTCCAGCTGAGTTTCAGACAGAGAGTGAACCAGAGCGATCTGTGTGACACGCAGCGGCAGACGGTCGAGCTGGGTTTCTCCCTTTCCTGGCATCCTTTGGGTCGGGTCCTCCAGAGCGGTATGTATTGTTGCGAATTTCCTAAAAGAGCAACACAATCGTGCATCACATCTTTTTCAAGACGTCGCTCCGACTGTGCGTTTCTGGATGCGGTGGTTTCCTGTCCTCGGATGATGGGCACGACAGTGCGTGTTTCATGTCTGGGGGTCCAGCATGTTAATGCGGTGCTCGCGGGCAGTGCATGACATCACTCGGTGGCATGTCTGTTGTGCAGTTAAGATCGCGGTTCGCTCTTGCAAAAGGGCCACCCACCCCAGTTGTCCCCCGCTCCGCGGTGGGCACTCGGGCAGATCTGAGGATTACAGTGAGAGTAAATCTGCCGCCCTCTGGCTTGTGGACCTCTCGCTCCTCCACGCGCTCCATCCAAGCTTCGAGTGAGAGAAGCGCTCCATCCTCGGATGGCCGCCCTCTCACTTGATGACACCGAGGTTCAGATGTCCACCGCTGCATCGGAGGCTGGGCTGTCATGCTCTGAAAGATTTCCCCCCCTCCGCTCCCTTTCCTCGGGAGCGAGCGCGGTGGCGGCCGATCTTGAAACAGGCATGATAACCGTGCTTTCCCGGGCTGTTTCGGTCGTGGGTCTGGAGATGGTTAATCCCCCAGCCCCACGGCTGGACGGACTAGATGGGTGTATGTGGAGGATTAAAAGGCAAGACCTTCCAGCCTCCCATCCCTTTCTTCACGGAAGTGCACAGTGGGCTCACGCAGTCATGAGGGCACCTTTCTCTGCCTGATCTGCGTGCGCCTCCGCCTCATTACCCTAGATGGTGGAGCAGCCAGGGAGTATGAGTCGATACCCCAGATTGAGAGTGCCATCACGGGCCCGCGTGGTGCCTCCTTCTGCTGGAATCAGCCTCAACTCCCGTTCAAGGCGTGTTGGTCCTCTGCCTCCTGAGCCAGAGCCCACACAGCCGCGGACCACGCTGCTTCCACCCTGCACGCCAGGGTCCATGCGCGCGCGCTGGCCCAGCTGCACGAGGGCGGTTCCGACCCAGGCTTGTTACAAGTGGGATAAGTATGGGCCAGGGAACACGTTGGAAGACCGCGCCTCTGGTGACGCAGGTGCGCTCACGCTCTCTTTTGCCTGGTAAACCTCTCATCAGGGGCGAAGCTAAGGTTCAAACATTATGGCGTTTTCCAAACATTTCCCCATAGTGGATGTTTCCACATAGCATTGAAGTTTCCCTCTCGAAGGGGAACGCTCCGGTTACTAAGGTAACCCTCGTTCCCCGAGGGGGGGAACGGAAATGCTATGTTCCTTCGCCATAATGATTGCCCCTTAGCTGTTGAGGTGAAAGTCTCTTCCGCTAAAAAATTATGCTTTGCCCGTGCTGTGCTCTTATAGCAAATTGATTGCAACAAGCATCAGGTGCGCAAGCTGAAGCTGCCAACTCATTGGCATTTCATTGGCCCGTTTACATACTCTTTCAGATGATTGGCTTTCTGAATGAAATCCCCATAGTGGAAGTTTCCACATAGCATTTCCGTTCCCCCCTTCGGGGAACAAGGGTTTCCTTAGTAACCGGAGCGGTCTCTTCTGCATCGATCTGTATAATGCCTCTTTTGCTTTTTTCTAAATACAGAATGTTTTAAATATCTATCAACAATATATTGCCTCTGCAGGTTATTATATTTAGCATTGCTCCTGTACATATGCATTATATAGTTTCCTTGTCTCTGTCTGAACTCCTTATCATTCCGGTAATGCTCAGTTATGTAGTTTCTTTGTCTCTGTTTGAACTGCTCATCATTCCGGTAACAATCAGTTAGGTAGTGTCTTTGTCTCTGTTTAATCTGCTCATCATTCCGGTAACAATCAGTTAGGTAGTGTCTTTGTTTCTCTTTAAACTGCTCATCATGCCGGTAAATCATCACTGTTAGTCTTTCATCTGGGTTTTATCCCCAGAGTAACGGTCAGACCGAAAGAGCCAACCAGGATCTTGAACGCACATTGCGATGTTTGGTTTCTCAGAATCCCACTTCCTGGAGCCAGCAGCTCACATGGGTTGAGTACGCACATAACTCATTACCAGTGTCAGCCACCGGCCTCACTCCGTTTCAGTGTAGTTTAGGTTACCAGCCACCAATTTTTCCCAGTCTGGAATCTAAAGCCACGGTCCCCTCCGCTCACGCCTTTGTTCAGAGGTGCCGTCGCACCTGAAGCAGGGCCAGACAGACTCTCCTCCAGGTGGGCGAGCGCACCAAGGCTAAAGCTGATCGCCAACGGTCTAAGCCTCCCGTTTACGTTGTCGGTCAAAAAGTGTGTCTTTCTTCTAAAAACATTCCTCTTCGCACCGCTTGTAATAAACTTGCTCCTAAATTTATCGGCCCATTCATTGTCACAAAAATCATTAGTCCTGTGGCAATCTGCCTTAAATTACCTCCAGCGTACAGGAGGGTTTGTCCCGTATTCCATGTATCCAAAATTAAGTTCTTTTTTCATACGGCCATTAATCCCCATTCTCCGGTCCCCCCCCCCCCAATATGAACTTTACCGCTGGTAAGCGTGTCGATTTCCTTGAGAGTTGCTCTCTAGCGCTAACTTTGCCCTTTCCTCGATATCTGGTGAGATATCAGTGAGAAACTTCTATACGGCGCTGTTTTTCGGATGAACTTTCACCGCTGTTTAGCGTGTTGTATTCCTGTTGTGACTCTTTAATAAATCATCTTGCATTCACTTGCATTTGGGTCTCCTGTCTATATCTTTGTGACATCTGTTATGATGCCATACCCTTGTTCTTCACATACAAACGTTTACAACAGTTGAGATCTCCCAAAGACACAATATCCCCACACCCCCCATTATAGTCTCCAGATTTTTGGGTTGTGCTTTTTGGTTAACAGGATGCCAGCTGCCGTTAAAACCTAAAGAAGAAGAAGATGAAGCTTTTTGGTTCACTTAGCTACATCTGGCAACACTTCCCTCAGTACAGTAGACTGCTGCGCGATCTTACAGGTAAGCAAATGTTCATTTCATCTAACTTGTATTTGTAATTACTGTGTTTGTATATCATAACTGTAAATATACGGAAACACAATTTACATTCGCTAACTAACTTTACATAAATGATTTATGTTTGTTTTTATTACAAACATGCTTTTTCACATTACAAAGGACCGTTTCAAATTGCTCAAAGCACTGATATGTGCTCGTTCATCATTTATATACTCGTTTTTACCATGCATTCAATAAAATCTATTGTTAATTGTGGCGAGGGGGCGTGGCCGAGAGCCGTGGGAGCGAAACAAGGCCCGCCACAGATGAGATACACCTGTGGCGCGCACCTGCCTTCAATCCCACGGAAGGAGCTCTGAACTATAAGAGGAGAATCGATGGCAGAGGACAGAGAGAGGACCGGGCCCGGACATATTGTTTTACTTTTGCTTTTAGTTTGACAGCAGTCTCCGTGAGGAGCTGCCGTCCGTTTGTTTTGATGTAGACGGTAGTCTCTGTGAGAAGCTGCCGTCCCTTTTATTAATAAATATTTATATAAAGTTCATCGGTTCTCCGCCTCCTTCTTCCCAGCGGCCAGGTGGCCGTAAACTTTATTACATTAATACATTGTGTTTCGTGTTAAATACTTTATTCTGTTTCAAGGAAGACTTTTATGTTTGTTTTTATTTTAAAAACCCGCTACTTACACAGGGCGCCTTGAAAAACGCTGTCTTCTCCATTACATAACACAATTGTGTGCTTTCGATTTAAGTTATTATACCTTTTATAAATTAATTAAACATAAGCACAGTTAATATTTATAATTATCCTAATAAAAAAAATTGTTGCTTGAATACATAAAAATCATACGAAATCTATTGTGTGGGGCCATCAGCCGGTCTATTGTCTTCATGGTTTCAAGGCGCCCTCTACAAATTTTCTAACAGTATCTAATATTACGCTTGCAGCTCAGCAAAATTCTTTTAGGCCAGAATGGGAATATTCCTAGCCTAGAAAATTATATTATATTTTCCTTGTCATTAGTAGTTCTACAAGATATAACTACAGAAGGCTCAAGCTTACGCTTTTCATTTTAATAGAAATATTCTTAAAACTCGGGTAATTTTAACGCGAGGTGCTAGTGTAATCCATGTACTGAGCTAAACTAAACCCTCACCCCCGGTACACGTGGAAATCAATTTATTGCTTTAAAACAAATCACCCAACTGTGAGCCTATTTCCAACAAAGTGCTGTATGCATCGAAATGCACTCTTTTCTCATGACATGCGATATCCCGTTTGACTCCACCTAGATTTACTAAAAATACAGTTTTGCTTATAAAATACACTTTCCGATCAGTGAGATTTCGGCTTGAACTGAAAAATAAAATACTTTAAACGGAGCTTAACAACGAAGTTGTTAATTTGTTTTACTGTATTCACTGCATATAAAATTGATATACTTCTTAGCATCTATCAAATAAAAATTTCTGTTGTTTACACTGGTGCTGTAACTTTATACAAGTACAATTTTAAGAATTGATACCTTGTGTTTCCTGATAAATATATTATATAATGATATTTTACATGTTTGACATAAATGAACCACAATAACAATACTGTATATTACTCTTACTAATCAAATATTTTTTAAAGGTCTATCGGGTGCAGAGATGAATCTAAAAGTATTGTTAAAATGTGAAATTAATGTGTTTATAATTGCTTAAATTACACAAAAACTGCATTTTCATTATGTACTATATCGAAATGAAATAATTCACTACTTACTATTAATTTAAAGCACTTACTCAACTTAAACTAACTCAAATAAAAAGCACCCAGTAGATGGCAGCAGGACACCGTCTTAATCCATAAAAAAAAAACATCAACAAACATATAATGAACCAGAAAATAATCACCCTCACTTTTACATTTTCAAATCACAAATTAGCATGTTTCACTTTTGACATTTAAATTATCATTCAACCTTTTTTGCCTATCAATTTTAGTAACATAAGTCTACACACACTTTGTCTACCATAAAATTCAGGCTATACATCCTGTGTTCAGTATATTATACATGTTTACAGAGATATGAATGATTACAAAAATCCATTTTCTCACACAATTGGTTTTGTATTTTACATCGAAAAAAAGTGAACAAACAACTAAAACACATCCAATACATTATTTCACCGCTTACTGACATAATTTTCCCAACCTTACTGTAGCATTCCCAGCTGAACAGATGCACTTTACTCTCAGGGACTGATGTTTATAAAGTGTTTAATCTTCAAAATAAATCATCGTAAGAGCTGAATAAAAGAAACAAAAAAAACAAACAATACTCATTACACATATCCTTGAAATTGTGTTAAACAAATGCTTATAAGCCAATAAACTGATAAATACACATTTACAGTCTCACTGTACAGGCTGTATAATGTCTAAATTAGTCTAATAAATTTGAATTGTTTTAACACTAACAATGACAATATATAATGCAGATTAAGCATTTATGAACTACAACAATGTCCTATTAGACTGCAATACAAACAGCTTAAACAATGAATTAATTTTAATACAATAGGTGATCTTATTTTTAGAAAGATAAATCCAAAACACATGAAATAACCAAAAAATAAAAACCCTAATGGCTGTTAATGTCCTATTTGTAGTGAAAGTTATAAGAAAATAGTAGAAACAATAAATTGTTTGCCTTTTGTACAAAACTAACAAATAATATGGATATCACTGATATTCAAAACCCTTATACTGTATATGTGCTAACAACAATTTAATACTAACCAAAAGACCGTCAACAAACAATAAACCTTCAAGATAGACAAAGTCTTTCAAATTTCCCTGATTAAAATATAAACAATACCTTGTGCCCTTCATCAGCCAGGAGCTAAAAGTGAGAAAATTCTTTTTTTAATGCCTTTAAGTTCGTTTTCACAGAGAGCTCTCCAAAGTCCTTTCCTTTCGTTGCACTAATCACTTCACCAAAAACTCTTCAATGTTTACACTCAGCCCCGTTTCAAGACAACAACACCCTCTACTGGATGGAGGTAGAAGTGTCAGTGATTGAACAATTTAAAGGGCACATAGTTTACCACTTTTTCCAGATTTAATATGTCTTTTGTGTCTCCAGAATGTGTCTGTAAAGTTTCATCTCAAAACACCCATCAGATTTTTTTTATTATACCTGTCATAAGTTTCTTTTTGTAGCATTAAGCAGAAGCTAGCTGTTTTTGTGTACTGCGCCTTTAAGGCTAGTCCTTCACGCCCACCGTTTCCACGTGCCTGGCAGCGGCTCCCTCGGCTGCGTCAGACAACAGACAAACACAAAGGAATAAGATCTCACGTAACATTTGTGAGGAAAAACCACAAGTAAGAACTTTACCAATGAGTATTTGATGCATGTTGTGGAGTTGCAGGATGAGTCACACACAATGTCGTTACAAAGTTCACGCACACACACAAATACACACACACAGCGCTGACAGGCACACACAGACAGTGCGCGTTTAGCTTTGCACTGTTTTTGCACGCAAATGTGACAGAATACAGGTTAATCTCCACTGCTGTATGGATGTCTGTTATGTTAATGTACAAAATAAACCTGATTTAACGTCCCCAAACCAGGATTGAAGCGTCTTTTATGATTGTTCTGACACGCGGCTGTGTTGATGAAGTAAATGGCTGTAATTCATTACAAATATGCACTGTTTTAAAACATTTTAAACTTGTAAAACTCACTCTTGATCACATTTGATGATGATTGATGATCCTAGCAAACTGAACAGACCTTTTATTTATGGTTGCTTAGTTTGCTCACGTCCTGGTCCTGTGTCTGTTTGATATGATTACACACGTTACTACGGAGACATGTTACTACGCAGCTGTCAATCAATTCGGTGGGCGGGGGACCGCACTCCTACGTCAAGTTGCGGTCGGTCTGAAAACTGCTCCAATTGGTCCACCGTTTTTATGTTGTTAAATTGAAAAAAAAGTACTGGGTGTGTTTATATCACCCTAATATGACGGTCTATACACTATACCTACACATATGTCTGTCCAAACAGCTTGAAAAGTCGATTTTTCACCATAGGTGCCCTTTAAAGGTCATCTACACTTACCATACAAGTTTAGCGTGTTTCTAACATTTATGTTTTTTCTTCTTTCCTCAGAATGGCCACTCCATACACTAGACCAACACGCATTACATGCAAATGCATTGAAACACAATTAAGTGATAAAGCAGAGGCATATGTCTGTAAGAAAAACAGAATTAAAGCTGCCACATACCAAACATCATCAATCTCTGCCCTTACCGACAATGAAAGGGTCTTTCTTTATAAAAAGTATGGTCCTGAAGCTGAGTTTGAGAAGGGAGCCACATACATTTTAAAAAATGTCACTGTGTCAAGCAAGAATGGCCAGGCATATTTGCTGGTGGGACCAGCAACACTAAAGTTTAGAGCAGCTCCATTAAAAGTGTCTGAACAGTTTGAAAAGGCAGCAAGACATGCTCTATGTCCACCCTACACACTCACTCATATACTTCTTATCTTGAAACTTTGTCAATGTTCTATATGTATTTTTGAGCAATATTTTAACTCTCTAAAAACAGCTGTGTCTTAAAACTAATATTCTATCTTCAAAACCAAAAATTTCTTGCCATTCAGTAGCTCAAAATACAACACATCAATGTATACTGCCACAAGTTTTCTATTTCAACTTCAAACATTAGACAAACTCTAATTTGCCAATTGCATTTGAGTCCCAGCACAGTCACGTTGGCTTTCTCAAGCCAACATCAAAGTTCGTCAACGAACTTTAGGTTCTAGTTGAAAATGTTTTTTTTTTTAATTGTCGCAAAATTAATACAGATAAGAAAACTGAAAAATCATATGTACTTAAGTATTCCCAACCTTTGCTCAATACTTTGTTGATGCACCTTTGGCAGCAATTACAGCCTCAAGTCTTTTTGAATATGATGCCACAAGCTTGGCACACCTGTCTTTGGGAATTTGTGCCCATTCCTCTTTGCAGTACCTCTCAAGCTCAATCAGGTTGGATAGGAAGCGACAGTCACACCATTTTTAGATCTCTCCAGAGATGTCCAATAGGATTTAGGTCTGGGCTCTGGCTGGGCCACTCAAGGACATTCACAGAGTTGTTGTGAAGACACTCAATTGATATTTTTGCTGTGTGCTTTGGGTCATTGTCCTGCTGGAAGATGAACCATCACCCCAGTCTGAGGTCAAGAGCACTCTGAAGCAGGTTTTCATTCAGGATGTCTCTGTACATTGCTGCATTCATCTTTCCCTCTGTCCTGACCAGTCTTCCAGTTCCTGCTGCTGAAAAACATCCCCACAGAATGATGCTGCCACCATCATGCTTCACTGTAGGAATGGCATTAGCCTGGTGATGAGCAGTGCCTGGCTTTCTCCAAACGTAACTCCTGGCATTCACTCAAAAGAGTTAAATTTTAGTCTGATCAGACCAGAGAATTTTGTTTCGTATGGTCTGAGAGTCCGTAAGATGCCTTTTAGCAAATTCCAGGCGGGGAGTGGCTTCCGTCTGGCCACTCTACCATACAGGCCTGATTGGTGAATTGCTGCAGAGATGGTTGTCCTTCTGTAAGGTTCTCCTTTGAACATCGGGTTACTGATTACCTCCCTGACTAAAGCCCTTCTTCCCCGATCACTCAGCTTAGATGGCCAGCCAGCTCTAGGAAGAGTCCTAGTGGTTCCAAACATCTTCCACTTATGTATGATGGAGGCCACTGTGCTCATTGGAACTTTCAAAGCAGCAGAAATTTTTCTGTAACCTTCCCCAGCCTTGTGCCTCGAGACAATCCTGTCTCGGAGGTTTACAGACAATTCCTTTGTCTTCATGCTTGGTTTGTGCTTTGACATGCACTGTCAACCCTGTGACCTTATATAGACAGGTGTATGCCTTTTCAAGTCATGTCCAATCAACTGAATTTACCACAGGTGAACTCCAATTAAGCTGCTAAACATCACAATGGAAACAGAATAAGCCTGAGCTCAATTTAGAGATCCATCGCGAAAGCTGTGAATACCTAAGTACATGTGATTTTTCAGGTTTTTTAGTTTTAATAAATTTGCAACAATTATTTTTTTTCACATTGTCATTATGGGGTATTGTGTGTAGAATTATGAGCAAATAAATAAATTTAATCCATTTTGGAATAAGGCTGTAACATAAAAAAATGTGGAAAAAGAAGCGCTATGAATACTTTCCGGATGCGCTGTACATACCAGTGACCAGTCCCTCATTTTTTTTGGCAAAAATAAATGTATATATTTCATCGCAAATTAGGGTTAGGATGTATTTGAACAGGGTGACGCATAGGTGCAGTAGGTAGTGCTGTCGCCTCACAGCAAGATGGTCGCTGGTTCGAGCCTTGGCTGGGTCAGTTAGCGTTTCTGTGTGGAGTTTGAATGATCTCCCTGCGTTCATGTGGATTTCCTCCGGGTGCTCCGGTTTCCCCCACAGTCCAAAGACATGCAGTACAGGTGAATTGGGTAAGCTAAATTGTCCGTAGTGTATGAGTGTGTATGGATGTTTCCCAGAGATGAGTTGCAGCTGGAAGGGCATCCGCTGTGTAAAACACGTGCTGATAAGTTGGCGGTTCATTCCTCTGTAGCAACCTCAAATTAATAAAGGAACTAAGCCGAAAAGAAAATGAGTGAATGTATTTGAACAAAAATTTGATTTATGAAATATGGTTGCTTCATTCCCATCAAACAGCAGCTCTCATGTGGTAGCTATTAACTACTGTTTTACATAAGATACACCTTTGTGCATGTTTTATTCAATGTGTAAAGTATTTAACCCTAAAAAGTCAATGTAACATGAAAGGCACAACTCATAAAATCCTTAATATCCTAAAATATTCCAAAAATTCCTTTGAATATGTTTTACTGCAGTCCAGAGGGTATTAAAAAAGAACATAAAATTATTTTTTGCTTATCATTTTCCACTCGACTGTTTAGAAGCTTATTGTACTTTAATTATTTTAATGCAGTCTAACAACATTCAGGGACACAAGTTTAAGCATTGATAATGCCTTTGTATAGTGCATGTGTTGGATGATTAGCCTTTTTGCATGATCAGTTCCTGATACTTTGCATAAAGTTTTTTTATTCACCTAATTTAATTATATTCAATGTTTTAAAATATATGTTAAATACATTTTATCTGAAAAAATTAATGAAAAACATAATATACATATATATATATATATATGTACAAAACGTATACATGTTAAAACTGTAAATCAAATTAAAGCCTTTATGCCTAATAGAAGTTGAAATAATCTATAATTTACGTAATGAATGTGGCTGATCAGACATCTAATTATTTTTGCTTTATTCAACAAATACTACACCATCAACCTCTCCTACCCAGAAAAAGACTGGATTGTCAGTGTGTAATATGATTCCAAGGTATTCACGACACGAAAGGAATGCGTTTAGAAATGGACAGAGACCTGGTCAAACTTTGCTTCTTTGCTTCAAAGACTGATGCTTTTAATGTAAACCTTTATTCTCTCTTTATGTGTAATCAGGTGTTTTGCAACAAGTCTCTTGCTCATGTAATAATATTCTGGTTTTAATATGTCTGCAATTAATGTTCAACTCTACCACAGCTAAACAAGATCATAGATGCTAATATGGTGTACTGAACGATTGTTTACATTTTATGTTAATACATTTGCAACATATTATTTTAAGAAACTTTAAACATTTCTGCATCAGCTAACACCCAGAATGCCTATGCAAACCGCTTCGACTATAAAAGACTATAAACATGTCTCGGGGGAATTCTTCTCAATTGGTCTACTTGGTTCCTGAGGGTGGTTACAAGACCACCCTTATAATGCTGGGGACTAATGCCCAATCCCAATTCTACCCCTTAGCCCTTCCCCTTCCCCTCATTTTGCGTGTTCATGTGAAGGGGTAGTGATGTCCCAATTCTCTTTAGCTTGAATGCGTAGGGCTAAGAGGAATGGGTATACACCCCTTCAAACTAAGATTTTTCAGGACCACACTCAAAACGGAGGAAAAGAAGATTTCCCAAAATACACCTGCCACAACGGCAGTGGTGCTGAACCCGGAAGTAAGGAGATCCACAAATTTGTATTTTTTTGTCATTATTACAAATTTTTACGACAAACAAACATATGTTTTAATTTATTCATAACCGCGTTCGTGTTTTACCGTCATGCTTTAAAAAAAAACAACGAAAAATAAAATAAATAAAAAAACTAAAATCTCTCAATTTTGCGATCTATAATTCCTAATAATAACTCCTGTAGAGCAGTCCCACAACATTCTGACACTCGAAAACCCTGTCAGAGCAGTCTAGTGGCTGAAAATGAGCTTTTTACAGTGTCTGGGATAATGTTTACGTGTGTTTACATAGATGAATGCGGCCACTGTGTAAATACACCGTACAATTACGATCTTATTGCCACATTAGATAACATAATATATCCCTTCAGTGATTTCCTGAAGATAAATACCAAAAAATAACACAACTGGAGTAACCACAGCAGTCGTGATCGTCTGATCTCATATGAAGCAAGAGATCACGATGACAAATGATGACGTGTGCAGGGCTTGAAGTGCTGTCCCAATTCTTGGGGGTAAGTTTTGAAGCCCTTCCCCTTAACCCTCGGTTGTAAGGGCCAAGGGGAAGGGGAAGAGGTAGGGGTACAAAAATAGAATTGGGATTGGGTCTAAGACCAAGCCCCTAGAATCTGAGAGAACCCAATGAAACACTTAGAGGAGAAGGAGTCGTTTCATTCCAGCTTTTCGGGTCCAGTGAAGAGACTTGGACCTTGGCAAAAGTAGGTTAACTGCACATCTCAGACATTCCCATCTCCAATAACTTTCTTTCTTTTCTTTCTGCCGAGAGTCTGCTCAAGTTTAGTGTGCCGTGAAACTAAAAGTCAACACGACTACAGTTTTTGAACTCAACTGAAAATCCAGACTACGACCTACCCCAAGTTTAGTGTGCCGTGAAACTAAAAGTCAACACGACTACAGTTTTTGAACTCAACTGAAAATCCAGACTACGACCTACCCCAAGCCTCGCGAGGACAAAGAACTGACCATCAGCTAACCACGTGGGAACATTAGCTCAACAGAGGGAGTTCGTCACATCAGAAAAGAAATGCAAGTAACCCCTCCAGATTACCACTGAACTAGTGTAAACTAAATGTAACCCTAAGGAAACCATAGAAGGGTTAAATTGATTGTTTTTGGTTTGGTCCTACAACATCTGAGGTTTTTACATTATTACACTCTCTCAAACTCTTATTTTTCTTCTTTCACTCTTCTCTACAACATGTGTGAATGTGTGTTTGTGTTAGGTGGTAGTTTCTGTAACATGTCAACAAAGTTTCATTTTGTACCAAGAAAGGTGCCTGTGCATATTTATGAATCTAATGTCTTAAACTTCGACCTTGTTACACTGCCTAAACATAAATGAGTTTTTATTTTTGATAGCAGTAGCCATAATTGAAGTCATCTTTGTTCGAACAATAGCTGGATGATTTACTTGTTTTTGTTTGGATTATGGGGCTCTCATTCAGAAAGTACAGAGGGGTCTGACAACCCCAGGGGGTCAGGAGCCTTTGAGTCAGGAGACAGAGGCGGATCAGGAGACATTGGCAAGTCAGGCAGCTGCATTGACGGCTCTTGATGCTTAGGCGGCGACATCAATGGCTATTACAGCTGTAGCTCTGGTGGCGGCCACTTGTGGTGTTCAGGCTGCAGCATCGACAGCTCTTAGGTGGCCACTCTTGATGTTCAGGCTGTGGCATCGATGGGTCTGGGAGCTCTGGCATCGACAGAAGCTCTAGTTGCAGCCATTTTGTGAGCAGGAAGACTAACTATGGCCATCTTGGGCATCTGTGAAGTGGCGGTAACCATTTTGTGTGATGGAAGGCTGTCGGTGACCATCTTGTGCATTGGCGTAGTTGTCTTGGGGACTAGTGAACTGACATTGGGCATTTTGTGAGTGTAAGCCATAAACTCATAGGGCTTTAGGACCATTGCATCAGCATGAGCACAAGGAGCCGCAAACACAGTGGACACTAGAAGGGCGATGGGAGTCTCTTCTGTTGGGATGCCAACATGTGACATCTGCATTTTCTGAACTGAGGGACGGAAATACAGTTAAGTTCAGTGTTGAGTCTGTGATGTTGTGAGTGACAAGCCCCTCTGTCAGATACTCACAATCTGGAGCCCAGCAGTTCCAAAGTGACAAATTGATTTAGTGCATTGAAGTCCAGTGGGGTTCATGCAAAGGCATCCATGAACAAAGAAGCTCTGATAATCCACCATGAAAAATAATTCATTAGGCATAAATTAGTCATTGATGTTTCATTAGCCAGGTTGTTAAATTCTTCTGCATAGTGTTCAATGGAACTAATGGAATCAAATGGAGACATGAAAACAAATGGTAGGATCCAAATGCAGTTTATTAAAGCAGTCAGGCAGGCAGAGGTTGAAAACCAGCATATACAGCAATACGCTTATTTCACGCGACCGCCATTTTAAAACATGAAAGCAAGGTTACGGTGGGAAGAAACCCTGCAGTATAAGATCAGCACTGTAAACATTGCAATAACATGCTGTGTACTACAAACCTCCAGCTGTTGCTGCGACTTCAAAATGCAGATATGGTGTAAACATCACTTTAATATCATTCAGTTCAGTTTAATTTAAACAATCGAAAGCATATTAGGCATCAAACAACATCATAATCTCTTTAGAGTAATACTGTTGTGTCCTCCCAGGCTTCAGTTCATGACACCAGGTAAACACCATAGGGATGCTTCCCTGCTTCAGCCTATGTAACCCGGTGAGCGATAAAACAATGCAGTCCTCTGTAGCACACCCTCGTGTTGTCTGTAACAGTGTTGTCCCGGTACTAAAGTTTTAAAAACGTAAATTTCCCGCTAACATTTAAGCGCCGCTGAGTGTGCTCATAAACACTGCAGATTTGCCATAGTATTTACCAATGCTCAACAGAATGCCTGTGAAGGTTATCAGTTCACCGCTCTTCAGATTGAAAACACACATAGACGGACATTGGATCGTTTTAAAGTCGTGAAGATCTGTCGATTCATCAGCAGATCGCTCATCTGTGTTTGCACTCAGTAAACAGCTGTGAGTTTGGTGAACTGATGACCTTCACTGCCAATCATAATCATTTCTGTTGAGCACGTGAACACAATGGCAAATCAGCGCTGTCCAAGAACGCCATCAACAGCACTTAAATGTTAACAAGTAATGGGCTTTTTTTTTATGTCATTACCGAAATGTTGTATCGTGACAAGTCTAATATAGTGAAATAAACAAATAAATTTGTGTAACTTTCTCTTTGCTGATAAGATATACAGCCAGGTACACACAATATTCCTGTGTGACTCAGGCAATACTTCTGGGTTTCTTCCCACCGCCGTCTCAATTTCAGTGAAATCAGTCTATAGAGAAAATGCTAAAGCGTAATCCGTTAAACAGACAAAAAGCCAAGACAGGTGATTGGTAGCAAAACAATATAAAAAGGTCAAAAACACAGGTGAGCAAAAACAAGGGAACGCTTAAGAATTGCAGCAAGAGCTAAACAACTCTCAGCAATGGATGTGTAAATGAAAGGTGTATTTATAGTCCATGTAGTTAATGATAATGTCCTTCAGCTGTGTGTGTAATCAGTGTGTAGACTTTAGGGTATGATGAGGGTAGGGTATTCTTCAGCAATATGTAAGATGTGGGGAGTCAACGGATCTTTCACGAACTGAACAAATCACACCACATTATTCTTAAAAGATTGAATGTTGCCTACGTGTTTGAGCTATGATTTCAATTTCAAAGCAACCCACAGGCACGCAGCAAGGCAATCCACAGGACCACCTTCCAGTTGCGATCACGAACACGTGCTAATTAACTTTACCTTTTAGATCACACCGCAACCTGCGTCTGCGAGGGAATAAACATCCTTAGAAATGTGGACACATAAGCGATCAGAATCTTCCAAAGTTTAAACAGACATTCAAGTTAAACTGTGTTTATTTGAGTAATGTATGCTTATTTTACGTTTCTGTAGGTTTTTGTGTGTACATGTTCCATGTGTTTAACAAAACCATTATGGATAGGTAATGAGTTTTAGCTGCTGCTGTTGCATATTTGGTCTTGATTGAAAGCTTGGAACATGTCAAATGCATTGATTTATATGAAGAAACCATACTAGTAAAAATGTCCAGGTTATAAAACTTTATTTCAGTAGCTTCCAATCAAAAGCAGGTAACGCATGATTCTCACATGAAGTGCTAATCCAGCCTCCTAGAAGAGGGAATGGGGGTGTGATCCCACCCCGCAGCTTCTCTTATTGGACAATCTTTGTGTAGGCCACGCCT
The DNA here is from genome assembly GCA_903798205.1 of Danio tinwini. Classification (NCBI taxonomy): domain Eukaryota; kingdom Metazoa; phylum Chordata; class Actinopteri; order Cypriniformes; family Danionidae; genus Danio; species Danio tinwini. Next base: position 794,268 of record CAIGQZ010032784.1, read on the forward strand.
ATACCCAAACCTATAAAACTTTTAACAATGAAAGTTTTATGTCGTCTTTTGCCGTGTCTTTGCCGCTCCTCACCGTTGTCACTGCCCGGACGTTGCTCCTCTCGTGCTGGCCATTACATCGCCTTGCCGGAAGCCTTGTTGCATCACGGAGCAAACCGCAACATTCACTTGCTGCCGCCTCGACCCCTGATCTGCTTGAGCAACCGCTTCAACAACAAGCCATCGGGTCAACTCATAAGAACTCTGAAACACTGCCATGACTACAGAATTGCGCAGAGAGCCGAAACTCCAGGAAGGACTCCACAAGACCGAAACTTTCGGGCTGGATGCTTGGCCATTTCGTCTTATCCAATATCCATTGGGGGGAGGGGGGTGCTATCGCAAATGGATCTGTCAGACAAACGCCGCTCAATTTAACGTTAATTTTGCAGAATAACTGCGCTTATATGTAATTAATGTAACATCTCTAATACAACAACAAACTCTGTACCTACAACATCGGATGTCATTCCCTCACTGTAAATGCTAGCACTCTCGTTTTTTTTCTGCAACCTCAATGTGCGCGCATCCTGAATTTTTACAAACTGGTAATTCGCCTATATTTACTTTTTCCCCAGTACTGGGTTACAGCTGGAAGGCCATCAACTGTGGAAAACTCTGAGATGTCACCCATAATGTTGTCTGAATTGCAATATTTTAAGCAAAACTGTTACTGGTGAAATGTGCACTTAAGGAAGACTGGCCATCAGGCTGATGAAATTTAGCCACAAAACTGGCACTAAACTGGCCAGTTTTTTTTATATATGTGTAACTGACAACTTTAAGTAGTGATATATTGTTGTATTATATTGCCAAACAACAGCTGAAACATCTGATAAAAGGGTCCTGCTGAGCATAGTAAACACAGAATGGTTTGTTTGTTGCTAGTGTAAAGCTTTGTTTCACAGACAGTACTTTGGGTTACTTTTGGGTTTTCACTGTCTTCAATCAAGTCTTCTCCCCATAAAAAACTTTGGTAGGTTTATTTTTTATATTAGAGTACTTTAATGCATTGGAAAGCCACCCATGAACAGTTTAGCCAAATACATCTAAATTTAACAATATAAAGTGGTCAACTGAATGCCATAAAAGAGGGAAAAAGAGTACACAATTTAAATTTATTTAATTTACACACAACACAAAAATATCCATATATATATATTTATTTATTCATATATATATATATAACTCCATCCATCCATACAGATACACACATGTGTACACTTTACTCTAGACCCAAATAAATGTTTAATGTAGTTGCAGACACATGGATTCTGAATGGTCATGCTGCTTTCATCACAACACTGATCTGTATTTGCAAGCAAACATGATCCAAACAGCACAAGCTGACTCTGGATATCCAAACACACGAACCCTCACCGCTAGTCTTACATGATCCCCTCGACAGCAAACAATTTCTTCACAGAATGGTGACCTGAATGTAAAAAAATAAAACTGGATTTTAGATGTCAGTCAATAATCTTTGTCAAAACAGCAGGACACATGTTTGTTAAAATAACACAAAATTGTTTTTTAAATGACACATTTAAAAAGAGGATATTGAAAAGGCCATATGATGCTTTGTAATGTTTGTAAAAGCATGAAGTTTTAAAGCTCGTATTCTCCCCCAAAAAAGATTTATTCTTACAGAAAACTGCTTCAAACACTGACCTACTATATTTGGAAAACATGCCAAATATAACTCCTTTTGAATGACTTACTACCACACAATATGTATAGTATGCACTTTTTCGTGCGTGAACAAGGATCAGATTGTATAACCAAAATCATACTAGATGAATTGTGCTAAATGTAATAGTTACTAGAAATCGACAAGTGTTTAATCGTTGTTTTTGAAACTAAGGTGTGCAGTATGAATGTAATTTTATTATTGTTTTATGTGTTTGTGTGTGTGTGTGTGTGTGTAACTTATTCTGTCTATTTTTTGTATGGAAAGCTCTGCTGTGACACATGAATTTCTCTTTGGGATTAATAAAGTCAAACAAACTAACAAACAAACTAACAAACACCCAGATTACCTACTACTTTTGCTGAAATCTGATGTATGCATCAGAGAATTCTCTGTGGGATACAGTTTCCCAGAGTGCAACACACTACCTCTGATATTTTATCTTCACAAATATTGGTGAATAAAGAGCATAGATGCAGCTCAAGGGGATCGAAGGCAGTGAACATTTAAAAAATGTAAAACTTTAACAATTAAATTATTATTATGATATTGCACTAGATCATTATCAGAAATCATAATTTGTATAGCTCTTTAGGGTATACTTTTCAAATATACATAGTTCATTCACTTGACTCGTGGATGGGGTTCTTAGTGATAGTAAAAAGGTAAAAGCAGTAAAGCAAGGTAAAAGATGAGGAAAAAGTGAAACACACCATGGATGTGCACTCCTCGGCACACCTGAATACTATTCATACTATTCTACAATACATAGTTACATTCACAAATGCTACTCAAAACGGTACTGTGCCAAAAGGAAGCCCTATGTTAACAGTGTCCAGAATCGCCATCAACTTCTCTGGGCTCAGAGGCATCTGGGATGGACTATCACACAGTGAAAACTTATACTGTGGGCAAATGAATCATTGTTCAGGTATTTTTTGGAGAAATGGACGCTGTGTGCTCTGGACCAAAGAAATAAGGATCATCCAGATCGTTACTAGCAACAAGTCCAAAAGCCAGGCTCCGTCATGGTATGGGGTTGTGCCAGTGCCCTTGGCAAAGGTAACTTGCACTTCTGTAATGGCACCACTAAAAAGTACATAGAGATTTTGGAGCACAATATACTGCCTTCTTTTCCATGAAGGCCCATGCATATTTCAACAAGACAATACAAAATCCCATTCTGCACATATTATGTCCTGGCTGCTGAGGTAGAGCATACAGGTACTTGACTTGCCTCCTTGCAGTCCCAACTTGTCTCTAATAGAGAATGCGTGGAGCATTTTAAAGTGCAAAATGCGACAACAAAGACTGTGTACTGCTGCCCACTTTAAGACTTATTTGCAGGAAGAATGGGACAAATTTTTACCAAAAAACACTTCATCACTTGGTGTCTTCAGTCCCTAAATGTATTTTAAGTGTTGTGAAAAGAAATGAGGAACACGTTTAATAATGTTTGTTGTAGTCTGCAAATCACTACTGTCTTTTTTATTTGTGCTTTTCATACTGTCCCAACTTTTTCTGATTTAGGGTTGTAAATTACATTATTTATGGAGGTGCGGGACCGTTATACACTTGAGGCTTTTGCAACACTACGTTTTTAGAAGCCATGTGATGATTTCAACTCAGCAGCGCAACAGTGATTTCACATCTGGACTGACTGTATTTGTTACACCCCTAACTATATATATGTATATAGTTAAACTAGCATCATGTGACCTCATTAAAAATTGCTCAGTTTGTTTGTAAAAGTACCTGAGGCAGGTAGCAAATGCCCTGCGAGCATTGCAGTGCAAGAAATTGATAGGAAAGGCTTTAAAAGTGTGTCCGTCAGGCACTGCTCTTCTCACTGCATCCTGAAACTCCTCATTTCCATATGACACACCTGCACAGCGCTCCAGTTCATATGCTGACAGTGCTGCCGACAGCAGGTATGACAGGTGATCATCCCAGACCGTTGCCAGACCTAGATCCTGCAGGAATACATTACACTTAGCAATTCCAATAAAAAAACTTTTTGCAACATATTTGGTCAAATAAATGAAGCATTGGCTTTAAAAAACATCACTATACCCACTTTTCAACAATAAAGTATCTTCTAAAGACTTATAAATGATATAGTTGTTGCTTTTTTGTCTTTTTCAATCAACATCAGGGATGCTCCTTTTGGGTAATTTTCACAAGAGACAACCAATGATTGTTATCTGAATATTAACTGTTAACTGATGAATAATAAATTATAATTTAATTAAAATAGAATTGATGTGTATGACACATTAAATATTAAAGTTAAAAAAGGGTCAGGCTCCTATGGGAGCTTCCCCCCGAGATGTCATTTTTTCTGGGGCTGCTGGGAGCAACTAGCAGCCTTAGAGCTGAGCAGAAAGAGAGTGTTGCATCCTGTCAGCCCCTCAAAAGGAAAGTGGGGAGGGGAAAAGGACTCTCAGGAGATGAAGACTGTCACATACGGTGGCCCAAGAACCATCATCGTGAAGTGACCTTAGTCTCAGAATAAGTCCTAGCATTAGGACTTCTTCAGGCAGCCCCCGTCGAGGAGCAACAGCTGCCATGGTAAGTGCCGGCCCCTCCTCATGGCCTGCAGGGGGTCTGTCATCTAACCCTTCCACCGCTGGTCCCTCAAGGCTGGCATCATCCACCAGCGTGTAACCCTGAGATGGCTCTATGAAGGGTTTAAGGGCGTGCTCACACTGTGCTATCCGAAACATGCCCAGGCCTGTTTCCTGGATCGTTTGAGAAGTGTGAGTGCTCTGAATCGGGCTCAGGCACGGTTCACTTGGCTGGCCCTGGCCCGGTTGGAAGAGGTGGGCCTGAGCGCAGTTCACTTGGGCTCAGGCACGGTACGCTTACAGTGTGAGTGCAAGCGTGCCTGAGCCCGAAACTGAAAGCGAGACGTGACTTTTAAGGGACTGTTTTATATGGAATAATTAATCATTCGTACTGTTCAATAAACACAAACTGTTGTAGATTATTAAAGACGCAAATCCCTCACTGCACCACAGCTGCGGCTTCAGCAAACCTCCTAATTTCTGCAGCACGAGGACTTTATGATTGTTTATGAGCGTCAAAAGTTGCTGATCTGTTCTGCAAAATATATTAGACTGCGTGTCACCGCATATCAAACGACTTAAACATATAACTAAAGAAATCTCCACTGCGCTGAGCACAAGAGCGCTTACTGAGCAGCGCATCATCGATGACGTAAGCGCACCCAGGCCCGAATGTGAGTGCAGGCCGTCGGGGGAGCTAGGAGGGGGGACAAGCGTGCTTTGGCCTGGTTCAAGGCAACTGTACATAGTGTGAGTACGGCCTAAGAGCAGTTAACTCAGCAAACTTCTGTCTGAAGTTCAAGATGACTATCAGCCCCATATCCCAGGGCCTACATTGGGAGCAATCTCTCAGTGCATGGCGCTGACCACAGATGGCTCCCATCAATAATAGTCATTATAAAAGTAAAGAGTACAATACCTTTATACATGTTTATAATTAGTCAAATGTGCACAATCAGTGTACATGGTTACAAAACTTAATATATTAACTTATCTTTGAGCTTAGCCAAAACACGTTACCTGAGAGAGTAGATTTAAAAGGCCACTGTGCTACTCTCAGTCGGGAGTGGTGACCGCAGAGCTTTCAAGGACTGCCTGAAGCTCAGACATCCGAATACACTAAAGCAGGAGTGTCAAACTCAATTCCTGGAGGGCCACAGCCCTGCACAGTTTAGTTCCAACCCTGCTTCAACACACTTACTGGTAGGTTTCAAACAAGCCTTAAGGACTCAATTAGTTTGATCAGGTGTGTTTAAGTAGGGTTGGAACTAAACTGTGCAGGGCTGTGGCCCTCCAGGAAATGAGTTTGACATCCCTGCACTAAAGCAACTTACAATGCATGCCAGAGTGTGTATGGTCATATGATGTACATTTTCAGGGGTATAGTGTGGATGAAGACCTTTTCAAAAATGCCAGTGTGGACGTGGAACTAAAACGCATCAGTGTCAATGACTTGAGCATCGGATATTACCTTAGTGCTGTCTCACTCATGGTATATTAGTTAAACTGGGCTCACTTCGCACTACCCCCACCAAAAAAACAAGGTCGACACAACCATCTGAAGACTGACCTCATGCCATAATAGTCTTACAGTTACATGGCGCTGATGAACTTCAAACCTTTAACGCCAGGCTAATGATTCTAAAACTTAACCACACTAACACAGCATCCTGTCATCCCTGATCTACAGCCTGCACTGCCTTCCTGCCTCCCTCTAACTTTCAGATATGCCCTGCTGACGCATTAAGCAGACTCGCAGGACTACATGCAGCATCAGGTAAACAGGTACCCTTCTGAGTCTTACAATCTCAGCAGTGCAAACTCTCCCTCCACTGTGCATTAACATGAAAGAGGGAAGGAACTAGAACTCTGGGGTGATAACTTTGTCAAAGCCATCCAGGAACCACACAGACAACATCATCTTTCAAGGTCCAATCTTTAGGGAGATCATGGGATCTCTTATGTTGTGTGCCAGAGAAGGGTCGGATCTTCCTGCTTACCATCTCCTGCTGTTCTCTACAAGAAAGACAACAGCATTCGAAAAAGGGGAAAATATGTAACAGATGGAGGAAGATCAAACATTTCATTGCCTTTTTCAAATAGCCATTACTATATTCTAGAATGCCTGTAAAGCTTTTGTGTGTGTAAGTTCATATTCTTTGTGAGTGGGGTAGAATGTGCTACATTGAGTTTATGTTTGGTATGTGTGCACAACTAATGTGGTTTAGAGAACAACTGTATACATTGTATTTTGGTACTTGTAACACATGTTGAGATAAAATAAGATATTTAACACCTCTCAAGGACCACTACTCACTAAGCATATGTAAATTACAAGTCTTGAACAAAGAGCTATAAAATGGGATATAAGGCAACTTCTCATTGGCTAACTCAGCCCCTGAGTTCATGACATTAGCAATCCTATTCAAAGGGCCACAAAATCCCCCTGTCTCAGCAGGGTGTTTTCACAACTTTCGTTTGGAAAAAGTCAGGAAAGTGGGTGTGTCCAGCTCTGTTTAGGTGGGAGTGTTGGGGGAGGCAAATATGGGAGTTTCCATTTGAACATGTGCTGATTTTCACAGTGACAAGGCAAAACAAACATACAGACGCAGAAGAGAAAGACAGTGACTGTGTTTACATGGACATCAGTAATCAAAATTATTTGCCAAATTCTTAACTTGTCGACTTTAACTGCAGTTTAGCACTTTCACTTTTTATTCAGAAACATTCCCTGCATGTCCCCTGTGACAAACAACATATTGAAAGTGAGGAACTGCTGGAGAGTGGAGTTTTAATGGAATGTTCGATACCGCAGGGCGAATGGGAGAAAAAAATCCTCCGCATTTCTCGGTAACTTAGATGCACTCGGTAGGTAGCGTCAGAAAGCCGTGTGTGTATAGACTATTCTGTCAATATGCAGCAAAAATCCTACACGACGGTAATAGTTTGGTTGCTGTGTTTTCAATGTTTACATTCGGAGAGCAGCATTTACAGCGGATCTTTCAGTCTATAATATTGTACTATAATATTGCAATGATATTAACATACTGTAAACTTGGTAACCAAACCATTTTGACTATGGTATGTCTTTAAAAACTGAAAGAGCACTGCTGACAATACAAACTAACTTTGCTATTTGAATGAACAAAAAAAGGGCAATGATCTCACACACTTTCCAAATCTGTAGAGACAGGACAGGACATATAAAACTGGAACCGTGTCTTTTTTAAAAGGAGGCGAGCGGCAAATCGAGATTTCATCATTTCCAGATCCGAAAAGCTCTCGGGTAAAAAAAAAAAGTTCCTTACAAATGCATTTCTGTCATGTGCCGAGTGCACTGTAGTCCACACGTGAGTCCAGCTGCGCTCTCATAGTGGGAGAATGAAAACAAAACCTTTGTTGCAGCACTATAATAAACGTAGCACAATAATAATTGCAACACTGACAACCTAAGTCTCCAAATTCTTGTTCTTTCACTTGTTTTGGCAACACAACGTGGCGTCTCTCTGTCGTCTTAACACTGTAACATGTAAAACATTCATGTCTTCGAAGCTATCATGCATTTTAATAAAGTTGCACCACATACACAATAGAGTGCGCTGATTGGTTTGAACCAAGTCTTTCTTATGAATTAATGCCGCACACTCAGAGATGTCACAATGCGCTCGCAGGTACAGACATCCACTCTCTACGCTGGATTACACGCAAGTATCCAATTGTCGTGATGCAGCTTCAAAAATTATTTTTTAACCGGAAAAACAAATTTGCACAAAATAATGCAAAAACAACCAATTTTCACTTCTTAGTGCAATATATGTGTCCTAATAGTGTTTTCAAACTCTCAAAAAATGTGTTTTGGTGTTTCGTAACCCTTTAAGGAAGGACTAGTTCACACCCCCTCTTACTCTCTTAACCCTCTTCAACACTCCTCTCTTCACTGAAAACGTGACATAGGCCCTTAGGCCTCACCAAAACAAGGTGATATTATTGATGTTGAATTGCAACTCTCTTCATGGGGCCTTCTCTGTGCCCTGTCCTTTCTGTCTCACACACACACACACACACACACACACACACACACACACACACACACACACACACACACACTGTTAAACGTTTGAGCCTATGTGGATCACTTGTTTTTACACACAGAACAACTCACAGATAAAGCAACAGGTTGTACTAATCCGTTAATGTAGTAAAATTAATAATTCTTCCATACATTATGCAAAATATGTTTATTTTTCAACATATTTCTCTTTTGACCCCTTGTTTTTTTTTTCTCGTTATTTTTTTGCCGCCTGTACTGACCATTCACCTGTTTCTGACTACCCTTCTGGATTACCCTTATCATTCTGTTCATACCTGTTTGACTGTTGCCTGCCTGACCATTCTCTCTTTTAAGAAACTGCATGTGGATCCTCAACTCTGTTGTCCAGCGTCCTACTGTTACACATATAACTCCAAATAAAATCCAGAAACTAAGCTTTTTTTTTTTTTGCACAGGCCTATCTAAAGAGTTAATGTTGCCAACTAATGATCAACAGTAAAAAATTACAAATTTTACCTCTTCCCAACAATGAAAACCACCAACAATCAAGAATGCATAATTATTTGGTGTCATGGCTTTGCAATTAAAAATTGTGATTGTAATGGAAGTCAATAAGGCAAAATCAGCAACAAACAGTAAATTATGAAGAAAAAAACTAAATCAAATGCTGCACAAAAACTAACAATGCATTAAAGGCAATGTCATTACCAATCTTTCGCATGTTCAAGACTGTAATAAAAGGTTAAAAAAATCTGTAACCAAATCAGTAACATTTATGAACTTAGCTATTAAAGAGTTAAAATCCAGTTTTTTTTTTTTTTAAACATTTAGTAGTTTTGATCAGGACTTGGGTTGATTAACAGATGTATGCCAAAAAATCTAACATAACAAAAGGGTAGTGAATTTGCCCAGAGTGTATTGTTTATTTTTTGTTGTTTTTTTTACATTTTCAAAGCATTTTCCCAAAATATGTGTTAAAATAAAAATGATTTGTCACCAAAAATAATTCTGCTAGCTGAAACAAAATAAAAGTTATGTCCAGATTAAGACTCAAAATCACCCCAGAGTGGATGAAAACATCCCCAACAGTACATGAGGGTTAAAACAGTGCATGTTTGTAATAAAAAGACAGTAAAACCGCTATGTAATTCATAACTGCTGCAATCAGCACAGCTGCATAGTGTCAGTAAAACTATATTGGAGGATGCAGGTTTGTGGACATTAAATCAGGTGTATTTTGTACAGTAGTATAATGAATATCCATACAGCAGTGTATATTAACTTGTATCCTGTCACATTTGCTGCAAGTAGACCTGCAAAAACAGTGCCGAATTAAATGTGTGTGTGTGTGTGTGTGTACTGTGAACTTTGTAATGGCATTTGTGTGTGACTCATCATTGCAGAAAGGCTTGTATAAACTCCAGAACAAATAAATCAAATACTTTTGTTCTTTTTCTTTTTTTTAACTCAAACTGAATTTTCTGCTTCATTATGTCTGTCTCTGTCACTGACTGCTGTTTATATGATGTTTCACAGCAGGAGAAACCGACACGCATATGGGAACAGTGGAGATGTTGACATGAGGGCACTGGCCACCCCTATAACTGCCACTGCTTACATTAACCTAAAATTTAAAGGGTAAAGTGTATTCAGAAATGCACTATGTACAAGTTTAGTGTCAGAGATTTCTTGTGCACTTGTGTAATTACCTTTCTGTGCTCTGATAATAAGTACCGCATTTCCAGCTCAAGTTGGTTGCTGGCCTCATTGGGAACTAAAGAAGGGGAGCAGAGAGGAGGAGTTGGAGGGAGGGAGTTGTTGAAGCCTGGGTCACATACAGATTTAACAGCCTCCTCACTCATGGCCTTCCAGCGGGAGCCATCTGTGAAGTCAAATACACACAGCTCCACAGCATCTGACACCTGACAGTTTGCCAGAAATATCTTGTGGTTAAATACACAGCCAAGTGTCTGGTAAGGGTGCACAGGTTTTGGTTTGAGGATCATGGAAGGAGCATCTGGGTCTATTGGACGGTGAAGGTACCTAGAACAGAAAAAAGAATAGGAGGGCATCTTAAAGCAGTGCAAACAGGGAGGACTGCTGAACATGCATATCCCACAATCATGCCTGTACAGACGGTTTTATTATAATTAATAGCATACAATAAAACATGATTTTTTTAAAACAGATTCAATTCTGCCCATGTGGCATGCAAGAGGAAAGTAGTCTGCCAAGGCAGCATCAACTTGACACACTAAGCTGTACTTAGACTACTTGTACAGTGGCTTGACAGAACCTGACACTGATGAAACTTTAGGGTCAAAGAGAAACAGTATGTCAGCTGTTAGGGACTATTATGGCTTTTAAAAAAGAAAACACTGTGCATTGTTAGATATTATACAAAACCTGCCTTGCAGAAATTGACATATTAAGGATGACATATTATAAAATTTTAGAGCTCTTTTACTTAAAACCTACCAAGTAGTTTGCAGACTATTGTCTGGTCTTTGGTGAGATTTCAACATATAAAAAATAATAATAATGTGTAGTCTTAAAATGCACATATCAGAGATCAGAGATGAAAGTTACAAAACCTTTATTAAGTAATACTTTTTATTGTCTGTGGCCAAGTGCAAAATATTCATTTTATGAAGATACACTTACATTGTGTTTGCCATACTATATATAATACGGTTATAACATAATAGCTTATTAAATCACTAATAGTTAAGCAATTTTGTTAAAAAAAAAAAAAAAAAAAAAATATATATAATATACATAGATATATATA
>CAIGQZ010032784.1:830405-843126 GCA_903798205.1 Danio tinwini
TATATATATATATAAATCTTAAGTTATGTTGCGTGCTAGCCAAATATTCTCAATAAACTAAGAACAGAAAATATATTATACAATACATAACTCACATTCTTTATCATACCTGCCCTCTCAGACACATACCTATCTATAGCTCATTAAACAGCTCAATATGCGAGCATTCGTCTTCTCAGGTGTGAATCACTGCATTACCTATAGTAGTTTATGCCTCCTCTTAGACCCTTTCTACAAAAAAACATATTTTTATATATAAATCAATATATTGTTTTGAAGCAAAAAGACTCTAGGTTACTAAATCCAGTTCCTAAAAGTCTTGTGAACAAATATTCTGTATGTTTCATGAGTTATTTCAGTGACTTCAAAATTGTAGTTTTTCACTTAACCACGCATAAATGTTTCTTTCTCAAAAACATCATCATGTACATACATGTCACTAACATATTATTGTAGCGCAGTTTGTGTTGTTTACAGGGTAATTAAACTTTAGCCACTTACAGTATATGTTTATAAGCAACTGAACAAAAGCCTAAGGGTATACTCACACTATGTACAGTTGCCTTGAACCGGGCCAAAGCATGCTTGTCCATCCTCCCATCTCCCCCGATGGCCCGCACTCACATTACATTGCACTGTTCAGTAATTGCTCTTGCTCAGCACAGTGGAGATTTCTTTAGTTATATCGTTTTAGTCGTTTGATATGCTGTGACACGCAGTTAAATATTTCACCGAAGAGATCAGCCACTTTTGACGCTCATAAACAATCATAAAGTCTTCGTGCAGCAGGAATTAGGAGGTTTGCTGAAGGTGCAGCTGTCGTGCAGTGTTCAGAAAAAATACTGTTTTGAATGTCTCGCTTTTATCTTTACGACCAAAATGACAGATTTGAAGGTTTTTCATTGCCAGTAGAAAAAAATGCAGTATAAGCATAGCTGCATGTTTGTCGATATCATGGCATTCACGCAGTGAACATCACATAGCCTACAATTTCATAATCCAGCTTTTAGTTATAATAAATGCTCAATGTCACAAAAGTATACTCCCAACGGCAGACACATCAGCAGGCAGTAAATCATAGACTCATGAACTTATGGGAAGGGCTAGACAGAATCTGCGGAAGGTTTTTGCTATTTCTGCGGAGAATTTTGGTAAAAATCTGCAGATTTCTGCGGAATTATTTTAGGAGTATCATAACTAAAACCTTAAAATGTGGAAAAAAATAATAATATCTTTTTAATTTTATTAAATGTTTAAAATGCAAATCCAATTAGATTAACAGTAAATTATTAACTTTAAGTAAATAAAAAGAATTAATGATGGGCTAAAAATTTGCGGAATTCTGCGCGCGCAGATTCCGTGTGGGCCTACTTATGGGTCAAATTTTACTACAACTCGCAGAAATTTAACCATGCTATTACCCTTTACAATGGTGCACACTTTGCTAACAGCTAGGCTAATGCTATGCAAGTTGAAAGAGTGGATTTTCTCGCTCCAGGATTTATTTTGTCTTTATGATTATTAATAAAGATGAATGTTTAGGGGCATTATATGATGACTTTAGTGCCGTCCCTCTTCAGAGTGAAAGTGAAACAATATATGTGTCATTGCTTTTTGAGTATGCCAAATTATTTGTTTCCTCAGGATCTTCAGGCCCATCGAAGAGGTCACAGAGACCTTTTGTCACAGTTGTGGATCTGTCTGTTTTTCTTGCATGTGTGTGTGTGTGTGTGTGTGTGTGTGTATGTGTGTTTTGTTTGGGCTCTTCACCGTGTGGTGTTTATGTGTGTTTACATTCATTAGCTGGGTGGTCGCGTGTTTTGGTAAGTTTACACAGACGAACTCACAACACACAGGTGTTTGCTATCAGTCACAGCTGTTGCGCGTTCCGCGCGCTATATATGTTCAGTGTTTTGTAGATAGCGTTATCAGTCCGTTGGTTGTTCACTCCTGTGTCTTCTCTCTGTTAGACGCTCTCGCTCGTTTTGGTGGAGGCTTTGCGACATAGCCTGTTTCTTTTGGACCTTCTGCATGTCTCTGTTTCATTGGTGTTGTTAATACTGCCTGCTCTGAAGACAACATTATCTGTGAGAGACTTCACCCCAAATCTGCTTCTCTAATGAACTTTACCGTGGGTAAACTTGACGATTTCCTCGAGAGCTGCTTCATAGCGCTACCTTTCCCTTTCCTCGATATCTGGTGAGATATCCATGAGAGACTGCTATACGACGTTGGTTCACGGATGAACCTTTACCGCTGTTTGGCGTGTCATATTCTGGTGTGAGCATCCTTGCCCTATACTATATCTGATGAGACCAGTTGTGACTCTTTAAATAAATCATCTTGTTTTCACTTGCATTTGGGTCTCCTGTGTATATCTTTGTGACACCTTTCGTGTGAAACTGGATGTTTAATGCTACTTGAACAGATGTCACTGGATGTGAATTTTACTGTGTGTTAGAATAAACAATTTGAAGATTCCTTCTTGAGGAAAAGCTGAATTTTACTTCTGATCATCCTGACCACAGAAATATCCTCCTGTTATGTCTGACCTTTGTATGCTTGACACCCAAGTAACATTGGAGATATTGTTCAGAATTGTACGCACACACACGTGTACATTTTTCAAGCCTGTCTGTGTTTCAACCAATTAAGTTAAAACACCTATACTGTACTGTATGTATGATGCAGTTAGTGACATATGTTAAGAGTATAATTGTTGTTCATGCTGATGTTTGAGGTTGTAAGCAGTGCGGCCATGAAGTCTGTGCAAGTGTTGAAGCTGGCCTTTGCTGACGAAACTGCAAACTATCTTCAGTTAACTTTCTTTGAATCTCTGACTCCAGCTCTTCTTAATCTGACACACCGGTCATCTTTAGGTTAAAACTGTCAGTTCCTCAACAATGAAGAACTAAGCATGGGACTAAATGTCTAACCACTGTGTCTGTACTTTCGTTTTTGCCCACATACGCAGGTGAGGGGGCAAAAATGATAACAAACAGTCCATTTACGGTTAACATGTTAGTAAAAATATCTCTTTTAGATTCCATTTAACTGTTTCAGGTAAAACTCTTTGATGTCTTTTTTAAAACATCACAACAAAGAGTCTAGCTTAGTTTTAAGAATCCTGCATCTAATAATTGTATAATAATGAGCACTGTCATCGATGTTAACATCTTAGCTTTTTTATTACATCAGACTTGTTTCCAGGTGTACTGATTGAAAGGCTAGTTCACCCAAAATGATAAATGACTCACTATTGATTCTTCCTCAAGTGGTTCCAAATATGTACGTGTTTCTACTGTTGAACACAAAATAAGATATTTTGAAAAAGGCTACTGACAGTATAGTGACAGCCTAGCGTCACATGGATAGCTCATTCCTGTCAGTGTCAGCAGTGCTACTGTCAACAGAATGTTCGGCTGTTGGCACTCACTGAACAGAGCAGATGCAGGAAAGAACAGAGATGCGTGTCTGCACCATAGAGGACCTATGTCAAGTTCCCTGGACTTTTGTCCAAAAGTAGATAGATTTGTTGCAAGCTGCTATAAAGGGTCTTAAAAGTTGTTAACCCTAGTGCCAAAGTTGAAAAGACTTGGAGTAATGATGCTTAAAGTTCTGCAATCCTAGAACTGTACAGTCTAAAAAGATAACAAATATCTTATCTTATGACCCCACCTAGTGGAGAGCCTTAGCATTTCAACTTCTTCTACATACAGTAATTTGTTTGTATAAAACATAACAATAATGAAACCTAGGTTTCCTCAGAATTAACTCTTGCTTTATAAAAGATTTTGAGAAGTATATATATTATGCATTTAGAACATAAAAGACCCATTCTCTTGCTTCTTGACATGATTTGAATTCTCTGATGTTTTCACATGGAGACCAAATTAGGGCCTTCCTGTAGGTCAGAGCTACTGTCTGTGAATTAGAAAAATGTTTCCATTTTTATATTCCAGCAATATAATAAAACTCCATTTAAGCTGCTGGAACCTCTCAAGAATGATCAGTGGAAACTGAAATGTACCTGAGCTCAATTTAGATCTTTACAGCAAAGGCTGTGAATACTTATGTACATGTGATTTTTTTTATATTAATAAATTTGCACCAATTTCAAAAAATCTTTTTTTCACATTTTCATTATGGGGTATTGTGTGTATAATCTTGAGGAAATACATTTATTTTATCCATTTTGGAATAAAACTGTAACAAAAAAATTTGGAAAAAGTGTTTTTTGTTTTGGACTAGGACGCTTCCCTGCTTCAGCCTATGCAACCCGGTGAGCGATAAAGCAATGCAGTCCCCTGTAGCACATCTTCATGTAGTCTGTAACAGTGTTGTCCCGGTACTAAAGTTTTAAAAACGTCCTTTTCCCGCTAACATTTAAGCACCGTTGAGCGAGCTCATAAACACAGCTGATTTGCCATAGTATTCACCAGTGCTCAACAGAATGACTGTGAAGGTTATCAGTTTACCACTCTTCTAAAACACACATAGGCGGACATTGGAGCGTTTTAAAGCCGGGAAGATCAGTCGATTCATCAGCAGATCGCTCATCTGAGTTTGCACTCAGTAAACAGTGGTGAGTTTAGTAAACTGATGACCTTCACAGCCAATCATAGTGATTTCTGTTAAGCACGTGAACACAATGGCCAATCAGCGCTGTTTAAGAACTCCATGAACAGTGTCTTAAATGTTAACGAAAAATGGGCATTTTTTAAAATATTTCTTAACGGAAATTTTGTATCGTGACAAGTCTAATATAACTAAAGAATCAGTTCATTAACTTGAGTTTAATGAATGGCATCTAAAACGTGTGTTTGGGAAAGAAAACGTTAGCTAAGTTGTGCCATTTCCCTTAACTTAGCTGAAAATGAGGTCAAATATCCCTTTTTATTTTTACTATTCATTCAGAACGGACCTTCGGGTCGCTCGGAAAGCAGTGAAATAATACATTTGTGTCACTTTCTCTTCGCTGATAAGATATACAGCCAGGTACACAATATTCCTAGCATAGCATATGTAATCAGGGTGAAAATTGGTGCAATGCATGATGGAACATAAAGTCCGGGTAAATGGCTGGTCAAGTGTACATATATCTGGAGTGCCCTCTAATAACAATGGTATGTAGAATGTGGTGAGATGAATTTTGAGAAAAATAGTTAATTTAATAAATTTTACTATAAGCCTATATAAATATACACTCTGGAAAAATTATGTGCTATGAATATGTTTTGCATGCACTGTATTAATTGCTGTCCTTGCTGGGGAGACACCAGTGACACACCAGTGACATGTATCTAAAGATATTAATATTAACTAGATCTTTACATTTCCTAAAGACAATGCGAGTGGGATTTGGCAAATGCAAATCTGTATTCTGAATGGTTGATAGGGTGTTACTAAGGTGGTGCTAGAATGTCCTGAGTGGTTGCTAGGCGGCTGCTAAAGTGCTGCGAGATGGCTGCTAGTGTGTTCTGAGTGGTTTTTAGGTGGTTGCTAAGGTGTTCCTTGGGTGTTATGGGTGGTTGCTAGGTGTTTTTTAAGGCATTGCCAGGTGGTTTCTAGGGTGTTTTAAGTGGTTGCTAAGCTGTTCTGGATGATTGCTAAGGTGTTCCTAGGTGGTTGCTAGGATGTTCTGAATGGTTGCCAAATGATTGCTAAGGCATTGCTAAGCAGTAGCTAGGATGTTCTGAGTAGTTGGTAGGTGGTTGCTAAGGCATTTTTAGGTGATTACTAGGGTGCTCTGAGTGGTTGCTAAGGTGCTGTGTTGTGGATGGTTGCTAGGAAGTTGCTAAGGTGTTGCTAGGTGGTTGATAGGGTGTTCTGGGTGATTGCAAGGCGTTGCTAGGGTGATCTGAATGGTTGCTAGGCAGTTGCTAAGGTGTTCCTATGTGGTTGCTAGAGTGTCCTGAGTGGTTGCTAGGCAGTTGCTAAAGTAATATTAGGCCATTGCTAGGGTAATCTGAGTGGTTGTTAGACATGCTAGTGTACACTGGGTTGTTACTAGACTAGCCTCATTTACATATTTGATCAAATCTTGACACTTAGTAAGTATTTCTTGCATTTTACAGCACTTTGCTAATTATTATTACCATGTAGCTTGTCACTGCTAGCATGTGTAGCATATAGGAAGTCCTGTTTGCTAGCATGGGTCAAACAAGCGAATCACAATGTCTTTATATGTCTCATGTTCTGATGCTGAGATATAGCTGTTGATAAATGGTTCCCAGGGTACTCTGTTTTGTTGCTATGGGTGTGGTTTCAGTTTAAAATTGTGTGTGGGTGGTTGCCTGACTCAAATGAGCCCACCCTTATGTCTGTATGGCACTGCTATGCAAAGACATACATATGGGCCTATTATAATGGCAGTCTATAGAATCACTTACTAAGGGTGTTTAAAGGTAAAGTCTAGATCGGATATGCGGCTGGCCGGAAGTGCGATATGTACATAAATTATAGTAGCATTTTTTATGACACTGTATAACAATAATTCATATTGTTACAGTACTGTGACGGTTGGGTTTAGGGTTGGGGTGGGGGTAGGTGTTAAAAAATACAATTTATTGGATAATTTAATAGATAACATAAATCATACTCGGTACAACTACTCAGGCACGTGCACACATAGGGCTACACCTGTGCAGTGCACATGCCCTTTTTAGTCAGGGATATAAAGTTAAACAAAACCGTATTTGTGGTAATACTATTAAGAATTATTTTAAACAAAGCTTTAGAATATTTTACAATTGTAAAAAGTTTAGTAAATTGTTTAGCATAGTGAGGAACTGTAACATTATAATACTTGTAACAAAAAGTTGTCAGTAATACAACTTTAATATGGGTACATTTTGGATCCATGATCAACAGTTTTTTCATACAGGTGAAAATTTAACATTATTATTTTTTTAACCATGTTAAAGTCTGAAAGATAATTAAGAACAAATATATAAAATTATATAACACAATTCCCATGAAAAAAAGTGATATGATTGATTACCTGTGTGCTGTAAAACTTTCCCAAAAGGTGATGGAACCATCTGTGCCACAGGTCATGACCCAGGTGTGTGGAATATTTTTGAATTTGGTGCCAACACATACATAAGCATCCAATCCAAAGCCCAACAACAGACTACACAGTAGTGTAGCATGATCCTCACAGTCACCCTAACAACAAAAAAATTATATTTTATTTGTAAATGTGCATGTCGATGTTCCTAAAAATTGTATGTATTTAGTTTCAATGCCTAGTGTGAGATAAGCATTTAACATGATGTCCTTGCCTTGTTCCTGCAAAGAAAGACCATCATAGAGGCCCACTGCTCCTGCCTAATTCCTCCTCCTACCACGGGTGCTCTCTCCTGGGCTAACAGACTAACGAAACGTGCCGCCTGCCGTGGACTCTCAAGCAATCTGCCAGCACGCAATACACGTACATATGAACACACAGGTCGGTTCACACCATTTTCATCCTGAAAAAAAAAACAAGCAGTAATGACATCTGAAGTAAACACTGTTATTCACATAAATTGTTCCTAGATTAGCATTCATTACAGTGGACTTTTTTCTCAAGATGATGACATGTTTGATGGTCATCAGCATCCTTATTCCTTGAAAGTTTTTAATATCTTTTTTAATGTACATTTATAAAGCTATATCATATATATTTATAAAGCTATATCATATATCATATCATGTTTGCATCAGACTACAAAAAATGGATTACCGCTTATGCAAGGTGTTTATAATGCAACATGTGTGGTTGAGACAGTAAATTTGACATTGTTCTCTCTTTTGGCTGCCATTATCAGTCTTACACAATTTGTTTTTCTTTTTTAAAAAAGTTTTTTAAAACAGTATTGTGGAGTTTTCTTTTATATTTGAGCAAATAGAAATACAAAAATATATTTATGCTACTCCCCCGTTTACTGCTCTCTAAGTTTGTCCAACTATGATGACTTCCACTGCTGAGATACCCGTAAATGTGAAAAGAGTCCATTTGTCTATTAAATCACCTGTGCAAAAATCTTCACGAGTTTGGATTTGTTTGACGGTCGAATGTCCAAGAACTCCTGCCACCACTGTTTGGCGTATACCAAAAACAACCTCTCCTTCTCTGCTGTTTTTTGTCTTTCCAAGGATTTCTGCAAAAGGCAAGAGCATGTTGTTTTAGACAAACTCTTTTAAAATAAAGTCAAGATTAAAATTAGAGAGTAATTTATGAACACTAGATTTTGTTTTCTTATTACAATTAATGTAATTGTTCTAATTTGTTCTAATTTTGGAGGAACACCGGTGGATACTTCATGCTAGTACAACAGTGTTTTAGTAAATAACACAAAAATATTTTTATATCTTTACATATTTTTTACATATACTGAGTAATATACAAGTATAATTAAAGAACAACAAAGCTGTAGCACAAAGAAAAAGGTAAAATAAACATTCTGAAGACTACAGAAAATCAGTAAATAGTATAAAGGCCTACATTTTAAAATGCTTTGAGGTCTACAAGTGTATAAAACATTCCACAAATAATTTCATATAAAATGTTTGGCAATTAAATCAAATGAATAATTAAATACTTTTTTATAATAACAATAATAATTTAAAGTATAGTATACCAGACTGACTAAAGGGATATTTAGCAAGCAATATTTCTGCAGGTAAATTTTGTTACACATTGAGCTAGTGTCACTGCAACCCTGACTAAGTGACTGACTGACTGACTAGGCATTAGCATTCTGTTTTTCCATAATAAATATGTATTAAGGACCAAACACAGCAAAAGAAAAACTAAATTTCTGAAGATTGTATTCACATGTAGCAGACTTTTAATAAGCTCAGCTTAAAAGATAAGCGATGTGAGCTAAAGTGAATGGATTTACTACGCTGAGCAGTCACAATCATAAGACCACTTAACAGTGCTGTGACATCTAGTGAACATGCTTGAGTTCTCAAGGACATCACAGAGTTATGCGATTTAAAGTAGTTAAATGGGACCTATTATGCCCCTTTTTTACAAGATGTGACTTTTATAAATAAAAGAACAAAGTACTATAATATTTAAAAATATGTACTTCATATACAAAGGGTAACAGTTAAATGTGTTCCCTCTGCTGCCCTGCCATATTTGTGGTGGTAATATCTGCAGCTTTTGACCCCTGGGTGGCTCCAAATTGGTTAATAAATTTGATTTATATTAATAAGTTTTGTGTGATTTTGTTGTCAGCACATTCAACTATGTAAAGAACAAAAATAATAAAGATAATATTTAATAAGAATATAGTTGAAAGCAAGATTAATGTCAATTTAATGTCAATGTTAATTTTTACAGAATTTAATTATTGTATGTTTTCTTTTGGTATTTGTATTTTAGTGTACTGCTATAAAAGCAATTTTTTTATATTTTTAAACATTTTTTGAGGTCAGTATTAAGTATTAGTACCCTTAAGATTTTTTTTCAGATTGGCTACAGAACAGCCACAAAACCAAAAAGAGCAGATTTTACCCTGTGCCCCGTAGTTTTTTACGAGCCAGTCTGAAGCACAAGCGGTTTTGCTTTTTTGCTTGCGCGTCTATATTTAAAATAACAACACACATTAACACATTTAATCATGAGAGGTCTGCACTGACTTTGGGCTCTATTTCCTGCTGGTTTGAACCTAAATAAAAGACTAAATGTATGCTGTGTGTAGTTTTTCTGTCAGTGATAACATATTGGAGACTGTAAGTCTGTATGTGTTCATATATGTTGCATTTATTTATTTATTTTATATAATTGCAGACGTTACAGTAGGCTATTTCACACTGTCATTGATCTGCAGTTATAATCAACTCATGTTCATAGAAAAGTTAGTAATAAACATTTATACAGAAGTTTTCATGTGTAAAGCATCTGTTTTGTGAGAAGTGCTTCTCATATGATATGTGAGCGACCCAAACAGCTTTACTGTAGACATTTTCTCGAGCGAAAAAAACGTTGACTGCAACTTTCTGTCTTACACCACACCCACCAAAAGAGTACCATTGGTACCCTTTTAGCAGTGGAAACGCAAGCCTGATAAAGGTGACCCGTACCGTACCATACTGTACCAGTCAGTGGAAACGAGCTATAAGAGAGAGCACTACTGCCCTTTTTGCACTGTCTTTTGAGAGAGCATTACTGCCCTTTTTGCACTGTCTTGTTTGTACGCAGCAACGCTACACTGCTTTGGAAATACAAATGCAGTTATTTGTCATGCCAATGAAGCACCTAAATGTGAAATGTGAATGTGAAGGCATGCGCATTCACCATGGTGCTTTATGTATGTGAATGAGAGAGCGCTCATCCGCTGTGGTGCTGTGTGTCACTTGTAATAGGCTGACTGGACTCTGTAACATCCAGCTGGATGTTTTTTGGGAGGCCTATTTAATCGCTATACATTCTTCCGTGGCCCAATATGTACCTGCTACGTGTATTAAAAAAAATGCTGATATGATAAAACACAATCGGTAGTTGGCAAATATATTGAGTGGATATGTTTGTAAATCTGACTTTGAAAGAGTCCATAAGATTCCGTTTAAGACCCTCGACCACCCTCCCACCGCCCTCTTTTACAATATCTTCTGCACTCAAGAATTACCTTGCCGAATTGCTCGCAGTGGGCACCATTGTTCAGTCAACCTCACCGGCCGGCGCTGGGTTTTTTTTATTAAAAAAAAGGACAGGTCTTTATGTCCCTACATCGATTAGAGGGCTGAACAGTATTACTAAAAAAAATGGATCCTTTACCACTCATGTCTTTAACTTTCGAGATCCTGCAGGGAGCTAAATTTTTCACTTAACTAGATCTGCGTAACGCTTATCAATTGGTGGGGTGGGTGACGAGTGGAAAACCTCTTTTAACAACCTGCTTGGTCACTTTAAATATCGGGTCCTTCCATTCAGTTAACGCTCCATGCTTAATGTCTTTGTTTTCGTTTACCTGGATTATATCTATATTTTCTCCCCATCTCTGTCTGTTCATGTCCAACATGTACGCAGTGTTCTCCAACGTTTGCTTGAGAATTGCCTTTTTGTTAACTTCATGCAGAGTACCTAACGTTTTTGGCCACATCAGATAGGCATTAACTCATGCGGTTATACCTCGCGGCTGCCCTGTAGTCCTACGTTGGATTCACTCCTCGAAACTCGTTGCGCCTCCCAGCATCAAAGGCACCCTTGCTGCTGCATCCTAGCGCTTCTGGTGGCCCGCTATGGCTCACGACATTCGCAGTTACGTCTTGTCCTGCCCAGTTTGCACTCAATCCAAACCTAGTAATTTGCCTCTGGCAGGTCTTCTGTGACCTCTTCCCTTTCCATTACGTCCTTGGTCCCAAGTTGCTATAGACTTTGTCACAGGGTTGCCTCTTTTGGCAGGTAATCCCGTTATTTTCACTATTGTTGACCGTTTTTCTAAAGCCGCTCACTTCGTCCCCCTCCCTAAACTCCCGTTGACTAAGGAGACAGCTTTTATTGTGTTTTATTATGTGTTTAAGATCCACAGTCTACCCTCTGACATCATTTCCAATTCGCGTCTCAATTGGGCAAAGAATTCTGTCAACAAATTGGTGCGACGGTCCGTCTGTCGTCCAGTTTTCACCCACAGAATAATGGGCAGGTTGAATGTGTTAACCAAATTCTGGGATGTTTACTCCGCACCCTAGTCGCAGCTAGGATGGGCAAAATACACTTATAACTCGATTGGCACACTTGGCAGAGAGCACGTAAATCATTACTTAAGACTCACGAACGAATGCATTGCAATGCTAAACTTCATTGTGCCAAAAACTTCCCGTAACGTCTGCAGTTAAAAAGTCTGGCTTTCCACCTGCAACCTCCCTCTGCAATCTCCGTTTCGTAAGCATGGTCAAAACTTCATATGTCCCTTTTCCATTTCAAAGAGCCGTAGTCTGGCAGCCATTTAACTTTAATTACCCCCTTCTATGCAATAGTGCATCCCGTGTTCACATCTTGTTTACCAAGCCCTTTATTCGCTCACTAGCTGTAACTGTGAACTAGCTTTAACTGATTAAACCAGCATGTTTTTCATAGAAAAAAAAAACAAACATATTATTTCTGTCTTACTACCCCAACACATGTATGTTCAAAAAATAGGAATGCTACTCAAAACTTTTTTATTAATGTTCTTGATGTGAACAGCCATTTTAAGTAAATACAATACCACATAACTTGTAACTTATGGAAAATTATTAATCATATAGACATTTATTTAAAGGAAAGAAATTAAATCACCTGCATGGTGACGACATCAGGACTTAAGGTCTCAGTTAGGGGAGGGTACAGTTCCAATTTTAGATTCAGAACACCAGCAGGTACTTTAGCTTCGGCACCTGTAAAACAAACGTGAACACAAAATACCCATAAACAAATCTTTAATCTAATTTACCAACTCAATATCCCTTAAATGTTACAAAAACTGTTTAGGTGGACAGAGTCCAAGACTATAGAAAATTTTGCATTTACATTAATGTTTCTGATTTTGAGGTTTAAACGGATATTAATGAGAACACATTTCAAAGAATAATGAAAAGTTTTTTGTTCTATTGTAATCCCATTATATCTTTGTCCACATATAAAAACTATGGAAGTTTTTTCCTAACAAAATTAAAATGAAAATTTCAAATGCTTAAAAGATCAAATGATAAATCAAATGCTCAAACTATAAATCAAATC
>CAIGQZ010032784.1:843526-879592 GCA_903798205.1 Danio tinwini
CACACACACACACACACACACATATATACCTACACACTGTAGATGCCACGGCTATGCATGAATAGTCACTAGACAAATGTAGTCAAGGTGAGTACATCTTAATTTTCCGTCAAAATATGAAATAATGTATACATTATTAAAAATGTTAATTTATTCATCAACAATTAAAGAAAATATTAATGTATGATTAAAAGAATTAATAATAGTTACCATGATAAATAAATACAAGTCAACAAGACATGAAACTAAACTTTATTTAAACTTATTCAAACAATCATGTATTTCAGAACCCCAAGGTCTGCTGCATCTCCACATAGTTGGGCCAGTTCTGCAGGACTTCACTTATTTTTTCCATTACATCCCTCAGTGCTGCAGTCAGACTGGAACAGAGTTGTGACGTGAGGCTGTCCATGCATGAGAAACCGATTCATACTAAAGATGAAGTGATCACACCAGCATCTGGCTCAGATGAGGACACACAGGCAGGTGGAGGGATGCAGGGTCTTGTCCACGGCACTACAGCATCTTCAACATCTCTATCATTTTCAGCACACTGCTGTTCTTCAACATCCTCACTGCACACACCTGTCTGAGGACATTTCAGATTATACAAAACACTTAATAAAGAAGCCATTTTAACAGCACACTGTCATTTAAGTTCTGAACTGGAAGTAAAATGATCTATCTTTTTGTTTTGAATTCAGGTTTTCCCTTTTTTCTGCAAATGTCTGTTTCCTTGCCTTGCAGGTCCTTCTCCAATCCAGAAAAGGCACATTAATCAACATTAAGGAAAGTGTTGTAATAGCTGTTTGAAATTACAATATTTTGTTAAAAAAATATGATAGTAGCATTTGTTCAGTCACTCTGCACCAGCTAACACACAAACACGTGTGCTTCCTTCCCTATAACAACCAGACAAGAGTCACGTTACCGCTGTGATTTGTGTGCTCAAAATTACATTTTCATAAATTTATCACCAAATGAACAGAAGAAAACATTAGATGTATTAATATTACATGTATCTAACCTAAGCAGTATTGACAACAGTAAATTCTACATCAGCACAAACACATCACTCAGATGTCTGTTTAATGTCATAATTTACTGATCTGCAATACCTCTTATGTTTTTCTGTCAGAGATTTAATAATCGTCTTTATGTAAATTCACATTTGAAACATAACGTCATGTGTTTACTGAAGTTCCTACATGATGTTTTACAACAAAATAAAATAAATATAATATTTATACACTTTATTCATATACAGAGTGTATATAAATATACACTCTGCTGGTGCAGAGTGACTGAAAGCATCTTTACACTTTCAGCAATTCTACAGTTCACTGTACAGTAGCTCAACTATTGCGATTTTACCTTACTGTAACTGAAGGAACCGTCTTTATGGTTTTAATTACTTACATGTCAAGATGTCTGCATCCATTTTTTTCACAAAATGACGTATCATCTCCTTCTTGCCGTATGCTTTTTCGTGGCCTCCTGGGATAGATGTAACCATCTGATGAACACTTCAGAATGTAGGCAGAAGCAGTAGGGGATTTCTCGCTTTCTCTTTCACGAGTAAAAACTTCTTTCTTATACGGATACGTCTTGGAATAAGGCACGCAAATCTGAAAGCCTTAAAAAAGTCATAGCGCTATCGGTAGCTGTCAACAAACTCTTCCGTCTTAAAGCTCCGCCCAGGCTAGTTGATTGACACCTCATTTGCATTTGATTTATCATTTGCAATGTCGGTTTGAGGATTTGATTTATTATTTGCAAAGTCGGTTTGAGGATTTGATTCACCATTTGCGGAGTCGGTTTGAGGATTTGATTCATCATTTGCAGAGTCGGTTTGAGGATTTGATTCACCATTTGCGGAGTCGTTTTGAGGATTTGATTCATCATTTGCGGAGTCGGTTTGAGGATTTAATCCACCATTTGCTGAGTCAGTTTAAGGATTTAATTCGTAATTTGCGGAGTCGGTTTGAGGTTTTGATTCACCATTTCCGATGTCGGTTTGATGATTTGATTTATAGTTTGAGCATTTCATTTATCATTTGTTCTTTTAAGCATATGAATTTTCATTTTAAATTTGTTAGGAAAAAACGTCCATAAAAAACATTTAATTTAAAACCGTATATATATTTTTTTTTATGTTCTTTCAAGTTCAACAGAAGTAAGAAAGTAAAAATAGTGTTTTATTAATGACAGAACTGTCATTTTGACTAGATTATATATTTAATGATGACTCTTCCTTACCCACTCCTAGTAGTTCTGCAGAGACACTGATTTTCCCATTGGGAGCACTGAGAACTGTCCGCCAGTCAAGAAAATAAGAGGAAACCAGTGTTGTGTCCCCAGAGGTGTCTGTTTTAATTAGTACCATATGTACTGGATCACAAATGGACAACATGGTGGTAGCATCAGCCATCTTGCTAGCATCTCCTGTAGCACATCAAAACCACAAGTTGTATATGACAGGTTTTTGAAGTAAGGAGAACTATATTATAGGCTGTTAGTATGAATAAGGTTGCATAAGACACCTGGGCCATCTCTATGTATTTCCAGAAGAAAGCCTTCGTGTAGGTCTGGTTCACAAGCACACGGGATTGGTTTGGAGCGGAACCGCTGATTGCAGAAGTGAATGTGAAGTGTGAAAGTAGAGCACACCTGACCAGGTAAAGGTTCTGGCTCCTGCAACTGTTCCAGAAAGGCTCTACCACCCACAACTTGAAGGTAGAGTTGTCTCTTTAGTTGACCGATGTTAGCTGGGGAAACATAAGCATATGAAAGCACAGTACACATGTATGTATCATTGTCCTACTGCAGAAGTTCACTTCAGCTTGAAGTCACTAAAAGATGACCGGGCATTCTCCTTTAATTCATGTTTAATTTTTGTCACAGCAAGTCTTTTTGGTCCTGAAGCAGTAAAACAGCCCCAGACCATAACACTACCAACATTACATTTTGCTATTTGTACATAATGGCTAGACCAGTGGTCTAAAACTCAATTTCTGGAGGGTCACAGCTCTGCAAAGTGTATCTCCAGCCACCTTAACTCACACCTGTTTAACAGTCTCTAGAAGTCTTGAACACCATCAACTGAATCAGCTGTGTTTGAATAGGGTTAGAGTAAAACTGTGCAGAGCTGTGGCCCTCCAGGAATCGAGTTTGATACCTAGACTATTCTACACTACACTGTTCAACACTATTCCATGTTTTTGTTATTTTGTGATAATGGAACTCACTGTGGTTCGCTGCACTCCCGAAGCATTAGAAATTGCTTTATAACCTTTTCCAGATTAGTATGTCAATTATGTTCTTTCTAGTTTTTGAGGATGTTTTGATCAACTTCACGTTGTCAGGCAGATCATATTTAAGTGGTTTATTGATTGCAAACAGATGTGGCAGTAATCTGACCCAAATGTGGCTAAAGAAAATGTATGATAAACAAGAAACATTTTAACAGAAGGGCAAACACTTTTTCACACAGGGCTATGACGTTTTTCCCTTAATAATAAAATCCTTCATTTAAAAACTGCATGATGTGTTTACATGTTATCTTTGACTAATAGTTAAATTTGTTTAATGATCTGAAACATTATGTCATGACTACTCTTGGGATTTAGTATGGTAATGAATATACGGCAATGTTGATGAGTTTGATCTTGGCAGCATAGATCTGCTACGCTGCTGCTTTGATTATTATGGCAGAGCAAGTACCAAGATCTGCTACTGCCAGTCTGTTCACAGACATGTTGTCTGAGAATATAATGCACTGCTGCTGCTGCTAACATATACATACAGTTGAAGTCAGAATTATTAGCCCCCATTTGATTTGATTTGATTTTTTAATATTTTCCAAATGATGTTTAACAGAGCAAGGAAATTTTCACAATATGTCTGATAATATTTTTCTTTCTGAAAAAGTCTTATTTATTTTTATTTTGGCTAGAATAAAAGCAGCTTTCATTTTTTTTAAGAACCATTTAAGGTCAAAATTAATAGCCCCTTTAAGCTAATTTTTTTGTGATTGTCTACAGAACAAACCATCATTATAAAACAACTTGCCTAATTACCCTAACCTGTCTAGTTAACCTAATTAACCTAGTTAAGCCTTTAAATGTCACTTTAAGCTGCATAGAAGTGTCTTGAAAAAAATATTCTTTCTAATAAACAGAAATTGGGAAAAAAAATAAACAGGGGGCTAGTAATTCAGGGGGGCTAATAATTCAGACTTCAACTGTATATATATATATTTATAAATAATATATAAATATATATATAAAGGAGAACATGAAGTCAACCAAATCAAATGTAACTGACTGGCTTGGTTATCTCTTTAAACATAGATATTACTTAAAATAGCTTCAGACAGATGAAATGCTCCATAAACTGTAATGTTTTCAGTCAAGAAAGCTTGAAACATACCCTACTAAAATGTTGTGACTTTTAAGTAAAATGTATGACATAAGGAATCATGTAAGTCTGTTTTTACAATGAGAAAATGCTCCTTTAATTTATAACCACATATGGTAAAATACCTTGACAATCTATGCAATTATACAGGGTATATACAGAAGTTCTTTTTTTTTTTTTTTACTAATTCCATTTATAAAGACCTTATTGCAATTGTTTCAATCTGACTTACCTGACTAGAACAATGAAGGGTTCAAAGAAAACAAACAAAAATTACATAAAACTTTAACATATTTGTTAAAAAGCAACAAAAAATGTTTTCAAAATGTTTCAGCTTGACAGACATACAGGGGCTTAACATTGAAGCACAGCATACCATTCACCTAATGTGCAACACAAGTAATATATTAAGGAGAGTTTGTCAGCATGTATGGAATACATTTAGACAATATATGTTAACCAAGACAAGAACAATCCATCATCAAAACAGTGTACACAACAATAAACAAATAATATGCAACACATGATGGTCTCAGTAAGTGCATGCTATATGTCAGCTATAGCATGACTGTCGGCGCCAGTGGTGTACTGGTTGGTGCGTCAACACGTGCACTCCGGTGCAAAATAACTACAGAATTAGAACTTAACATTCTAAAATGACCAAATGTACTGCAGAGCATTTTACATCCAGTAGAAAGCGATATGATGTAGTATAATGACTGTGACCTGTCCAGGCTACTAACAATATAGTATATAATTGGCAACGTGAAGGCTCAAGACGATGCAAGAAAGGAAGACAGTCAGATTCACAAATGATCTGTTAAAAGTATGGTAGAGGTAAAGTGGCAATGTGAATAGCTTGACTACATTCATATTAGATGCAACAGGCCTATACAGTATGTAAACTCCAATGCCATGACAAAATGCTGATTTCTTTTCTCTTCTTATTGTTGCCATTATTGTATTCACTTTAAATTAAAGTGGCTCACAACACAAAACTGTCATGCACAAAGTAAGCATGATGAACATAGCTTTCTCAGTATAATGCTCGTGCACCGTTTTCCTCTGTTTGTAGACATAACTGCATGCGAGTTCTCAAATATACGCTGCTCGCGTGCAATTTTTTTCACATTCTCTCAAATATGCACTGCTCACACACAAATTTTCTTGCGCACTCTAAGTACACTGCTTGCTCAGTAAGATTATATGCAGACTCACAATTTGTGTCTTGTGTTTCCTCTTCATTTCGTGCTTTTTGATATGATTTATATTGGTGCACTATTTATTAACAATAAACAAAATACTCAAATAAATAGACTTATAATTTTTTATCTAATAAACCATAACATTTTTGGCTGTATGTTATATGATGAGATATTACACGCTCAGTGAAACTAGGATTCACTTGATCTTCATCATCACTATTCTATCAGAGCAGAATGTGTCTTGCAAATGTGCAAACTCTTTCTCATTGGATTGACACATTTTCCTCAACATTTTTCAAAACAGTTAACATGGATGTTATTCAAGCAGTCCAAAATCCATTGTTTTAGCTATGATAACCAAACAGAAACTATCTATTCCTAACCATTAGAAACTACCAACATCAGTATGAAATCACTGAACCACTGGTTTGACACACCTTCACACAAATCTTCAATTAGCAATCAGTCCGCAAACCTTATAAAATCAGTGGAAGGTCTGTGTTGTTCTGTGCCAGCACTGATGGAGGAGGTCAATAGTGGCTATGTCTTATACTCACAATAGATTAGACTGTATTTTGGTTTACATGTGTTTTCTTTAATATTTACAGTATTTTATTACTTTTGTATGTTTTGTTTTTTAACAGTATTTCAGTTTTCTACCACAGTTTGAAAAATTGTCATGAATTCAGTATAAATTTAATCAAAGCATTTTTTTATTCTGGATCCAATTCTTAGCAAAAAGGCAAATTTGACAGCCCAAATAGAAGGACAACAAATGGCACAGGCAATAGGCTACAATGACAAGCAATGGTGCACTGATTCACACTGAGTTCTGTATTTTGTTATCCATTGTGAAATGATTAATTGAAAGAGCTCATATACTTGTTTGCAAGTTGAATGGTTTGAAGGTAAAATTTGCTTTTGTTGCATATTTTAAATGTTTTGACACGGTTAGAGCATTTTGCAAGCAAAATGTGTCATTTTGACCATGAGGGCCACTGTTTAGGCATGTGTGTTAACTGTTTTGAAATTGTGAAGTTTCAGTTGACGGCTGTAAAGAACACATTTTATTTTAAAAACATTTATTAAACATCTAAAAGGTGCACCGTACTAATCAAATAAAAAACATTTAATCTAAAATTTAACGAACGCAAGCAGAAATGTAACTGTGATAAAAGGAAAAACTTGATAAGGTATTATAGCCTACTGTACTATTCACTCTTCAAATAAATCTCACTATAAATCTCGTTTTATCATGGCAACTAAAATAAAGTGAACTAGTCTTTGCTGTACTATAGTAAAGTACTTCAAATCATCAGTTGTGGTAATACTATAGTTGCTATGGTAACACAATAAGTGTAATATAAACAAATTACCCAGTGCTGTACTTTTTTTTTTTACAATATAGGGTATATTATTAGATTAGATTAGATTCAACTTTATTGTCATCACACATGTACAAGTACAAGGAAACGAAATGCAGTTTAGGTCTAACCAGGAGTGCAATAGCAGCAAGTGCAGGATACAGGTATAAGTTATAAAGTGCAGTTATAGAAAAACTATGGTGATATTTACAAATGGATGTACTAAGAACATTATATACAGGTTGTATTAGCTATGAACAGATTTACAATAGATGGATAAATGTACAGGTTGCTATTAATAATCAGAAGTGTGCAGATAGATAAACATAATTACAAATGTATATGTACAGTGGGTGTGTACATAATTTACAAATGTGCAGTAGGTATGTACAGTTCAAATAAGTTAATGAATCAGTGCAATGAATATGTGCAATTTTAAAATGTGCAAATGTTAAGTAGTGCAGAGATTATGAGGAGTCTGAGTTATGAGAAGAGTGGGGTGTGTATTAGGGGGGCAAAAAGTCAGTGGGGAGCAGAGTTCAAAAGAGAGACAGCTCTGGGGAAGAAGCTGTTCTTTAGTCTGCTGGTTATTGTCCGTGGGAGCCTGAAGCGCCTGCCAGAAGGGAGGAGAGAAAACAGTCTGTGAGCAGGGTGAGAGGAATCTTTAAGAATACTGCGTGCTCGGCGCAGACAGTGTTTCCTCTGGATGTCCTCTATGGCTGGCAGTGTGGTCCCTGTGATGCGTTAGGCAGTTTTCACCACCCGCTGCAGTGCCTTACGCTCCGCAACAGAGCAGCTTCCATACCAGACTGTGACAGTTCGTCAGGATGCTTTCTATTGTACAGCGGTAGAAGTTCACCAAGACGGCTGATGACAGCTGGTTCTTCTTAAGTTGCCTTAAGAAAAATAGGCGCTGGTGAGCCTTCTTGACCAGGCTGGAGGTGTTGGTGGTCCAGGAAAGGTCCTTGGAGATGTGGGTCCCCAGGAACTTGAAGGATGAGACAGGCTCGACGGCCATCCCATTGATGTGGATGGGATCGTGTGAGCCTGTTCGTCCCTTCCTGAAGTCCACAATGAGCTCCTTGGTCTTGTCGGTGTTAAGGAGCAGATTATTGTTGGTGCACCACATGGCCAGATGCTGTATCTCCTCCCTGTAGGCAGTCTCATCATTGTTGCTGATTAGACCAATCACTGTTGTGTCATCTGCAAATTTAATGATGGGGTTGGATTTGTTCACAGGCCTACAGTCGATGGTGAAAAGGGAGTAGAGGAAGGGGCTCAGCACACAGCCCTGTGGTACACCAGTGTTGAGTGTGACGGTGGTGGAGCAGATGTGGTCTGATCTAACATTCTGAGGTCTGTTAGTCAGAAAGTCCATAACCCAGTTACAGAGAGACATGTCTATATCCAGGTCTCTAAGTTTTATCATTAACTTAGAGGGTATGACAGTGTTGAATGCTGAGCTGAAGTCAACAAACAGCATTCGTGCATAAGTGTTTTTATTGTCCAGGTGTGTGAGTACAGAGTGCAGTGCTATGGAGACTGCATCTTCTGTGCTCCTGTTACCACGGTAGGCAAACTGATGTGGGTCCAGTGTGGATGGCAGAGAGTCTTTCAGATGTGCCAGGACCAACCGCTCGAAGCACTTCATGATGATGGGTGTGAGTGCTACAGGGCGGTAGTCATTCAGGCATGTTGGGCTGGAGCGTTTCGGCACTGGCACAATAGAGGTGGTTTTAAAGCATGTTGGCACAGCTGCTAGGTTAAGGGACAGGTTGAAAATGTCTGTGAATACCCCAGCGAGCTGTTCTGCACATGCTTTGAGGACGCGCCCAGGAATATTGTCTGGTCCAGCAGCCTTACACACATTGATCCGACTCAGTGCGGTGTAGACCTCTGAGGAGGTGAGTGTAATGGGTGAGTGGTAGGTTGAGGAAGTGATCCTGATGTAGGGTTCATTATTGTCTCTTACAAAGCGGGCATAAAAGTCATTAAGCTCGTTCAGGCAGGAGACATTTGTGGCTGTGGGTGTGGAATGGCTGGGTTTGTAGTTGCTGATGGCCTGTATGCCCTGCCACATGCGCCGAGGATCAGAGTTGGAAAAGTGCTCCTCTAGCTTTAGCTTGTAACAGTGCTTGGCCTTTTTGATGCCCCTCTTCAGATTAGCCCTGGAAGTGCTGTAGGCCTGTGCATCCCCTGATCTGAAGGCAGTGTTGCGTGCCTTCAGTAGGAGGCGCACCTCCTTGTTCATCCATGGCTTTTGATTTGGGTATGTGGTGATCTGTTTCTGGGTTGTAACACTGTCAATGGTGGTGTTGATGTAATCCAGAACAGAGGAAGTGTAGCTGTTAATGTCTGTGTGAGAGCCACATGTGGCCTGGGAAGCAAACATACTCCAGTCTGTGTGTTGAAACCTGTCCTGGAGTGTGGAGTCTACCCCCGCTGGCCATACTTTGATGGTCCTCACTGATGGCTTCACACGATTGATGAGGGGTGAGTATTTGGGGGTGAGGAACAAAGAAAGGTGATCTGATTGACCCAGGTGGGGGAGGGGGGTCACAGCGTAGGCTTCAGCCATGTTTGTGTATACATGGTCCAAAGTCTTGTTTCCCCGTGTGTGACAGAAAATGTTTTGATGGAATTTGGGGAGCACTGTCTTTAATTATACTACAATTCACCACACTTTACTGTAGTAAAACTACACTTTGTATTTCATTTTATCAGTTCACTGTTCTTAATACTACAGTATGCTGAAGCATGCATTAACAAGTTGTAAATAATACTAGCCTAAAACATAGGCAGTATACCTAACACTCGAAAACACTAGAATTTATTATATAATGTACCTTAACCTGTAGGTAAATAGTGTAGCAATATATAGACCATATCAACATTCTTGGGATAACAATTTAACAGGAGGATCTCTGGAGAGCAAAAGCACAAAAAGAGGAGGAAGCATGGTACAAATTGTGAGTCTGCATCATCTGACGGAGCGAGAGCAAATCATTCGCACGTGAGCAGCCCAGCCAGTGTTTTGAATGCACGCAAGGAGTTTTGTCCACAGACAGAGGAGACCAGCCCGTTCGCTCGCTCATATTACATCAATGCGCTCTCGACTTGTAATACTGCGCTTAAGACATTTATCAGTGAAATAACGCCATATCCACGTACGTCCATCTCGCGAATGTTCTGTCTTCTGCCATTTTGATATATTTGCCGCTTTTCCGCTGTGTGTTAGGGCTTAACGTTACTTCAAACCCGGACCTCGACCTCAGAGGCTGAAATCATTCTACGTTCAAAGTAAAAAGTTCCAATAGCCAGAGGGAGATTAATGACAACACACACGTATATTCACTCGCCACAAACAGGAAATAAAACTGCAGTATTTTTTATTTGTTAATGTATT
Source organism: Danio tinwini (assembly GCA_903798205.1). Classification (NCBI taxonomy): domain Eukaryota; kingdom Metazoa; phylum Chordata; class Actinopteri; order Cypriniformes; family Danionidae; genus Danio; species Danio tinwini. The sequence continues at coordinate 853,921 of CAIGQZ010032784.1, forward strand.
GCGGGCGAAAATTTGTTGTAACGCACGCGTTACTGAACATGTACCGAGTAAAATATTACTAAAAATGTGTTAGTAATGCCTTACACTACTGCGTTACAGGAAAATGTAATACGTTACTGTAATACATTACTTTTGTAACGCATTACTCCCAACCCTGTACATCATAACTCACGACAACTAAGAAACTGTATATAAACTGTGGTTTTTGGCACATTGAGAGGGGGAGAGAGCTTGATCCACCATCTCTGCTGTAACAATAAACTGCTTAAACGTAGGTACATTAAAGACCTCAGCTTTTTTTATGAAACAGAAGATATTCGCTGAGATCCAGAGGAACTTTTCACTAAATAATTTGCTCATTCAGGGTAATCATAAAGTAAACACAAAACAAATGTATCCATCAGAAGCTCATCCACGGGACTGGAAGGATATGCAACTGTGCGAAGGCTGCAACAGATGCACTCATCACATTATAGGTATAAATAAAAGTTTAGACGAAGTTGGGACGAAGAACCCAGTTGACAACAAACAGTATGAGAAAAAAAAAACATGAACACAGGTTAAACTCTAAGCCTGTCTTTATAGGGGATGTCACATGCTGTGTGTTTCTTTTGTGTGAGTGCACACTTCATATGAAACCATTTTACTACTGCTACATTTTAGAGATATGTGACATTTCACTGTCATTCTAATAAATAGAAGACTTTAATGGCAAGTTTGGGCATCATATTGACCTTTTCTGCAGTGTTATGGAGATACATTATACTGTATAGGAGCCATATTACTTTTATTTAATGATAATGTTTATTTGTTAATCGATTGGTTTGGGTTTTCATAGTGACGTATTATGGGTTGGTCATGTGGACATAAGTGGCACCAGCTTAAGCTAATAAAGCGAGCACAAGTGGCAGGAGGAGAAAAGAAGAAGTGGGGTAGCTGTATTTTTTTGTTGACCACTATATTGCAACGCACCACATGCAACGCGTAACAGGTATACAACTCATAGATTGCTGCTTCTCATATATGCGCTTTTTTCATGTTTTGCTATTGACATCTTGGACTCAGCTATACAGTGAGTCACAAAACAAAGGACCCTCTCTGTTTCTCTAATTAGCGACTTTGAGTGTAACAAGGAAGTCACAATACATTAAATCATTCCACTTCAGAGGCCTAAAAACACCAATATCTAAAAAGTAGACATCATGTGCACATCTTAGGGCCAGGACACACCAGGCCGATGGCAAACAACTATTATCGACATCACCCAATTGTGTTTTCGTCTGTGCAACAACAAACCAAATAGACTGTTTAACTAAAACTAATGTCTATTCTGTGCCTGCGTAGGAGGACGTGTCTTTCCACACACATAGGTGGCAGTGGTCCGTTTTCTCATTCACAACAAGAATCTGGAACTTTTGACATGCACATGCAAACGTAAAGGGCACCTATGGTGATAAATATACTTTCCAAGCTGTTTGGACAGACATATGTGTAGGTATAGTGTATACTAGACCGTCATATTGGGGCGATATAAACACACCCAGTTTTTTTTTTTTTCAATTTAACAACATAAAAACGGTGGACCAATTGGAGCAGTTTTGAGACCGACCACAACTTGACGTAGGAGTGCGGTCCCCCGCCCACTGAATTGATTGACAGCTGCAAATTAACATGTCTTCGTAGTAACGTGTATAATCATATCAACAAGACAGGACGTGCGCAAAGCAATCTGGAATAAAAAGTCTGTTCAGTTTGCTAGGATCATCAATCATCATCAAATGTGATCAAGAGTGAGTTTTACAAGTTTAAAATGTTTTAAAACAGTGCATGTTTGTAATGAATTACAGTGATTTACTTCAGCTTTACTTTATCACCACAGCCGTGTGTCAGTACAATTATAAATGAAGACGCTTCAATCCCAGTTTGTTGATGTTAAATCAGGTTTATTTTGTACATTAACATTACAGATATCCATACAGCAGTGGATATTAACCTGTATCTTGTCACATTTGAACAAGAATTCAAAGCTAAATGTGTGTGCTGTCTGTGTGTGTGCGCGTGTCCACGCTGTGTGTGTGTATCTATCTCTGTGTGTGCATGAACTTTGTAACGACATTGTGTGTGATTCATTGTTGCAACTCCACAACAAATGCATCAAATTCTCATTGGTGAAGTTCTTACTGTAGTATTTCTCAAAAACGTTACGTGAGATCTGCTTCCTTCTTGTCAGTCTGTTGTCTGACGCAGTCGAGGGCAGAGATTAAGGCACACTGACAGGCACGTGGAAACGGTGGGCGTGAAGGACTAGCCTTAAAGACACAGTTCATAAAAAAACGCTACCTGATGCTAAGAGCTATAAAATAGAATCATTATGAAAGGTATTAAAAAAATTTTGATGGATGTTCTGAGCTGAAACTTTACAGACACATTCTGGAGACACAAAAAACTTATATTAAATCTGGAAAAAGGGGTAACCTAGGTGCCCTTTTAAACAAAATAGTGTTTACTGCAATTATCACAGTAATTGTTACTCGCCATGGGGGGGACTATCTTCTGCAAATATGTCTGATAATATAATTATGTAGATTAATTGAAAATATTTGAAAAATGTAACAAAATTACAGCAAGCCCCTTTGTGCTCTTTCTTGACATGAATTGTTTACTAGCTGCATCACTTCACTTTGTCACACTCACACTCTGATTCATTGCTGAATAACCTGTCAGAGATCACTCTCTTCAGCCGACTACCAACACCATTTCTATATTTCTGTATCTGGTCAACAAGCTCTGGCATTAACCTATCGAGAGGTGATAGATCATCACACCAAACCAACTAGCCGGACCGAAAGGCTGACTAAGCCCAAAACCCGACCATCAGCTTGTTGTATACACATTTAACTATTTGCGTAGCTAAATTAAAGTATTAAAAAATGAGTGACTGAAAAATGTCATAAATGAATACACAACTGAATACCTTTAGAATAGAACTGTCAAATACAGTGCACCTTTAAATAATGATAAAGTAAATATATATAGACTACATCTTAAAGTACAGCCTCTCTCTCTCTTCTGAAACTACTGCAATAATAATAATAATAATAATATGAATGAGAGAAAGGCAGAGATACATGTTGAACTCTATAACAAGCATTTACCTGTTTTCAGCTGTGTGATGTTCTGGTCCACAAAATGTGTTGCAGACTTGTTCACAGAATCTTCAGTATGAGGATTATACTGTTAAAAAAACCATAAAAAAAACATTTTAAGATATTGCATTGTATATGTATTTGTGTATATGTACAGTAGTCAACATTTGAAGTGAATTAAAAAAGTTAAAAAGAACAAACTTGGGAGACCACGAGAACAAAGATCGCATGCAGAAGCAGAGCGTCAGCGCGAGTGTCGCTGAAGCAGCAGTGCCACGATAGTTTCAGCGCTGGGTCTATTTTTGCTGTGCTGCTCACGCTCAAAGTGTGACAGTGCATTGATAATGACCAAAACACATTGAATGACAGTAAAAAGTAGCAACTTTACACAATAAATGCATCAATAATATCAACTGATTTATATATAGTCAATCAAATGAACTTAAACAATTAAAAACTGCAACAAATATTTATTTAGCAAACCAAATGTAAAACAATTTTAGTATCACTTTTGCTTAAGCTGCACACTAGTGTTGCAGGAGAGGGGAAATAGAAGTGACCGCTTTAAGACTGCTATTTACAGGAGTTGTAGTCCATAGCGAAGTGTATTGTGAGTAGTGCAGTTCGACACGCATGCTGGATGATGTGAGCTCGCTATGTGCTGTGCAGTTGAAGCAGAGGAAGAAAGTTTTATTCTGCATTGTTTTATGTCCACCCGGGAGCTGTTTGCTCTGTGAACCTGACAACACGAAAATAAGTAAAAGAAGAGCATGCATTGATTACTTTTGTCCGACTCATCCTTTGCACGAGCACGAATTAATGAGCTGTTACTCTGCCGCTGGACATCGCTGAAGCGGAGAAAGTAACACTAGTTTGATCATGCATAAATATCATTATAACTATATTGTATAAATATTATTATAACTAGGCCTGCAACATCCTGACAATCAAAAACAAAATTACATGATGTCACACGCGATTGTCTTCTGAGTGCACCAGACATGAATGACACTCCTCATAGAGCTTGAGAAACATACAGTGCTAGTGCTGTAGGATCTTTATAAATAAAAAATAATAAAAAAGACTAGCAGGTTAAGGACACAGCATAGAAGGAAGTTGTCGCGGGCCTTGGTGCAGATGAAAAATAAAAAAATATTATTTATATATATATATATATATTTATAGAGAGAGAGAGAGAGAGAGAGAGAGAGAGAGAGAGAGAGATAGGTAACTAGTAGGGGTGTGACAAAATCTTGTTGGACGAGATCTCACGAGATTAAATCACGATGAGATTTGTCATCGAGGTGAAAAGTTGTCTCGTAAGTAGATGTTATCATGATATAGCGTGAGAGTAAAATTAGCATTGAAGATTGGAAGCAGGATTGAATTTAAACCGCAAATCAAGTGCTTTGCACAGCTGGTAAGGCTGGCCTCTGTGGTGCACATGCCACTCGGTTGGGCGGCAGGGTGTGACGTAACCGCTTTTTTTCTCACCGGAGAAAGTTTTTTCTCACCGACCAACTTTTTTTCTCACCGACTGCTGCGTTATTCATGTCCAAGCAGAGGCTGTAACTATAGCCTCTCAAATTAACCATGGACATTACCACGCGATGGAATGTCACTTTAAATGTGCTGAAAGTCATTATTGAAGTGCAGTTCATATATGTAAAAACTGAAATCAAACTATTAGGATACCATCGTGTAGGACTTTTATCCACATTTTGCGATAGGACTGTCCACACAGCTGTTTGACACAATATTCTCTGCACCTACACACATCTCTAAGCGCGCACACACATACTAAACTGCTGGAGACTCAACGCACCCGCCTTCATCATTACCAAACATGTTTATGCTGTACGTGAAAAAAATTGAAACCATGCGAACTGAATAAACACAGGAATGGAGAAAAAAAAGAGCTCTTTATTATAAGCTGTTAGTCAGCACCCGCTTTTTTTTCTGGTCATTGCGCCTTTTGCCGTGTGCTGTGTAATTGCAGTCATTCGTGTACGAGTCACATTTAAAAGATGATAAATATAAACAGGTCATCAAAAAAAAATAATAATCAGACACTTTCAGAAAATCTGAATTGACCATCAAGGTCTGCAATGAAAATACTCTGAAATGCTATAGGAGAAAAGTAGAGTTTGCTATTTTCTATTTAAATATTAACAAATATTTTGCAGTGTTTGCATGTTCATTGAATATAATTCAATTTAAACTAATAGAAAACTATTGCATACATAAACTATGGGAATAATTATAGAAAATTGTATACATAAAAATGGAAGTAAATTCATTAAAAGTTAATTAAAAACACCTAAATTATTTAGCATTTTGTGATTTTTTTTAAATAATCACAAAATTTTCCATTCATATATTAGCAAAATATTTAAATTCTAAGATTATTCAATTGATATTCACCATTAAGGATTTCTTTAAAATAGTGTAAAAATCTCATCTCGTTCTCGTGAACCCAATCTCGTGTCTCATCTCGTCTCGTGGAGTAGTAGTCTCGTCACATCCCTAGTAACTAGATAGAATAGACAGAGATAGATTGATCTGTGCAGCAGCTGCTGAAGATCTGCGCACTACAGACGGAGCTGGTGTGAAGGGTAAATGCCTGCATGCTGCTTCTGCTCACGCCGTGCTTTCACTTGCGGTGTAAAAACAGGCGTGTCCCCCCTCCCGTCTCCCCCGACGGCCCGCACTCACATTACATTCGGGCCTGGGCAGGCTTACAACATCGATGATGCGCTATTCAGCAAGAATAGCGAAGATGAAGATGAAGATGTGATATGCCAGACCCAACAATGCAGAAGAGCTGAAGGCCATTATCAGAGCAATCTGGGCTCTCATAACACCTGAGCAGTGCCACAGACTGATGTCACGCTGCACTGCTGCAGTAATTCAGGCAAAAGGAGCCCCAACTAAGTGGTGCAGTGCATGGTCATACTTTTGATGTACATACTTTTCAGTATGGCAACACTTCTAAAAATCTTAAGACCAATGTATTGGTTATTTATTGTTCTAAGTTATATTCTAACTTTCTAAAATAGAAAGCATGTTGTTATTTGATGCGCAGCAGAAAAAAAAAGTCTTTCAGCAGTGCATGTTGTTGGTAAAGTTCTCTCCCGGATCAGAGCGACTTTTTGTGCTAAAATACAGCGTTGCATGCAACAAACTCACATTCAGTCAGGCAAAGTAAAGGTTTCATTGCCTAGGATGTCAATCAAATTAATCAAGCTCTAGCCACGAATAAAATAATAGCCTATTTTATTATTTTAGACGACGGGTTAGTAATTATATTATACATGGTTAATTATATTCAAGTCAATGAAATAATAACTTTAATAAAAAAATGTTCATAAGAATGTGGTGGGCCAGTGAAATGCAGCTGTAGTGTATACTTTTTAATTATCAATTTAAATGATGTCATAAATAAATAAATAAAAAAGCGGCATTAATTCCCGCCCTCTCATGGTAGGTACGCACAGCCGTAAGGCTGCAGGCGCCACTGATCTGTAGGATATCTGTAAAAACGCAATCAGAGCCAATGTGTAGAAGTAGTGTTGCCTAAATGGCATTGCATTTTTCGTTTGATAAAAATATACAGAAAATGGGGCTGTGTGGGTCTGTGTGTTTAGCGCCTTTAATCGTGTGTCAACTGCTGCTGGTGAGGGACAGAGCGCATAAGTGCGCACAGTATAGATATAACCAAAAGCAAGTTCATATTATAAATGTTTCTTTAACGATACTTATCGAAAATTTATTTAATTTTACCCCTCGAATATAATTTTTTGTTGTACCATTAAGAAATCAGGGCACTAGAGCCCTGCAATACTTTGTAATAAAATAACGTTGTTAACAGTTTCTAGGAAACTTTTTCGGAATATTTTGTTTAATACGAAATGCAAAAACAGAAACAAAAAAATATATATTTTCTGCTCGGAGTGAACCGATTGGATTTTTTTTCGTTTTTAAGCCCAACACCTGTATATGCATACAGTTGAAGTCAAAATGATGTGATCCTCCTGTGATTTTTTTTTCTTTTTCAAATATTTCCCAAATGATGTTTAACAGACCAAGGAATTATTCAACTAGAATAAAAGCAGTTTTTAAATAATTTTTTTACATGTTAAGGTCAATATTATTAGCCACCTTAAACAGTATTTGTTTGATTGTCTACAGAACAAGTTATCATTATAAAATAATTTGCCTGATTACCCTAACTTGCCTAACTGACTTAAAGTTAAATTAGTTAAACCTTTTGAACCTTTTTAGTTAAACCAAAAATTAAACTAAACTGAATACTTGTCTTTTAAAAAACATCTTTTAATATATTATGTACTGTCATAATGGCAAAAATAAAAGAAATCAGTCATTAGAAATTACTTATTAAAAATATTATGCTTAGAAATGAGTTTAAAAAAAGGTATTTCCATTAAACATAAATTGAAAAATATAGCACAATCACCCCCCCTAAAAAAAAAAATTTGTTAAAAGATTTTGTTAAAATTTGTGTTTGTGAGAGAGAGAGAGAAAGAGAGAGAGAGAGTGAGTGTGTATGTATACATACCATATTTGTAAAGTGGAGATCCTTCATCACATCATTGACAATTCCCCTCCGCTGGAGTGCATGCATGAAATCCTCCTCGGAGAGCAAGCCTTGTTTATGGTGGCCATCACCTTTCACTGTTTCCGTTAAAACATCACGAATTTTATCATGGATATTCATCTGAAAATGAGAATTTGACAAATATTTTGAACAGTATACATTGTCAAATAGGTGGCATAGTAAGGTTTTCCTAAACAAAATAAACAGCAAAAAAAGGTCTTTAACACTTATTAATCATTAAACACCATTTATTTAGAAGTGGGCGTCATTTTTCTTCATCCCTGCCAGAGTCTCCATCTCTGCCAGCGTCTCCATTATTACTGGAGCCGCCAGAATTTTGAATGCCACCATCTGAGCTCCAAGAGTGGCTACCACCACAGCAAGCTACACCTAAAGAGCCATCAATGCTGCTTCCTGAGCTCCAAGAGTGGTTGCCACCAAAGATTCCTGACCCTGAACCTCCTGATTCATCAGGATTGCCTGACCCATTGGGCCTCTTGAACCAGAGCCTTTAGATCTGTCAAAGTCACCTTTCAAAATCAAAGTTACAAAAACACTCCGTAACCCACTCGGTACTGACACCCCTTTCGGATTGGGAATTACCAATTGATAAATGCTGCTCTTGCTAATGACGATTCTAAATGGAAGTTAAGCATCCTACTGGAAGGCGCTCATCGATATGGTGCCTTCCATGCAGCAACAAAGAAAATGATCTATAGAAACAAAAAAAATATATAAAAAATGGTTTATAAGGACTTATGGCTAGCCTTCTGGGTGGCTGAGATGCATGTGTAGCTGAGAGCTCCATCTCAGGTCTTGCTTTCTGCTTTAATTTGAGCTATTTAACTGCATAACAAGTGTGAGCACACAAATGAATAAGAAATCCTATGCTACCAGACTTAAAAATGGCCAAACTCCAGCCAAAGATCCACTTGAAGAGTGGATCAAATGGATGCACCCGTACTAATGGCGCAAAAACAGCAAGAGACATAGATGTGTGAAACGATGAAACAGGTGGTAATGAAAACTGTACAAGAAGTCCTGTCAGGTGAATTTAAGCAAATGAAAGAGATGCTTGAGATGTCTACTGTGGCTGTCAAGCAGCTTAAAAAAGACATGAAAGTACAAGCCGAAGTCTCTGACTCTCTAAAGAAGCAATAAAGCACAACAGAGACGTCGCTCCATGTGGTGAAGTTGACTGATCATGGCGGAGAAATGAAGCGACTACAAGAACGAATAATAAGCCAGGTGGACAGAATGAGACCTATTAACATACGTCTTATAAATCTACCAGAAGGTGCTGAAGGCTCTGACGCAATCGGGTTTCTCCAAGGAAATCTCAAAAAATGGTTTCCTGTGCTTGCAGGTTGGAAAATCTAAATTCAGAGGATCAGATTAATGGATCTTGCTCTATTGTTAGTGGGCGTTTGCGTACATAAATCTGCTTTACTTCTTAAAAAGCAAACTCTACATCGCCCCAAAAGCTATAGGCGTATATCTCTGATATCCTAAGAACTAAAACTTTTTGCAAAAGTACTTGGAAATCAAATTTAACCATTTATTGGAAAATTGATTAATGTGGATCAGACATTGAATGGTTCTTAATGCATTTGGCTTTGATTCTAACTTCATTCAGATGATAAAAACATTATATAGCTGCTCCCAGGCAGTGGTTCAAACAGGCCAGAAACTCTTTTCTTCTTACCAATAGAGATCTCGATAGGGTTGCCCACGTTTACTTATTATCTTATTCGCTCTTTACCTGGAACATTTAGCACAGGCCACACGGCAAGATTTCATGATTGTTCCAATAAGAATCAAAGACACAAGTCATAAAAGCTTTCTTCAAGCTGACAACATAATTCTTAATTTTACTGATATACTATATTCCTCTCCCAGATTACCAAACCTTTTTCCATATTTAACAAATTTTTAAGGTACAAAACAAACTTTACTACCTTGAGACTTTAAATGTAATAAACCTCCCAGATCAGTATTATTTTCAGAAGCATGGAAAATAGCTAACTTTTCTCTGCATACTTGTATTTTATGGAATAACCAACATGTGTTGTATAAAAACTATTGTATTTTTTTTAATATTGGCTTGACAAGGAAATATTTTTCGTTTTAGATTTGCTAAATGACAATGATTTAAACTTTCAAGGAACTTATTTCATCTTCATGGACTGAGTTTTTGTGTAACAATTTTTATTTGATTGTGAATAGTATCTCTATTAAACTGCTTTAACTCATGAAAAACCATCCTACGTATAACCCAGTTCAATAGCAGTTTTTGCAATTGGCATCAGAAAATGTATTTTTCAGGATATTATTTGTTTTTCAAATGCAATACTGATTTTTTTTTTTTGTTGATAAACAAACTTTTTGTTAATGAAATTTGGTCAATAAGTAATGCGGTTTTAATCCTAAATAAGGTAAAATAAATCAACTTCAAAATATTAGACATGTATTATTCCCTGCAATGTGTTCATTGATAAATTAAGAAGACTTTTAAAAAGTTTTTGTAATACTAAACCTAGAGATCCACTACATTTATTTTGCACTTGCAAATAATCGAATGACTTTTGTAAATGGATATCAGTTGATATTTAGTCATTTAAAAAATAAATAACTTTGTTTCTTTTTTGCTATAGTAAAACTGGCTGAGATATGGTTGATAATGCATTACAGTTTAACATAAAAAAATTTGTTATTCCAATTTTTCTTGAGACCTTTCATAATGCAAAATAATGTATATTACTCCATCCTTTAAAATGTTTTGAAATTATCTAAAATATTATAATAATAAATGAAAAAAGTTAAGTACAATTTAATAACTCAAAGATGATGTACAATCTTTTTTGGCACTTAAATAGCCTAAATTGTCTGAAACTACTTTTTAAAGAATAATAGAAATAAAATAGATCATTGTCTACATTAATGTGAGGTCAAAACACATATTAATTTTCTTAAAATTTGGTCATAAGCTTTACGTGACCCACCCACTAACACAAAAACAGCAGCAGATCATAAAACAAACTAATGTATTTACTGTGAGACGTGTAAATATAAATGTAGCATGAATAAACACAAACGTCATACTCTGGGAATAACAACAAAGTTGAACTTACCCTAATTAAATGGTCATGGATTATTTGTTTTAACTCATTTGCTTTTTCTGGTGACAAGGACATGTTTTCGAGCGTAACGTAATGCCACAGAAGTCTAAACACAAGTCTATTACTAAACGATTGATGCCGAGATCTACCATACCCTTATTGTTCTAATGCTGTTGTTATCTTAACGCCTCCTCCTTCAACTGACTTTTAAATCGTGGCGGTAAGAGGTGGTAAAGTATAGAAGGAAAATATTTGCGATCGCTTGGGCATGCGCACATCAATGCTGCATAATTTTGTGACACTGTACAGCCACAATCGCGGTTTTTATTTTACTGTGAGGGGCAGGTTTAAGTTTGGGGTATGTCTATACAATAATAATACACAATTTAAGTAGTATTTAATAAATAAAACAAATGACTATCATTAACTTCCGTCCGAATCCCTCCCAGCACCCGGAAATATAAGCGTTGACCGGTTGTCACTATGGTCACGGGTATAGACATTTAATATAGTTTCGGTCTGTTGTTCCAATCCTCAACGCGGCCGCCATATAATGTCTATGATCACGGGCATACATTATAGATTTCTATGGTCACGAGCCCTGTGTGTATTAGCAGCTTAATAAATATAAAAAAAAATGACGTGACAAAAACAAACTACTACGATACGATTAACGAAAGATGGCGCTCGTGAGTAAGATTGCAACGAAGGCAATGACGTAATGAAAACTCGCCCTCCCTGGATCTTGTAGTTCTCGTAAGATGTAAACATAAATCTGTACTTTACTTTTTGTATAATAAAAAAAACAATAACATTTTTATTTAAAAGAAGGATGTAAACAGTATTGAACTTTTTTGTGCTGCTTTCGCGAGAGTAAGGTCTAACGCGTTCTATATTATATATCTTTTTATAACGTGTTCATATTTTTGCAAGTCTTTTTCGATTTTAAATTGACAACAGTTTACACGTAACAAACAATTGTACATAATAAACAACTATACACTAGAGAGGCTACATAAGTTTATATGAAAATGTCAAAGTGTTTGCAAACTTCATAGAAAATCGAATAGTATCAACATGCTCCATTTCCTTCTTAAAAGAAAGAAAAACGGGTACTTTGTCAGAGAACTTGTGAATATAAAATTTTGCATATAGAATAATAAGATGAATTTTGTAAACATGTAACTGCTTTTCTTACAAACACCAATCAATACAGACTCCCAAAAACAAAGTGACTATCGATATTTCCTACAATAAAATTACAGACATTTTGACAAAATTGTTTAACAAAAGGACAATGCCAAAACAAATCACTGTTGCAGGGAAACCTCCTGTCGGTAAATCCTGTGTATAGTTTTGAATGATACTTCCTTTATTTTATTTGTAATATAACATTTGATTTGGAGTTAGCCATACCTTTTTCAAACAATATTGTCTGTCAAGCAATTCCAGTGTGAAAAAATAGCCTGAGGCAAAAACACTATGTCTTGTTAAAATAAAGCTCTTACTGCACTGCTGTGTGATTTAACAGAAAAACATATATTACCTAAATAAGAACTTATTATATTAGGCAGAGCATCTGATAGATGTTCATTGTTGTCTTATACTTAAATAACATACAGACTTCTAAAGAAAATGCCCCAAAAACTTTGGCCTAATCTGATATGGCTGTCACTAATAGACATAATCTGATATGGCTATCACTAATATGATGCTTTTATCAAACCGTAGCTTAAAAATATATAGCATATTAGGTGAAAAAATTGTTTGTGGATCAGAAACCATGGTAAAAATGCCTGACGGTGAATTTCGGCTATCTTCACTGGTGTTTTTTTTATGTTATGATTGCAGGCAAAATTTGTCTTCAATTTTTTTTTTAAATATACATCTCCACTTTTATATGAACTCATAACTGATATCCTTATTTAATGTATTAAATTTTCCAAATAAAACCAATCAAAATTTTATCAATTTTATTTACAAAGCTTTTTATCAATATGTAAAGCCATTGCTGCACAAATTACTCAAGAAATACCCTCTGCTTTTGTAATTAAAACTTTGCCCTTATTATAAGCCAATGATTTATATAGGACTCAAATTTAGTAAGCATATACAGTACATCTACTAAGCATTTATTAAGCAGTAAACATACATAAAACATACCTTTACCTAACGTGAAACATTGCTATTATATATACACATACATACATACACACACACACACACACAGAGATGAAGTCAGAATTATTCAACCCCCTTTGAATTCTTTTTCTTTTTTAAAAATTTCCCAAATTATGTTTAACAGAGCAAGGACATTTTCCCAGTAATTCCTATAATATTTTTCTTGTTTTATTTCGGCTAGAATAAAAGTAGTTAATTTTTAAAAACATTTTAGGGTCAAAATTATTAGCCCCTTTACGCTATATTTATTTCGATAGTCTACAGAACAAACCATTGTTATACAATATAGTTTTATTGTAATTATCCTAACCTGCCTAGTTAACCTAATTAAGCCTTTAAATGTCACTTTAAGCTGAATAATAGTGTCTTGAAAAGTATCCAGTACAATATTATTTGCTGTTATCATGGCACAGACTTCAACTGTATTGTATTTATTTTAGTAATCATGTGTGTGTTTTAATACACACATGACCTATAAACCAAAAAGATTGTTTTGGCTAATAGACAGTTAAATTACCAGTTTTGAAAATATTAGATAAATTCCTGCAACAGTAAGATGCATTTAATTTGACTAAGCAATTGGCATTATATCCACAATTAAATACTTCTGTTAAGCATAAGGACTGACAAAACATAGCAAACACACACACACACACTGTATATCCACAATCTGCAATTCTTCACTTGAACATTTTACAGTTACTTAGGCCTGTTTCATTTGAATGTTTAAATAAACAGAATCCTATAGAACATTTTAATGTGGTGATGGCCCATGAACATTTCCTGCTTGTTATGAAACTATTTGTACATTTCTGTAACAAGAGGCAATTCAATCATAACTTGATGTTTTAACAGCTATTGTAACATTATTTGTTAATATGTGACAAATAATAACTTTTTTGGGACTTTCAGAAGTTATAGAAATTTAAAATGTAAATCAGGAAACATGCCAGGACCTTTGTTATTGTTTACATGCCTCAAAATGGTCTATAGGTTATCTTTCTTAATGTTTCACACTGTTCATAAAAGTAGTCAATTCTATATATACGCAAACTGAATGAAAGATACTATTTGACTTAAAATTAACTTGTGAAAGTCAAAGTATTGCACTAAGTATATGCACAAACAAATAGTTATAAACAAAAAATAATAATACAAAAACAACAATATTTTGTAAGTAAAATTTATTATGTACATTCATGTACAAGTGGAAACCAGACCACTTATTACATTTGGGGTAAATCTACAGTCAGTTTATTACAAAAAGATCCTTAATTGGAAACATGAATAGAAACTCGCTGAGCTTTAACCTGTAGAAACAAATGAGTCACTCTATGAATTTCCAAGTGGAAATTTGAAGACAAAAGCATCAAATAAATACAATAAGCAGAACCAAGTGGAGACTACTTTAAAACACCATGCTGCAGGCAGAGTACTGTACAGTGAAAACTGTCAGACCTCGAAAACTTACCAAGATGGTATTACAAAAGTTGAACTACATTCATAACACTGTAATAACTACATGACACAAACATTCATTAACACATGTAGATTATCTGGGTATAAATGCTTGTAAACATTCCTAAATATGTCCTTATTCAGAAACATTCCAAGCACCTACCATGAAAACGATTTGTGTCTCTGGACAAAATAAAAAACAGGAAAAATGATCTGTGGGACAATTACTGGGATAGAAAGACCCAGCATATGCAGAGTCCAAATGCCACAGCTGCACCAGCGCCGACATTAAGTAGAATTGGTCTCCAGAACAGCCAGTTCTCTTTCTTTTTCTCTGAATCACTCAATTTCATCTTCATTTTCTTCACTTGCTCTGCTGTGTTGGCTATCCGCTCCTTGCGGTTCCTCTTGCGTAGACTGGAAAGAATAACATACTCAATAAAACACACATAGTGAGGAGAAGTACTTACTGTATACTAATTATTAGTCCAATTTATTAGTACAACTAAATTTGTAGCATCATATATAGTGGTATACTTCAAGCAAACAAACAAACAAACAAACAAAAGTAGTTTTGTACTTAATACACTTCAGTTGTCTGAAAGTGCTGTGGTCTAATCAGAGTTTGTGAGCAGAGAGAGGAGTGGAAAACAATGTCAAAATACACATTTAGAAAATATGAACATTCAAAGCTTGCACTTCTTATTAATTATTAATAGATGATAATTACACATTAAGATATATGAATTGTGTTTAGATAATTGGAGATATCTCTAATTCTGTTTTGACTAGTCACAAATCTATATTTATATTATGTGAACTGTCTCTCGTTTAATTTGCTTTCCCACATGCCCTTTTTTCTATGAAGCAACTAGGTAGAATAAGAATAAAAAATAAGAATAATAACAGCATTAAAAAAATGATACAAAATGGATTAGAAAAAACTATCCCTGACTTAATGTCTTATAGAGTTAAGGGAATAATTTTGTGGAAAATGTGTTTAATAGCTTTAGACCATATGGTTTTTGAGGTTATTGTATTTAACAATATATAACATACCATAAAAATAATAATAGGATTTGCATTTTAGGGAGACTTTAACTTCAATACATTTTGATGTCAAATACCTTCCTTTTTACTTAAATACATTTAGCAAACCTGTCTTTTTTATCTTCATGGGTGGATTAAAACGTAAAGCCGTCAATCAGGATTCAGCTTGGTGGTGTTCATAGATATATACATTATATCGCCTACCCTGCTGTTGTCCATTAGAAGGAATGCATTAATAGAGCTGCCATTTTAGTACAGGGTAGCACTCCTTTGAAATGAATGCGGGACCAAGGTGCAGTGGAGGACTGTGGCCATCCAAATCCAGAGATATACACATATATCTATTATCAGGAGTTTTCCCAGTGGTCAGTATGCAAAATTTTTTTTAATTATGAAAATTATAATTTTACATCACTTTTCTACATTGATGGATGTGACCGCACGGGCATTGCTGCCCGGCAGCATTGTATTATCCTCCCTCCCTGTTTAATTTGATCTAATCCGTGTCCTGAAACGCACACCACATGCTTTCGCATCTCATTCTGACTGAGGGAGCAATTAGTTTGTGAATGAATCTCCTTTATGAACAACACGTTCTTTTCATTCATTCATTTTCTTGTCGGCTTAGTCCCTTTTTTAATCTGGGGTCGCCACAGCGGAATGAACCACCAACTTATCCAGCATATTTTTACGCAGCGGATGCCCTTCCAGCCGCAATCTCTGGGAAACATCCACACACACACACACACACACTCATTCATTCATACACACTCATACACTACGGACAATTTAGCCTACCCAATTCACCTGTACTGCATGTCTTTGGACTGTGGCGGAAACCGGAGCACCCGGAGGAAACCCACGCGAACGCAGGGAGAACATGCAAACTCCACACAGAAACGCCAACTAACCCAGCCGAGGTTCAAACCTGCGACCCAGCAACCTTCTTGCTGTGAGGCGACAGCACTACCTACTGCGCCACTGGACACGTTCTTTTAGCCGACAATAAGTTTCTGGCAGCGCAGCATCTTGTTGTCAAATTTCATAACATTGTTTGCTTATTTTATTCAACAAAATTCAATTCAATTCACCTTTATTTGTATAGCACTTATACAATGTAGACTATGTCAAAGCAGCTTCACATTCAAGATTATAGTAAATTAAAACAGTGTCAGTTTGATTTTCAGAGTTTCAGATCAGTTCAGTTCAGTTTAGCTCAGTTTAGTGTGGGTTAATAATCACTACTGAGAGTCCAAACACTGAAGAGCAATTCCATTGATGCACAGCTCTACAGGTTCCGAACCATGCAAGCCAGAGGGGACAGTGGCGAGGAACTAGCTGACCACAACAAAACTAGTATAAGCCAAGTGTTTAGTGTGAGTTGGTGCTGCTTTGCCTTATAGTCAGTGCAGTAAGAGACTGTATTATCACCAATAACATTACTTGTTAAGCACAAAAGTTCATAAAACGTAAAAAAACGTAAAAAAACAACAACTAAATCTTACCCATGAAATGTTCTGCCTTTGTGCTTTGTTTTCTTTGCTCATTACTACACCCGTACGTACATATTCACATTAACACACTTTCTTGACTAGTGCGGTTGAATGACATTTGTCCTAGGAGCACTGTACAAATGTGGCGATGCTATTGACACATGCTCAGGGTCCATATGTGTTATCTAGTGTATATATCTATGGGTGGTGTTTAGCGCAAATGCATTTCCATGTCGCTAGTCAGTGCAACAGCAGCATTTTGAGAGTGCCAGTGCCTTCATAAATGATGGAAGAATATCCATCTCTAACTTGCCACAATACCTGTGGCCTTATCTACAAGACCTTTTTTTAAGTTGTTAAAAAGAAGTTCTACATTTTCAGTTGCTTCTCAAAAATTGCTTTCAAAAAAAGCCTTTCAGTCTGTTCCAACATGCAGAGGTAAACTATTTTCTGGTGCTTACTTTTTGTTAAAAAGTGGGGACAATGTGCTCGCACCCCAAATCGCATTGTCCCCACACTCTCCGTTTCCACCATTCAAACATAAATGATGACTATAGCTGCCTGAACTCATGCATGCCCACAAACAAACAAAGTGCGCTGGGTAGAAAGATCGTTTAATTTTCATTCTCAGGAATAAGTTGGAATTATGACCCATTTGCCTCACGGGACCACTGTGATCTGATGCTGCTTTATTCAGAACATGACGCATGTTATACGTGTTATTTATTTATTTATTTATTTATTTTAATTTTACCTTAGTTGAACCAGTCAAAAGTTTGAAAGAGTTAACTAAGCCTGCAACTATTTGGGCAAAAATATATGTAAAAGGTCTTAAAAATATTTTGATTTAAAGTAATTGTTTTTCATGGTTAAGCTATTATTTATTGTTGTGTTTTAAGCTTTTCTCATTATGTTACTTCAGTGTCTCAGAGTCATTCAGAAATTATTATTAAATGTTGGATTAATGCATAAGAAACTGTTTTTTTATAAAAAAAGTTATTTATAGTTAGTTATTTTATTTTTATATATGAAATATGTATTTTTTGTGTGTGTTATTTGTTTTCCAATAGTGTTTACGTGGTCATATTACAGCAGGTAATACAACAAGCATTTATAAATAGTTTGGGCAAGTGACTTTTGCACCAAAAATCACAATGATGTTTGGGGCAAAAGAGAGAGGGAGTGCAAAACGTAGATTTGCAAGTGAAAAACAGCGCTTAAGACCCATAGCAGCAGATTTGAGCCATTGTAGTAACATAGTTGTGATAAAATATTTATTATTATTATTATTATTATTATTATTATTAATTAAAAATATTTAAGAGAAAACACTCATGCATACAACTCTCTTTGCATGGATATACATTCTAATCTGCAGATGTACGTACTGAATGTGTTTTGCACCATATTCTGCAAAAATAGTGGCAAAGAACATGAGCGTATAAGTTTCTTTGTTTGTGATTCATCCAATAGGATTTGTGGACCTGCACAGAAGGATTTGGAAAAAAAATACCTACACAATTGCAAATTTGCTCTGTGAACACAAATTTCCTCTGTGAGTACAAATTTACGGCTATTCTTTACAACTACAAATTACACTTTTACAGCTGCTTGGTAGTTTTGCACTAAAAATTAAACCTCTATACATCATCCAATATGCTACAGCTCATTTGGTCTTTAATGAGCACAAGAGAGCACATGTAACGCCTCTCTTTATCTCTCTGGCCCGTATCAAGTTCAATTTATTGATGATTGCTTACAGAACAGCCACTGGCACTGCCCCCTCAAATCCACCTGCTCCTGAAGGTCTACATCCCCTCTAGGAATAAGTGTCACTTTTAGTACCATCACAGAGAGGCTATAAATCACTTTCCCAAACTTTTTTATTCAATGTGCCCCACTGATAGAATGATGTTTCCATTTATGTTACATTGTTCCGCTATAAGGTGGCGACAAAGACTGCACACTAATCAGTCCTTTATTTTTAAAGAAGCTAAAGTTTTCCACAGTGGACATTTAAAACTACTGAGATATACTAAGATGAGGTAAACCAGGTTTTATGCTAATCAGTATTAGGGTTGTGCCAATTGATGATTTTAAAGATGATACTTAGCTTATTTTGCATTGATGTAGACCTATTACACGTCTTAATTTTATAATTAAATAAAATTGCTATTTTTATTGTTGTTATTGTATCATTAATAATGAATAAACTACAATTAATTTGCTCAGCTTTAGCTTTTGACATCAACATCACCTAATCAACCATTTCAAACTGCAGTACCAATCATTTAAATTGAAAATTAGGCTAGCTTACTCAAAGGAAAAAATATCAAGGTGATTATAGACCTATATTCATAATTTCACATAAATCAGAATGCCAAAAAGGAAATATTTTCATTTCTTTGCATATAGCAAATTAGCATGCAACTTCACTGTTGCATAAAATAATAGACTAAATAATAAAATGGGATTTAAATAAAGGTGCAGTGAAAATGCTAACTTAGTATAATAAGATTGAGAACACACGTCCCTGCCTGCTGTCCAAAGCCACGCCTCGTGAATGCACACCGAATAGATGACCAAGCTTATAACACTAGAGTCTATGTCATCCACTGGTGAAAAAACGTTATAGTACTTTATAATACCTCAATTTCATACTTAAAAACCTTGTGAAAAACTGTATTATATTTAGCATAATCTTCTTTTATGTTTAACTGAAAATTTGTCTAAAAAATGTGCAAAGTTGTCTATAGAGGTTGAGAATATCTTAATTTTGGAAGATGAATGAAGGTCTTTGGGGATTGGTACAACAGGAGGGTGAGTAAATAATAATAACAGAATTTCATCATCCTACTCTTTGCCCTCATATTTTGAAAAATGTTGGAACCCTGTAACAATTGACTTCCGTAGTATTTGTTTTTCCTATAACGGATGTCAGTAGTTACAGTTTTCCAACTTTTTTCAAAATATCTCTCTCTCACACACACAAAGATTTATAAGAAAAAATACTCTGGAAGTCAGTGGAGACCAGAGTCTGTTAGCCAATTTTCATTTTTGTGTCAACCATCCATTTGAAGCTAATAAAACAACAAAACATTTATTTTTTTTATTTATTGTTTCATAAATGATACTGCTAAATACATCTGTACGTGAAAGATACACAACAGTTTTTTTTATTTGTATATTATGTGTATCTGTAATGTGAATGTTTTATTAATTTAATAATTTTTTTTAAGTGTCTTCTTTTTAATTTGATATTTTACAATAAGGATATTCATTACTCGGACAACTTGCAGAATAGTAAATCTAACATCAGAAAGAATAGTGATATGATATTTTCATACAGCAGTACTTAAAGGTGCAGTATGTAAGTTTGACACCCAGTGGTCAAACTAGGTATTGCACTCCTGGATCAAAACAGTGCGGGGTTGCCAGATTGACTACAGGAGCGAGTGATTTAAACTGTGTTCTAAATAAAAGCAACGGCACGCGATAGAGGGAATATTTTCCATATTAAAATTAGTTTTTGTCAAAACCATCACCTCGAATTGAGATATTAGAAACGACTTCTATTTCTCACAGCTGAACAGCAGAAACCTATGACAGTGATCACCTCAGGTAAACCTTGTGTGCTTTATTCAGTGCTAAATGCTAACAACGTGAGTTTAAATGCCATTTTACATGATATTTATTGCCATATACTGAAAGCAACAGCAGATAGTTCAAATCAGATCTTGAAAATACAATAAACTGTTTGAAATTTAACTTTAGAACTAAACACATATGAGTGATTCAGCATCTACATTTAATGAAGTTAAAGAGAGTGAACATGTATTAAATAATTATAAACCTTACCATTTCGTGAGTGAGTGCATATTCTGTGCTTCTGAATGGCTGTATTTAAATTTCTGTTGTGTTTCTGTCTGGTGCAAACAGCCAAATTGCTTGTCACTGCGTATCTCGCCACAAAGCGTGTTGTTAGGACACACGGTTACAATGTAATCTGCTCACCTAATGTTTCCGCTCGTAATATTTATATCATTTGCTAATTAATAACCTCATGTGGACCTGAATCTGTCTCATTTCGATGTCTGATGTCTGTTGTTTTCCAACAAGGCAACTGGTGCTGAATTATAACTGACTAAACTTCCATTGTGCAGGTTAAATTTACCTAAACAAAGACAGTGTTCCGGCACAGAAAAAACATTTTCAAAGCAGAATATCTGACTTCAGCATTGTTTTTCAGTTAAACAAGTATGTTCACTTAAGATGTTTCTTAAATATCTGCACACATATTATGGTAATTTTATGCTTTAGAAGAGTCAAAAAACTTACAGCACCTTTAAAGAAAATAAAGGTTTAGGATTAGATCCCATTTAAGATTAGATCCTTGCTGTCTAGCACAGCTTAGTTAAAACATCCAAACTTGCTGATATTTACATCTACTCTCATTCACAATCCACCTCCATACACCAGGGGAACACAACTTCACATCGGGATGAGTGTAAAATGTGTAAAAAGATAAAAGAAGATTAACTAATCACAGTAAGTGTTGTACACCTCAGGAATTAACTTTTTTTTTTACTTTTACTTATGATCAATTGGGTATATGCACACAGACTTTTAATTTTAATCAGCCAGCCCCTGGGCTTCCGGTCAATTGTCATCCCATACAAAATTGCTGCATTTAAGATCAGATTTCTTTAAAAAACAGCAATCTTCACTGCCTGGTTAAGATACGATATAAAGTGGGTATCAGACCAAACAAGAAGCACAGCATTAAATTATATTTTTCCGCGCCATGTCTTTAAAATATGGGAATTTATTTTACCCCAATATTTTCAATGGAATTTCTGTGCTAGCCTGCGGCTAATGACGGCGCCTGCGACTAATGATTGTCCCTGCATTTAAATGGTTTTTCGACTTTATGCTTTAACAACTAAATGGATGCTTAAGTCTATTAAACTGATTATATTCGAATTACATTACAACATTGATGCTGTAAAAGGAACCTCTAAATATTGAAGATAAAGCTCTCAACGGTAGTTCATCATTGGCTGAAAAACACTAGCTGTGCATATAGCCCATTTAATGCATGCTTGCAGAAAAAAAGATATTTCCATATAAACAAAAATAAAGCCCTTGGACAACTAAATGTAATTTACTCTGACATTACAATCATAGCTGACAAGGTAGACAAAGAACAACAAACTGATTTTAAATTGACTATTATTGCAAAAAAAAAAAAACAACAACAAAAAAAATTTATTATGTTCCATTCTCTTACCTGAATGTTTTTAACTCGCCAAGCTGCTCTTCTTTTGGAAACCGTTTCCATTGGTGCTCTCTTCCCAAATCCAGTGGGTCCATACAGTCAGATTGTCCAATGTAATTCTCGGGACTCAAGATCGGGCTCTAAAAAGACGAAACCAAATAAACATTTGGGTCCTGACATTTTTTAGGCTGCTTCTGTTTTCGGAAATATTATGCCCAAAGAATAGGGGTATTAGAAAGCTGCTTCCACTAGCCACTTTGGCAGGTTAAATATATTTTTTGTAAAAGTTGTTTTTAAATGAGCTACAATTCCTTTGTATATTTGTAAGAGGTCGCATTAGCAGAATGAACCACCAGCATCACTTTTTCTCTGGTGTTTAGTTAAAATGTTAGAGATGCTTGTCATTTTCTACTTTTGACAATAAAAAATGTATTTATTTAGTTTGGAAAAAAGCTTCTTTTTTTTTTAGAAACCTGTCTTTTACATTAAAACTAAAGTGTAACAAATGTTTGACAGAAAAAAAAGAAAGAAAAATGCATTTTTTGTACAAGTTGTGTATTTTCAAGACAAAGTATACAACACACAGACACATTGTACACATACACACTGAATACACAAGCGTGTATGCATGTAAATGTGTGCGTTTATGTGCATGCACATGAACACACATAATTCTCTCAAGATACCACAAACACAGATTGCTGTTAAAAAGTCATCAGTGAAGAGAGGGAATAGATCACCCAAAACTAACAATTCTGATATTTACTTGACCATCACGTCACAAACCTGTTTGAGATTCTTTCTTCTGTTGAGCAAAAAGTTATTTTGAAAAATAACTCTTGAAAATAACTTTGACTTTCAAAGTATTTGTTTTTCCTACAATGGCAGGTGATAGTTCAGCTTTCTAACATTTTTCAAAATATCTTCTTTTGTGTTCAACAGAAAAAGGAACCTCATACAGTTATGAAATCACTTGAGGGTAAGTAAAAGGTGAGTATTGTTTTTGTTTGTTTTTTAATCAAATGAACTATTCGTTTACTCTTGTAAATTACATTAAGTCTATCAATTAATACCACAAGCCTCTGCTCAGGTTATTAAAAGTAAAACATGGTAGATGGAGCAGAGGGGTGTAATATTCAATGTTCTTAGAGCTTCGACTAACACATTAACATTAGTCAAGTATGACTGTGTAGGCTTAGACTGAGTTTTCGATTTAAAACAATTAAGTCTTGTTGAGACTAAATCAGTGATTATTCAAAGTTACTAATATAAAAAATAAGTTGATCTGCTTGATTCTATGGTAATTACATCTACAACCCCAAATCAAAAAAAGTTGGGAGATATGGAAAACGCAAATAAAAAAATAAAGTAGTGATTTCTAAATTTACTTTGACTTGTTTTCCATTGCAGAAAATACAACAAACATTATTTAATGTGTTCCTCATGATTTTATTTTTTAAATAAACATGTATTCCAATTTTGATTTTGATTAAACACATTTAAAAAAAAAAGTTGGAACAGTAAAGCATTTACCACTTTGTAATGTTGCTATTCCTTTTTACAACACTTAAAAGACATTTAGGGACTGAAGACACCAAGTGTTTCAGGTGTAATTTTATCCCAACTCTGTTGTGGCATAAAGATATCTCACTCACTACTTCTAGAGAAAACCTTAATTGAAACCACTATACCATGGCATCTACTCAATTTCTTAAAATATTTTTTAATAAATTTTTTTATTTTAATATTTATTTATTATTTTCCTATTTATTATTACAGGTTATTTCTGTGTTTCTAAATAAACATAAAAAATGAACTTATAAACTGCAGAGAAAAAGAGTTGATATAAATTATTCTAAAGTGATTCTGTAAAAATTATTTAACTTAAATGGCAGGCGCTACCGACCAACAGTGACACAACAGTTATCAATAGAGTTTTTGGCATGTTTAAAGGCGTTTGTGTTGAGTGAGACACTAGACTGGGCGAAAGAACACATCACAGCTCTTATTATTCAGCAATACCTAAGTATATCCAGATTTTTATTCTATGTCACCTAAAAAAAGTGTGTTACTATACTAAAAATTGTATATAATAATTGCACCATATTTTTGATACCTGTAAAGAAGAGTCTCCCAGAATAACCGTAGCTCCCTCCATGACTGCCATATATGAAAACCGAAGTTGATCCGGGGTTTGAATAAGGCCCATTCGATACGCTCTCA
Organism: Danio tinwini; assembly: GCA_903798205.1. Lineage (NCBI taxonomy): Eukaryota > Metazoa > Chordata > Actinopteri > Cypriniformes > Danionidae > Danio > Danio tinwini. Next base: position 878,487 of record CAIGQZ010032784.1, read on the forward strand.
TATCTAACAAAACCTTTTGTATGTCCACAGCCAAAAAGTCATTTCTCTGGTCCATCTATAAATAGAAAAGGCCATTAAAAGTCAGTTCCACTGTTTACATCTGATAAAGGGGAATTCTGACCTAGGGTTGTAAATGCTGCTTAGGAAATAGCATAAATATAATAAATGTACTAATTATGTGTGGTAACTGGAGTCATCTTACCAAGACAAGGCAGGTGTCAACCAACGAGAAAGATCCAGATCGTCCTATTCCTGCACTGCAGTGGACCACCACAGGTCCATTCTCAGGCCCTAATGATCCAGACTCACGAACCTTGAAAAGAAAGTCGAGGAAGGATGCTGGGGACTCTGGTACACCAAAATCAGGCCATGCTGTGTAATGAAAATGGTAGATATCTCTGGTTTCTCCTGTCTTAACAGATTAGACAGAAATTTATTTTATTATTTTTCAAGCCTTTAATTTGAGAAACATTCAAAGCAATATAATCTAACATTATATTCACACCTTGCCATTTTGAAGTTCTAATAGTCTTATTGTGTAATTTGGTTTAACATCCTCACACACAAGAGTCACTATGAACCCAGTGTCACTGAAATCCATGTCTTGCTCCTCTTTTGATGGCCAGTACTGTGCACATTTCTCCTGTACAAAGCAAACAGAATATTAATACATTTGTATCAACCTGTAAAAAAATTATGTTATAACTAAAAATATCACTTCATACTGTATAAATAAAATTCAATTAAAACATTCAAATAATTTAATGTCATGTATTAGCAAATTAATAATTATCATACAGCATTTAAATATTGTGATTAATGCTAGGCATGTGCTTAAAACATAGTAATGTTAAAATACTATAGTCTATGTATTCTTTAGGCTACCTATTAGTAAATTTATAATTTATAAATAATATTACAGATTAATAAATTTTGTATCACTGTTTTTGACAGTCAGGATTCAAGGATTCTTGATGAGTACATGAAAACTCAAAATTACATTATTTTCTTTCATGCTTTCTATTAATTTGTGTCAATTTCAGACACACGTGTGTGTGTGTGTATATATACTATCACTTCATACTGTATAAATATATATATATATA
>CAIGQZ010032784.1:914890-934378 GCA_903798205.1 Danio tinwini
AGCGAGGCGGGAAGGGGGCGAGGGTTGTGTGCGGGGACCCCCCCCCCTCAAACTCCCCTGAAAGCACGCGGCCAAGGCTGGGGAAGGAATCAACCACACCCATAGAGGCTGACCCTCCTCGACACACTCTACAGGGCGGGACAGGGTGGGGGCCGGGGTGGGTGCCTTCCCACTGGACCTCAATCGCGACGCTCGCACCAAAAACCAAATACCCACGGAGACGGACACACTCTGCCCAGGAGACGGACCACTCTCTCTGGGGTTTCAATCTCACTCAGGGGGGCCTGGGGGACACCGTTTCCCCCAGATGCCCAGCCCAGGAGACGGACACACTCTGCCCAGGAGACGGACCACTCTCTCTGGGGTTTCAATCTCACTCAGGGGGGCCTGGGGGACACCGTTTTCCCCTAGATGCCCAGCCCAGGAGACGGACACACTCTGCCCAGGAGACGGACCACTCTCTCTGGGGTTTCAATCTCACTCAAGGGGGCCTGGGGGACACCGTTTCCCCCAGATGCCCAGCCCAGGAGACGGACACACTCTGCCCGTGTTGGAATCAGAAGGGGCCTGGGATTGACACCTAAGCACCAGCAAAGCCCGGGCACCCCACACTTAAGCCCGGGAACATTGACTAAGTTAATCGCTGGCGCCAGGCATGCGTACCGTTGGTGACTCATTCGAGGTAGCTGGGGTGCACCAACGGCGCGTAGTTCTGGAAAAGTTGACTTGAAGATTCCCTATTTCCCCTGCACTTGGTGTGCTAGGGGTGGCGGGGGTCGGGCGCTCTCTACCCGGCCATCTTAGCTGGCTGGCTGGACCCGCTTAGCCTGTGGGTCTAAAGACTCCACGCGCACCCAACATCCAGTGGAAGACAGACACACTTTACTTGGGCATGGACCTTGCCTGAAGACCCCTTGGCTTGGGTCTTTAAAAGCCAGACGCTCGTGAGGGTCGGGCGCTCTTTCCCCGGCCAGCTTAGCAGGCTGGACCCACTTAGCCTGTGGGTCTAAAGACCCCACACGCCCAACATCCAGCGGGAGACAGATGCACTTTACTTGAGCATGGACCTTGCCTGAAGACCCCTTGGCTTGGGCCTTTAAAAGCCAGACGCTCGCGGGGGTCGGGCGCTCTTTCCCCGGCCAGCTTAGCTGGCTGGACCCGCTTAGCCTGTGGGTCTAAAGACCCCACGCGCGCCCAACATCCTGCGGGAGACAGACGCACTTTACTTGGGCATAGATCTTGCCCGAAGACCCCTGGTCCGTCGAACCGCTAAGCCGCCAAAACCTAAGTCCACTTTTTTTCGTGTTCCTCGAAAACTTTATGGCAGGTCAGAGCCAATTGGGGTCCGGAGCGGGACCTAAGCCGGGAAAGGTGGTCTATTGTCCGTCGAACCGCTAAGCCGCCAAAACCTAAGTCCACTTTTTTTTGTGTTTCTCGAAAACTTTATGGCAGGTCAGAGCCAATTGGGGTCCGGAGCGGGACCTAAGCCGGGAAAGGTGGTCTATTGTCGGGCATGGCCTAGCGTGCTTGATCCTATCTAAACCGCTAAGGCGGTGACAGTCCCTGCCGCTTAGACTGACCGTAATGCCAGATGAAGTTTAATCCCGCCGCTTAGACTGACCGCAATGCCAGATGAAGTTTAATCCCGCCGCTTAGATTGACCATAACGCCAGATGAAGTTGTCGCAAAAACTAGTTCCATCCATTTTGACTTCCTTTAGGAAACAATGTTATGGCACTAATAAAGAGAAGTCTGTTTCAAATTTCACTGCAGGAAAAAGTTATTGGGGGGGAAAGAAAAATGAAAGACAGGTAAATACTTAATGGGACAAGTGGGCTGTTGCTCTTGCTGCTACAGTGCATCTGGAAAATATTCATAGCGCTTCATATTTTCCACATTTTTTGTTATGTTACAGCCTAAATTCATTTATTTCCTCAAAATTCTACACACAATACCACATATAATGACAATGTGAAAAAATACTTTTTTACAAATTTATTAAAAATAAAAAAGCTGAAAAATCACATGTGCATAAGTATTCACAGCCTTTGCTCAATTTGTTGTTGATAAACCTTTGGCAGCAATTACAGCCTCAAGTGCTTTTGAATATGATGCCACAAGCTTGGCACACCTGTCTTTGGGAATTTTTGCCCATTCCTCTTTGCAGTAAAAAAAGCTCTATCAGGTTGGATGGGAAGCAATGGTGTACAGCCATTTTCAGATCTCTCCAGAGATGTTCAATAGGATTTAGGTCTGGGCTCTAACTGGGCCACTCAAGGACATTCACAAAGTTGGTGTGAAGCCTCTCCATTGAGATTTAAGCGGTGTGCTTTGGCTCATTGTCCTGCTGGAAGAAGAACTGTCACCTAGTCTGAGGTCAAGAGCACTCTGAAGCAGGTTTTCATTCAGGATGTCTCTGTACATTGCTGCATTAATCTTTCCCTATATCCTGACTAGTTTTCCAGTTCCTGCTGCTGAAAAACATCCCCACAGCATGATGCTGCCACCACCATGCTTCACTGTAGGGATGGTATTAGCCTGGTGATGAGCGGTGCCTGGTTTTCTCCAAACGTAATGCCTGGCATTCACTCCAAAGTGTTCAATTTTAGTCTCATCAGACCAGAGAATTTTGTTTCTTATTGTCTGAGAGTCCTTTAGATGCCTTTTGGCAAATTCCAGGTGGGGAGTGGCTTCCGTCTGGCCACTCTACCATACAGGCCATACTGGTGGATTGCTGCACAGATGGTTGTCCTTCTGTAAGGTTCTCTTCTCTCCACAAAAGAACGCTGTAGGTCAAACAGAGTGACTATCGGGTTATTGATCACATCCCTGACTAAAGCCTTTGTCCCCTGATCACTCAGCTTAGATGGTCAGTCAGCTCTAGGAAGAGTCCTGGTGGTTCTAAACATTTTCCACTTACGGATGATGGGGGCCATTGTGCTCATTCAAAGCAGAAGAAATGTTTGTTTAACCCTCCCCAACCTTGTGCCTCGAGACAATCCTGTCTCTGAGGTCAACAGACAATTAATTTGTCTTCATGCTTGGTTTGTGCTTCGACATGCACTGTCAACCCTGGGACCTTATATAGACAGGTGTATACCTTTTTAAATCATGTCCAATCAACTGAATTTACCCCATGCAAGCTCCAATTAAGCTGCTGAAACATCTCAAGAATGATCAGTGGAAACAGAATGTACCTGAGCTCAATTTAGAGCTTTAAATTTAATTTGCAAAAATGTAAAAAATATATTTTTTCACATTGTCATTATGGCGTATTGTGTGTAGAATTTTGAAGAAATAAATGAATTTTATCCATTTTGGAATAAGGCTAACATTTTTAAAAAATTTGGAAAAAGTAATGCTTTTCGGATGCACTTTGTCAATGCGAGCTGAGATGCGCTCATGGCCTGGTGCTGCGCCTCCTTTAATTAGCCTGCTTTTGACTGCAACATTTGCTTATGGCCATACCACCCAGAGCACACCCAATGTTGTCTTATATTGGAAGTTTATCAGGGTTGAGTTAGTACTTGGAGGGGATACCAGCTGGGAGTAGCAGGTGCTGTAAGCTTTTGGGTTTCCTTAATTTGCCAGCTGATATGGTTCCCCTGTCTCACCTCTGGTGTTAGTATTGATAAACTTTAAATTTGTTTGATTCGGTTGTCTCTGTGGCTTCTGCTTTCAGAGTGGCAAGAGAGAGAAGTGTTTAAACAGAGTGGGTGGGAATTGAGCTCCAAGTGGGCTGTACACACCTCCTGGAGTTTTCAATTATTTAATGTGATGTACGGTGTCACAGAAGGTGATGGGAACCAGAGATGTGAGTATAAAAAACAGTCTATTGTATAAAATGGCAGGGTAAACTAAACTGAATGAAGATGCTTTGCCAGTATGGTTGGGTATGAGCAGATGTATCAGAGGAACCGGAGGAGGTGCAGAAAAGCCAGGCACACACACACACAGAGACGAACTTGAGAATTGACGACATTCAGCACTGTTACCATAAATTTGGTAACAGTGCCACTTAAGGGTAAAACAATTTCAACAAACCAATAAATGATTGATTTATGTAATTATTGTTTTCATGATTTTCTGATATTTTAAGTAAAATAAACTTCAAATGTATTCAGAACTCATTGTTTCACATAATCTGAAATTCTGTAGAGTTTGCTGCTCATGACCACTGTACTGTTTTGTTCATTCTGTATCTGGACTGCTTTGCCTGTTAATGGTTAATTGTATGAAAATCTGGTTGATGTGCTGAAGCAGTGTTTCTCAACCCTGTTCATGAAGGCACACCAACAGTACACATTTTCAACCTCTCCCTAATAAAACACATCTGAATCAACTCACCAGAACATTACGTTGAAGAGACTCCAAAACCTTAAATGAAGGGATTAGATAAGAGAGACTGTTGTGGTGTCCCCAGGAACAGGGTTAGGAAACACTGTGCTAGAGAACTGTTTTGCTAAGCTGTTCTCACTCGTACACTTTAGATCCTCAGGATGCTCTGCATGCCTGATCAACTAGCTTAATGTGTTAAGCATTGCATTACCAACCCTGGGGTTGTAGGTCTGAAACCAGCATAAGGCAACATTCTTGAGTTGTCACCTCACAGACAACATCACATACATTTGGTAACAGCGCCATCTAATGGTAAAATGATTTAAAACAAACCAATAAATCATTAATTAATATAATAATTTTTTAGGATTTTCTGACATTTTAAGTAAAATAAACTTTAAATGTAATCAGAACTCATTGTTTTACTTAAACTCTGTAGAGTTTGCTGCTCATGGTCTGGACTGGACTGTTTTGTTCATTCTGCATCTAGAATGCTTTGTTGATGTGAAATTTTATGAAAGTCTGGTTGATGAGCTAGAGCAGTGTTTTCCAACCCTGTTCATGAAGGCAAACTAACAATACACAATTTCAACCTCTCCCTAATCAAACACACCTCAATCAACACATTAGAAGTGTAAGAATCAGCTCTTTGGTTTAAATCACGTTTAAACTTTGGGGATTCGAATCTAAAGATTTGAACATGATTCACATGGAATTATTGAAAGCTTACACTTAACCTACTCATTTGTCCAGCAAACAGAACGGTCAATGTAAAGCAATCCTGTAATATATTATTACGTGGCCAACAATAACAAAATAAAAACAGTATCTAATTATTTAATGAGCAAGGTAGCAGTATCTGAAGCTTAGGCATTAACTTATAAAGCACACTCTACAACACAATGTACTAATTTACATGAAACAAACAAATGCACATACATACACACAAGCAGTTTGAGGAGAGTTATGACGGAGAGCGAGTAAGGATTCAACTTCTAGCATTCTAGCAAGTTCTTAGCATTGCAATCTGAGAGAAACCCTAAAAGCAGAGAATTTCGCTATTCTTTACTACTTAAATATAATTCACACCACTTTCAGAAATGGTTAGAAACGTTGGTTGTGTTACTTACGTTCTGATGGAATTTTGGTTTTCTCGACTGGTCCAAAGGGAAATCCTGGGAAGCTGAATGGTCAGCGTAGCAACTTTAGTGACGTGCTGGAATTCCCTCGTCTGGGAAGAGGCGTTTCCTTCCATAGGAAGTAAAGTTTTCAAAGTTTTATAGGCTTTTGGTATAGGTGTGGCCTACAAAGTGATTGTCCAATAAGAGAAGCTGCGTGGTGGGATAACACCCCATTCCCTCCTCTAGGAGGCCGGGTTAGCACCTCATGTGAGAATCATGCGTTACCTGCATTTGATTGGAAGCTATTAAAATGAAGTTTTATAACATTGACATTTTTAATAGTATGGTTTCTTCATATAAACCAATGCGTTTGAAACTTCTCTAGCTTTCAATCAATACCAAACATGAAATGTTTCACAAACGTTCTGTAGATTTCATTCAACACCAACGGCTATAACTCATTACCTATCCATAACAGTTACGTTAAACACATGGAACATGTACACAAAAATCTACAGAAACCTAAAAAAAGCATACATTACTCAAATAAACAGTTTACCTTGAGTGTCCATTTAAATTTTGAAAGCTTCTGGTCACTTCTGTGTCTGCCTGAGAATGTGTATTCCCTTGCAGACGCTATTTGCAAGCGTGAATCAACAGGGGTTTGTTAAGCGCTCTCAAAAACCGGTTTGAGAGGGTCTTTGAGTGTAGCCTCTTTTATTGTTTTAAGATGTAAAGTTAATTAGTATGGAGTTGAGATCGCAACTGGCAAGCTGTCCTGTGGATAGCCTTTTGCTGCGTGCCTGTGGATTGCTTTGAAAATGAAATCAAAGCTCAGACATGTATGCACCATTCAATCTTTTATATGGTGTGTGATTTGTTCAGTTCTGGAAAGATCTGTTGACTCCCCACAGAAGAGACTCCAAAACCTTATATGAATGGATCAGATAAGGGAGACATCCAAAAATGAACTATTGGGGTGTCCCCAGGAACAAGGGTTAGGAAAACAGGGTTTTCCAACCCTGTTTATGAAGGCAAACCAACAATACACAATACACAGGACAGAACAACTCCTTTTCCATCTAACAGTCACATCACAGTTTCTTTGTCTGCAATACGGACAGCCCACATTTCTGGGGTATCCAGCTACAGCCATGTTGTCGCCCTGATGTCTGTAGCTGTTGGTGTAAAATAAAATAAAAAAGTGCCACATTAGCCTTGTCTGTTTTATTGTGTCTCCACCACAACTGATGGCTAAAACATTCTGAAGAACATAACATTCTCATTCTTACTCAACATTTCATATGCTACATAACATTCTCTCAAGAGTCCAGAAACTAAGGCCCAATCCCAGTTCTACCCCTTGGCCCTTCCCCTTACCCCTCGTCGCAATTCTCTTTAGCTTGAAGGTGTAGGGCTAAGGGGAAGGGGTATACAACCCTTCGAACGAAGATTTTTCAGGACCACACTAGAAACCAAAGGGTAAAAAAATACCAGAATACACCAGCTACGACAGTTTTGCTGCACCTGGAAGTAAGGAGAGACACAAATTTATATATTTTTTATCATTATTACGAGTTTTTACAACAAATAAACACGTTTTAATATATTCATAACCGCGTTTGTGTTTTATCTTCATGCTTTTATAAAAAAAAAAACCCCCCCGCTAAATTTTGCGATCTATAATTCATAATAACTTCTGTACAGTAGTCCCACAACATTCTGACGTTCGAACACCCTGTCAGAAAAGTCTAGTGGCTGAGAATGGGCTTTTTACAGTGTCTGCTATAATGTTAATTTTGTTTTTACTGTGTTTACATAGATGAATATGGCCACAGTGTAAATGCGCAGTATAGTTACGATCTTATTGCCACATTAGATCGTTATGATAACATAATATAAGCCTTCAGTGATTTCCTGAAGATAAATACCAAAAAATAATACAACTGGAACAACTACAGCAGTCGTGATCGTCTGATCTCATATGAAGCAAGAGCTTGTAATGACATATGATGACGTGTGCTGGTGCTGTAGTGGTGTCCCAATTCTTAGGGGTAAATTTTAAAGGGGAAGGGGAACGGGTAGGGGTACAAAAATAGAATTGGGCCTAAGCTTTATGTTGACTGACTCCTCCAATAAAACTTAAATTTCTCTATTAGAAAAACTTTATAACTCAAAATTCTGACGATATAACTCAGATTTCTGAATTGTGATTATAACTCAAATTTTTATTTTATATATTTCACAATTCTAATAAAAAAAAATCTAATTTGCGAATTTGTATCATGCAATTCTGAGATAGTCACAATAACCTTTTTTTCCATTTCCACAAGAAATATTTACAAGAATATATCAAAAATTACAAACAACAAACGGGACACAAAATGTTTAAACAGATAGATGGGAGAGTTGGAGAGATGAGACGCAGGCGGCTTCCAAACAATAGAAATAAATCAAACGAAACAAGCTATTCTATTGGCCCAACCTCTACCTTAATTATCCAAAAAGAAAAATATATCAATACTGAAAAGAAAATCTTTGCGAGCAGCTTCCTGTCACCACTTTTATGCCACGGTGGCAGTGGCTGGATTGGAGAAAGTGTGATGATGTCAGAAGGGGACACGGCAAACAGCTGGGCAGCGTGAACCAATAGGAACCACTGTAGGAATGAAAGTGGGAGAAGAGAGAGAGAATATGAGAGATAGAGAGACTAGTGAAAGAAAAAAAATCATGATCACACAACACAGGAGCATAACACCCTATCCCCAAAGAACAAACATTTTAGATTTGTTACTTGTAAAAAGAAATAAATGAAAAATAAGCATAAGCATTTTAAGAAAATTGCAAACAACATTAAGCTTAAGAAAGAGTATCTGCCACCACGTTTTCTACTCCCTTTTTATGGAAAATGTTTAAGTTATAGTCCTGCAAAATCAGCGACTACCGCATAAGGTGCTGATTTTGATTATACATCTGCAATAGACAGCAATCGAAATGCGAGAAGAAGGGTTAAAGCTTCTTTTTCAATAGTTGGATAATTCAACTGATGTTTATTAAATTTCTTTGAGAAATAACAAATCGGATAATCGATACCAGACTAATCCTCCTGCATGAGGAAAGCAACAACTCTACTGGCATCAAGTTCCAATTTAAAAGGTGTAGTCACATCTGGCGCAGCTACCACAGGTTTAATACACAAGAATGCTTTCACATTGTCAAACACACACTGACATACCTCTGTCCACACAAATGACACAGCAGGGCTAAGAAGGTTAGTAAGAGGATTAACAATTTGAAAAATTTTCACAAAAACTACTGTAATTGCCAGACATACCAAGTAACCTCTGAAATTCATATCTGGTTTTTCGGATGGGAAACTTGGAAATGGCAGTGACCTCAGCTTCAATGGGATGAACTTGACCTTTACCAACTTCCTTTCCCAGATATGTAACAGTAGCTTGACCATATTCACATTTTGTCAACTTAAGGGTCAGTGAGGCATTTGCTAGCCTCAAACACTGTCCTTAAGAGGGCAATAAGTTCTGTCCATTCAGATGAATATACAACCAAATCGTCAAGATATGCGTTGCATTTTGGGACACCAGCTAAAACAATATTTGCGAGTCTTTGGAATCTTACGGGGGCATTTTGCATGCCGAAAGCCATTACAGAATATTGAATAAAGTGATTCGGAGTAATGAATGCAGACATTTTAGAAGCCTCTGGAGTGAGTAGAACTTGCCAATTACCTTTAAGTAAATCTAATTTTGTGACAAACTGTGCAGTACTAAGACTATCAATACAGTCTTTTGTCCACGGTAATGGATAAGAATCTGGTACAGTGACGGCATTTATTTTTCTGTAGTACGTACAGAATTGATACGTTTCATCTGCTTCAAGAACGAGCAAAAACGGACTACTCCAAGCACTACTATGAACTGCAAAACCATTATCAAGCAGATACTCGCCTTCAGTTTGCATTATGGACCTCTTTGAGGTATTCACTCTATACGCATGTTGCTTTATCAGAGCAGGGCAGTTGATTTTAATGTAATGCTTTAACACTGTAGTCTGAGTAGGAATGTCTCCAAATAATTGTGGAAAGTCATAAAAAAAGACACTTGACATCTTTTTGTTGTTTGACAGACAAGGGATGTAAATGCGTGGACAGAATTTTCAGCATATCCGAATTGCTTAAACAAGGTGACTGAACTGATGTTTTGCACAGAACTACTCCATCATTGTCTGCACTGGGCAAATGAAGGGAGGAGGATAACACATCACAGACTGCAGCAGAAGAGATTGCGGGCCCTGCGATCTGAACTGTGGATGTAAAAGGGGAAGTTCTGGAGTGATATGGTTTAAGCATATTGATGAGACATACTCGTCATCCGTCAGGGGTGTCAACAACGTAATGTGTCACTTATCTTTTCCAAAATTCGGTATGGGCCAGAAAATCGAGCAGAAATCGCTGAGCCAGGAAAAAGCAGCAGAACAAAAAATATTGTCACCAGGCTGAAAGCAACGAGAGTGTGCGTTTGCGTCATACCATCTCTTCATGCCCACTTGCGCAACAGTAAGGGATTCTCGGGCGAGAGAACACGCAGCATGCAAACGCTCTCGAAAACGACTAACAAAGTCTAGTATGTTACACTTAACATTTGAGTCAGTGTTTAATATATTTTCTTTCGGAACCTTAAACGGCCCTCTGATAGGGTGGCCAAACACGAGAAATGCCAAGGGTTTTCAGAATTTGAGTGAACAATTTAGAAAGAAAACTTGTTCCTGTATCTGTTTGAACAACTTTGGAAAGTCTGATGTAGAGAAAAATTTAATGAGTGCTTTGGTGATGGGAGAAGCTGTAATTTTAAGCTGCAGCACCGCCTCATGAAAACAGGGCACGGTACATAATGGTGAGAAGAAATTGATTTCCAGATTTAGTCTTTGGCAATGGTCCGACACTATCAACAACAACATTTTCAAACAGTTCACCAATCACAGAAATAGGCTCAAGTGGGGCAGGGGGAATCACCTGATTCGGCTTTCCAGTCACCTGGCAAGTATGACATGTGCGACAATGTTCAGTAATTTTTTTTCATGCCCGGCCAGAAAAAAAAAGACTGATGATACGATCATACGTTTTTGTCACCCCCAAATGTCCTGACATATGATGATCATAAGCTAAAGTCATCATTTCTGTCTGTACACATCAGGTATACAATTATATACACAGCACTCCAGTCTAAGTATCCTCTGTTATTAGGACTCCACTTTCTCAAAAGCAGACCATCTTCAACAAAATAAGCAACCTGACTCTTTTTTTGCAACCTCAGAATTTAGAGCCAAATCAAAGCATTTACTCAAATTTGGATCTTTTTGTTGCACAGCACACATTTGATCTCAAGTGACAGCTATTGGTAAAGCATCAGAATTTAGTGGCGTATACGTGCTTACCGACACTAAACTTGAGTGAACCTTTGAACTTGAAGGAAAAGGTAACTGGTCTGCAAAAAGAAAAGCCATAAAATAATCAACCAATGGGGCATCCTCGCCAGCTCTGCGCATCTGTGCTCGTGTGACTGCACACGCAGACAACACTTCAGGATAGATTTTAATCAAAATGTCAGGTGAAGATGACAGTCGGACAGTCTAACACTTCCACAACAGACATCACTTTTACAGGTAAAGAAGAACGCACACCAACTTTTACAAATCCGGGTCTGAACTTCTTTCTGACCGTGTGGCTCTCTAGATAAAGAAATCCAACCATTAATTAGAAAAGGCAAAAAACTGCTCAGCATCACTTGGTAACGCAGTAACCAAATTCACAAATCCAACACTCTTTGGCTGTTGCTGTGTTCATTTTAAAGCAAGACAATCCTTAATGACATGACCCTACTTATGACAGTAAAATCATTCATAGTCATTCTTAGTAGGCTGTGGACTGGGCTTTGAACTAGATGCCTGTGATTGCCTATGAGGGCCAGATGAGATTTGTGCGCAAGCACAAACTCATCTGCAAGCACAGTTGCTTGAGACATAGTTGACACCTTCTGTTCATTTTAATAAACTACTACTTCTCCTGGTAAGCATGACTTGAACCCCTCAATTAAAAACAATTTCCACAGCTTTCTCGCAACATGCAGCACACTACTTATCAAATAAGACTGATTTCTCCCGTGCAAATGCAACGAATGTCTGATGGCTATTTTTCTTCTGATTTCTGAATCTTTGTCGATAAGCTTCCAGAACGAGCTCATAGGCATGAAGGACTGCTGTTGAGTGTCATACTGCAAACTATCTTCCAATGAAAGAGTGGAGCAGGCTTCCTGGGCCTTTCTTATCAACTTATACTGAAGGAGAAGAGACCAGACATCTTTTGGCCAGTGAAGAGCAGACGCAATGCGCTCGAAATCGTTAAAATATGTGTTAACCTCGCTTTCTCTAAACTGGGGAACAAGTGCTATATAGTTTATGTATTTGTAAACACATATCTAATTCAGCTTGGTGAGCCTGCGTTTTTTCCTGCTTCTCCAATGGCATTCAGGCCAGACGTACCTTTAAACAAACGTCTTTTCTAGACCCAAAGGAAATGGGAAAAAGGATCAAAGGGCGGAAAAGCAGCCTTACCATCAGCCTCCGCTTCGATATCCACTTCAACCACACATTCACCTCGCTCATTCAAGGAATCAGCAGGCCACGCCTCCATGCTGGAATGTCCCAAAATGTTGCACGCTTACACTGCCTACACCACCCCACTACAGTACCTTCAACTCAACCAAGTGTGCCTTAACCAAATGTTTTATCTCTCTCTTTAAAGCCTGTTTTTCAACAGTAATTTGATAATGGCTTGCATTAACCAGTAAATAATCTTTTCTGCACTTATCAATTTGCTCCCAACTCGCTTTAAGAATAAAAGCCTGTAAGTCAAATGCTACCATAGTGCCTGCAATGCCTGTAAACAGCACTAGCTATCTCACACACACCATTCAAGACCCAAGATATATATGTAAATGCATATAGTTTCATTTTCAATTAATTTGTGAAGCTTTAATATCCCGTACGAGCCCCCATTTAATGTTACAATTTTAAAGATGATCAGTTAAGGGGGAGGAGTGTTACATTAATTTAGCATGAAACACATAAGCAAACACACAATATCAACGAGTCAACGAGTGAGGGACAAAAAAGGGCGGCATTCAAACAATAGAAATAAATAAAACAAAACAAGTTATTCTATTGGCCTAACCTCTACCCTAATTATCCAAAAAGAAAAATATATTAAAACTGAAAAGAAAATCTTCACGCGTCTACCTAACCTACACCAAGATAACAGAAAAACAAAAGTACAGCGGGTGTGTCTAACAAAAGTGATATCCAAAGCCTATGTGTGCATAATGTATGTCGCACAACATTCTTACCTGTCTCACTCTCCAATCTCAGATGTGCGCAAAACTGACAGTGGACAAATGGAGAATAGACAATAAAAAGCAGACATATACCAAACTGTAACACACACTGAAAGGATTGTAATGGTTCACTGACACACAACACAATACAGAAATTCAAAGTGTCACAGGCCCTGCAAGTAGCGTCCTGTCACCACTTTTATGCCACACTGGACATCAATCCCAACATACCCATGCAATTATAGCTGCATAATTTCAATCAATAGGCTATAATATGCAGAAAGCAGTATTTTCTTTATATGCCACCATCTAGTAAACAATGGGTGGAAAAAATAGCTTTAATGGGGTCTAAGGAGGACATTTTGACCTTAAGGTCTTGTAACTTTTTTGTACCAAGTGTAAATTTACTTTAAGGCAAGTGAGGGTGACACATTAAAATTACAATAAAAAATTATCAGTAAACAAAACAAAACAAAACTGAAAAAGACAAAAATTTCCACAAGGATGCATAGGAGTGAGTATGACGACATGGATAACGATTGTACTGAACTTATTTAGATAGCTAGCACTTTTAAATCTGACATAATGCCAGATGCTCTGGCTGCTGGTAGACATTTGAGTATCAGAATCAGAAAGAGCTTTATTGCCAGGTATGTTCACACATCTGAGGAATTTGTTTTCGTGACAGAGCTTTTACAGTGCAACAGAATTACAGAGACAGGACAAACAACAGATAATAAATATATTTAAAAAATATATTTAGTGTATATATAAGTAGTGAATACAAATATACAAACTGACAAGTGTATGTAAAGCTACAATATATTACTATGTGCAGCTGTTATGTGCAAATTGGCATGTAAAGTGTGTAGTTAAATAAGTGTATGTGTGTATAAAAGGTGTATAGCAGGTAGTTATGTTGGTTCCACAATTATTATCATCAAGTGTTCATGAGATGGATTGCCTGAGGGAAGAAACTGTTTCTGTGTCGGGCTATTCTGGTGCGCAGTGTTTTGAAGCGTCGACCAGAAGGTAAAAGTTCAAAGAGGCAGTGTGCTGGGTGTGAGCAGTCCGGAGTGATTTTAGCAGTCCTTCTGCTCGCTCTGGATAAGTAGAGTTCTTGGAGAGTAGGGAGGGTTGTACCAATGATTCGCTCAGCAGTCCGAACTATTTGACGTAGTCTTCGGAGGTTGGATTTGGAAGCTAAGCTAAACCAGACAGTTATTAAAGTGCAGATGACGGATTCAATGATGGAGGTGTAGAACTGTTTCAGCAGCTCCTTTGGAAGGTTGAACTTTCTCAGCTGATGAAGAAAGTACAGCCTCTGTTGAGCTTTTTTGACAATGGAGTCAATGTGAGTGTCCCACTTCAAGTCCTGAGAGATGGTGGTGCCCAGGAACCTGAATGCTGTCCATGAGAGCAGGGTGGGTTTCTCCTGAAGTCCACTATCATCTCCACTGTTTTGAGCACGTTGAGCTCCATGTTGTTGTGACTGCACCAGACAGCCAGTTCCTTAACCTCCTGTCTGTAAGCAGACTCATCACTGTCCTGAATGAGGCAGAAATTTCAGGAGCTTGACAGAGGAGTCTTTTGAAGTGCAGTCATTCGTGTACAGGGAGAAGAGCAGTGGGGAGAGGACACACCCCTGGGGGGCACCAGTGCTGATTGTGCGGGTACTGGATGGAAATTTTCCCAGCTTCACCAACTGCTGCCTGTCCGTTAGGAAGCTGTTGATCCACTGACAGACAGAGGTGGTCACGGAGAGCTGAGTTAATTGGGGCAGGAGAAGTTTTGGGATGATAGTGTTAAAAGCCGAGCTGAAGTCAACAAACATAATTCTTACATATGTCCCTGGTCTGTCTAGGTGTTGCAGAGCATAATGCAGTCCCATAATGACTGCATCATCCACAGACCTGTTTGCTCTGTAGGCAAACTGAAAGGAGTCCAGTGAGAGTTCAGTGATGTCCTTCAGGTGGGCCAGCACCAGCTTTTTAAAAGACTTCATGATCACAAATGTCAGCGCCACCGGTCTGTAGTCATTTAGTCCTGTGAGTTTGGGTTTCTTTGGTATGGGAATGATGATGGAATGTTTGAAGCAGGAGGGCACTTCACACAGCTCCAGTAATTTGTTGAGATCAGGGTAAGGATCTGGGCCAGTTGGTCAGCACAGGATTTTCAACAGGCTGTTGTTAAATCTGGGCCTGGTGCTTTTTTCCTCTTCTGTTTCCGGAAGACCTGGCACACATCATCTTCACTGAACTGAAGTGCAGGTATGGGGGAGGCGGGGTGGTGGAGATGATAATGGTGATGTAAAGAGCAGTTCAGAGAAGGTGTGGGGGGTTTTCTCAAACCGGCAGTAAAACTCATTCAGGTCGTTTGCAAGTCGTTGGTTATCTACAGTGCTGGGGGATGGTGTCTTGTAGTTTGTGATGTTTTTCAAACTTTTCCACACGGATGCTGAGTCACTGGAAGATAACTAACTCCTTAGTTTCTCAGAATAGTTCCTTTTTGCGACTCTGATCTCCTTCTCCAGTGTGTATTTGGCCTGCTTATACAAGGCCCTTTCCCCGCTCCTGTAAGCAACCTCCTTGGCCTGACGTAGCTGCCTGAGTTTTACAGTGAACCATGGTTTGTCGTTGTATGCAAGTTGTGTCCTGGTAGGAATGCACATGTCTTCACAGAAACTGATATAAGATTTTACAGTCTCTGAGCTCTTCCAGATTGTTTGCAGCAGCTTCAAAAACACTCCAGTCAGTGAGGTTGTAACAGGCTTGTAGACCCCGCGTTTCGTTAGTCCATCTTTTCACAGTACTTAATACCGGTTTGGCTGTTTTCAGTTTCTGCCTGTAGGTTGGTATAAGATGAATCAAACAATGGTCAGAGTGCCCCAAAGCTGCTCGCTGGACAGAGCGGTATGCATCCTTTGTTGTGGTACAGCAGTGATCCAATATGTTACTGTCTCTTATGGGATAGTTTTGCTTTGTTAAATTCGAGTCCGGGTGTTGTTGCTCTATCACCGTAATCTGGTCAGCTAGTTTCTGTATCGCCAGGCTCGCTTGCGCGTGCAAAGGAATGTAAACACTGATGAGTATGAACGAGCCGATTGAGCCAAACGAGCCAAATGAGCTCGGTGAGTGGAAAGGCTTACAGTTAATAAACAGTGCTTCTAGATCTGGACAGCACATCTGCTTTAAAACTGTACATCACCTTTCATTGATGTAAAAGCATGTCCATGTCGATTCTTCGTTGTGATCGTTTTCTCCCACTCACAACTGTTCCGCTGCAAGGATGCAACAATCAGAGCAGAACAATGTACAATCATACTTAATATTTAAGGAGCTAGTACTTAATTTGTTCGATGGTGAAGAATAATATCTTGAATTTTAAGCAGAGCAAGATAAGCTAAGCTAGAGCTACACACAGCCAGCCAGACAGCAGCAGCAGGATCAGACAGCAGACAAAAATACATACTAAAACATTATAACAATTCAACAATTGTATGTGTGGTTTTGTATTACATTTTCCAGCACCAATTCACATGCTATAAAAAAAGCAAAATGCTGCTTTCAGGTGGATTTTTTTTGTGGGAGCTTAGGGTGCAATCACACAAAGTTTGAAAGGAGAGGCGCAAGTTATTTCCTGTTAGTACTGAGCATTAATACCTTTGAGCATTTATGGGTCTCCAACAACAGGCTGATATGCATGCAAGGTCAAAGAACACTTTCATGGTCTTATAAAATGCATTTATTTTTACCTAATTATCCCAGCGACTCCCATATGAATCATTTAGCGATTAATTTGTTCCTGAACCCCTCCTTAGCGCGAAGCTAATCTGCGCTGATTGGACCGATGACAGCCTGTTGCGATTGGTAGACAGCGTTCAGCGTGAGACAGTAAAATGCCCAGCGTGGTTTATCAAGCCCCCGGGTCGCCAACATTGGTATTGGATTCGATTGCAGCGGACGCCCAAAACATGCTTCTTAGTAAACTTACTAACACCACAGTAAACAGTACCCGGTTCTCAACAGTATTATTCAGACACCTCAGCGCAGAAAACAGTGCAGTTAAACACCACAAATGCTTTTAAATCAAAAAAAAAAAGCAGCACGCGTTGCGTCTTCAACGAGGCATTAGACGAGATATGGGAATATAGAGTTAACCTGATACAGTGCAAGTGGTTCCAAGTAACAACACAATTAAATACATAATTTACAAGCTAGAGAAAACAAGGAGGCAGTTATTTACTTACACTTATGAAATGTGTCATGGGCCAGGTCTGATTTCATTAATTATCTTTCATCTTGCAGCTTTTCTCCCTTCTCAGCTGTAGATCATTTCTATTTGCAACCATTGCTGTGGCACCTCTTGCGTAAAATGCAATGTTCTCAGGGCTTCCCTGTACTCTGCTTTGCTCAACAATCACTATCTTTGCAGGCTCCTATCTCCTTTCAAGTGCTGTGCACCAGCCTGAAGTCCAGCGTGCCTTTGTTTGACTTGTACCTAATAATTTGTCCTTATTTTGCACGTGTTACACCAAATTATGTGACCATCCTATTCTGTGACTCCAGTAGGCGCTGTTCTCTCTGTTTGGCTTAAACTCGCTCCCACATTAGTGATGGGAAGTTCGGATCATTTTACTGACTCGGATCTTTGAATCTTTTTTTGAGTCATTTCGTTCAATTTGCCAATATATTATTAAACTGTTACAAATTGCTTCCAAACACATCTACAACTAGCCCAAGGTTGATCACGCTACAAACAAGTCATAGATAGAATGCTATAAGGAGGAGAAAATAATCATTCATTGTTTACCTGCTCTTTTGTCTATGAAGGTATTTTTTGCCTCTTTGCTCAGCTCACCTCTTCACGTCTTTAAATTTCAGTGGTTTAATCACGTCACACTGACAGTCACATATAATCTCAACCAATGTACACAGTCTGAGCCAAAAGGAGCCATGATTAGTTCACCTTTCGAGTCTTCTGCTTTATGAGTCATTCGTTCATCATGTGACAGCATGTAAAGAGAGATGACTTAACCCGAGGACTTAAGAAATTAACGGATCTAAATATATACGATTGGCTGTCTTTCACGTGATGAACGACTCAGTCTGAGGACTCGAGACATGAACGGATCAAATCTCTTTCCGGCTCTAAATGCATACATGATTGGCTAGGCTTTAGCCTTTCACGTGATGAACGAATCACTCAAATGCGATAGAGGACTCGAAAAATGAACTAATCTTCTCTCGCACTACACAACGTGCACATGCGCGAATGAATGAATCACTTAGTTCATTCGAGTCATCTGTCTTTTGTCACATATAATGTGAAAGAAAGCATAAGAGATGAGTTATAAAATAAATCAAATTGTCTTTGTGAACTGTTTTGTAACATATGATGCTGCAGGCATTAGAAACATAAACAGTTTAATTGTTGCTTATTGTTTTATTATTATTTTTACCAGAAAAGCTTTATAACAAAACAGATTACTTTAAAATCACAATAATAAAAACAAACAAAAGAAAAACTAAATAGTGTACATCAAGCTAGGCTTTTAATAAATAAAAACAAGTAAGCTTTAAATTAAATAACACGTTTGTGCCATAAAAGCTTTATATCAAATAGGGCAACTATGCCCAATAGATTTTTTTTTTAAACAGCAATTTAGGTGAAAAATAAATTCAAATAAAAAAATACAAAAGCCACAGAGCCTAATGAGCTTAACAAATTGACTAGAATATTAAAACAACAGTGCACAACAAGCTTGGCTTTTTAAGACAATTAGAATTAAATAAGCTTTGAAACAACAATCTGTGGCTTTACTTGTTGGCTTAAAGTATGTTATTATTTAAAAACAAGCTCTCGAACCTTTGATAGGCTGAGCCTGTTTCTTCTTTCTGATGATTTGAAGTGCTTCTTTTGTCATTACTTGTTGGTCGCAGTATAAAAGCTTCTGCTAAATGAGTAAATGTAAATGCAATCTTTTTACAAATATTAGACCAATACATAAAGTATGCATAGAAAAGCATTATTAAACAAAAAATGGGGTACAATTTTGAACAAATTACAAATCACTTGTAATTGTAGAATTTGATTCATTTATCATATAGCCTAGCTTAGTGTTTGTTTTCTGATAGCAAGGCAGTGAATAGACACACACTATATATATATATATATATATATATATATATTAAAAGCATGGGCCCATTTATTTGTAAAATAACAAAAAATAAAACCACATATTCACCAGAAAAAAAGGACAGACCTTTTTTATTTCTTAGAAAATGCTTTTTAGGTACACATTTTTTGATGATTTTGATATAATTTTATGAACACGCTGCAGTGTACAGTGGAGCTACAGTTTAGGATCAGAAATGCACATAATAATAATAATAATAATAATATAATTGTTATAATATATAATATATATATAATATAATATATAATTATGATGCACCCATCACTAAAGAGGATTTGAAACAATTTACTAACTTCTACACCCAATTCTGCTGTAGCGTCAAGTTAAGTAAGAACGACAAATGACTCAAACCCGATAGAGGACTCGGAGACATGAATGGATCAAATCTCTTTCCGGCTCTAAACGCATATGATTGGCTTGC
>CAIGQZ010032784.1:934388-957708 GCA_903798205.1 Danio tinwini
GGACTCGAGACATAAACGGATCAAATCTCTTTCCGGCTCTAAACGCAAATGATTGGCTTCTGCCTTTCCGTGATGAATGACTCAAAAGACTCGAAAAATGAACGATACCTGCACAATTGTGCGCACGCGCGGATGAACGAATTACTCCCTGAGAGGACTCGTAGTTCCCGAGTCATATTGAAGATTTGTTCAAAATGTACGAATCATTCAAGAACAACCCATCACTATCCCACAGCATACATACTCTCACATGAATGCGCTGAAATGAACTGTTCAATAGAGGAAGAAACTAATCCATGAGCTGTGTACTGAAAGTTCTTGTAAGCATGTAGATGCTGAAGCACTTCTTTTCCTCACATTTCCAATAATATCCAGGTAAGCACAGCGTCTTCATGACTCATGACTTCAGGACCTGTCTGTCTTTGCTGCTGTGTTAGTGGGTGGGGCCACAGGTTTAAATTTTGTGGCTCTGCGCGCAACCATTATGTTTCGTATCCATGTCACGAAACTGTCCACTTTCAGATTTAAGCTTTAGCTGGATATTTCACTTCACTTAGAGCTGTGTTACACACTACATGGAAGGTCAATTTTAAAAACTCATAATAGGGGCTCTTTAAATGTTTCTGTTGTGTCACATTGCCTTAAGTGCAGACAGCCAAATTGGTTGTCGCTGAAATTTTATTGCATCACGTCATACCCAGGCACGTGCACAGGTAGGGCTCAACTTGTGCAGAGCACATGCCCTTTGTTTAATTACACTCGAAAGATTGTAATAAATAAAAATAAATAAATAAATGCTATTGGTATCCCTTTACGTCTGTTTGTCTTTTTAACAAATATATAACTAATTAAAGGCACTAAAAAGCACATGTCTTAGAACATTTGAGTTTGACACAAAGCAACCGAGTGATCCTTATCAGCTAGGTAAAATATAAGAAATTTCTATTTTGATTTTTATCTGCTGGGGTGTGACAAGATGCCTACTCCACGAGACGAGATACAAGATTGGGTTCACAAGTACGAGACGAGACAATATTTTTACACTATTTTTAAGAAATCCTCAATGATGAAATATATGAATGGTCTTTTATTCAACTAGGAAAAAAACCCTAAATCGCAAAACTACTTAGGTGCTTTCTTGTAATGAATGTTATTTTACTTTTATTTTAATGAATTATACACAGTAATGGACATGCAAACACTGCTAAATATTTTGCTAATAGCCTATGTAAATGGAAAATAATCTTTTTATATAGAATTTTAAATATTAGCAAAATATTTGCTAATATGTGAATGGAAAATAGATTTTTATTCAACTAGAAAAAAAATAAAAATCACAAAATACAAAACAGTTAAGGTGATTTTTAAAAACATTGTGATGAATGGTATTTTATTTCTACTTAAATGAATTCTGTCATAAAGGACATGCAAACAGTGCTAAATATTTAGCTGAAGGGACTCACTGGTCAGAACTGGCCAAAATTGCTTCCGGCATCTAGATCTGGATAACAGTTATTCCACTGTTTCCCCCGATACTATGGCAGCAGATGCCCGGAAACCCTGCAGCTATTTTGTAAATAATTAACCATCTATACAATGACGTTTTATAAAGTTTCGGCAGGGACCTCCATCACGAGACTTTTGAACGACCGATCATGTTATCTTGTGGCCATGTGTTCGCCCTCGGGACATTCTAATTACAGCCAGATGGACAAATTTAGAGACAAAAAGATCTCTGGCAATTAATGAAAGACTTAAGAAAGACAATCTCTTAAATGTTATAGCCAAGGCAAACTTTTATAATTTGAATAATAGCCATAGGTTTACTTATGTGCCATGTTTATTCCAACCAACCAGGTTAATAATGTGTGGTTTTACCCTTATGACAGGTTAAAATTATCTGTATGTGTCTGAAATGTTTTATGTTTGGTATCAAACCAAACCCCTCTTTATTTGCAATACATTGGTGTAAATGAGAATTTAGTAGTATGGACAGTATTCGTCTTGTAACATTTGATGTCAGATAGTTACAATCTTACAAGAGATTTTTACCATGTGCAATCTCTTGGAGTCTGTTAATAAGTGACGCTGTCTACGCTGGTATGGGGCGGATCAGATCAGGTTCCTTAAAACTTCCCTGCAGCCCTAAAATTTTGCTCTCTGCCCCCTCTCGCCTGCCCGGACACCGCGCCGCACATGATTATGTCACCGCCATGCAAACCTCTTAAGTTTCGGACCGTGAAACTCACCACGAACTCAGCAGCGTCCGTTACCCCAGCAACTCAGAACAGCCTCTGCTCAGGAGCGGGAATCCCAACGTCGTCACCCGAAGCCACGCTATCAGGAGCGCCACGTGTTCCTCAGGCCAGCCCGGCGAGGCACACTTCAGTCGAGAAGACTTCAACAAACTCGCAAGTAACACAAGCAAATTGTCTCTTGCTGATTTGGTGCATATGATCTTAAGCAGTTAAAGATAAGTCAAATCTCTGCTTTTGTGGTTTCTCAGGTGATTCTAAGATCTAGTACAAAAGACTAGAATTTTGGACGGTTGTTAACTCATTTTGCATCCTCTGAACTGCCTGTGTGTATGTGAATGTGTGTGCGTTTGTTTGTTGCTTGTTTATTACGTAGTTAGTTTCATGTATCGTAGTGTAGCTTAATAAATCTTTGTTCTCTTTTTGTAAGAACTGTGTTCTTGTTTTATGTGCTTCTAAGTCATTGCCTCAAGCTGTAGATCTGTTACCTTGCTAAAAGTTAACCCGATCCTGTGTTATGTTATTATCATTGGCCACGAAAATAATATAAACTAGGTTGGTAAAATGCGATGTCTCTATTTGCGGGACAAATTTCAGATAAAGTTTGAATCTTTTGATTTGATTAAATTAGACTCAATTGAGACGAATGAATGATTCAAATCATCAAGATCCGAGTCATTGATATGAGCTAATAAATCCCTGGTCGATCGTATAAGATAGGTTGATTTCTTACATAGCTATAAACTCTACCGACTGGCTTCACCCCTGTACAATTTCACATGATATATCAAACTTATTTCCACACACTGAAACAATTATATGTAATTTTGTGTATTTAATTTGAAATTTAATAAATGAGTTTCACCTTCATTTAGCAAGATTTCATTCAGGCCCCGTGGCTCACTCTGAGCTACTGGATGCGATCATGCAAATATGAAGGACTGATAGAAGAGTTGTTTTAATGGAGTTTGATACTGCACGCAGAATGACAAAAAAATTTCAGCTTTTCCCAGACAGTATAAACGTGTGTTCCGTGATGATGATGATGATGTGACGATGAGTCTCCAGGAGTTCATTCAGTGAGTGTGTGTTTGCGCTTGCTTAGAGATGTGTGCATCTGTGGTGCTTTACTGACTCGCTAGGTGTGTAGGTCTTGTCGAAAAATGCGGCTAAAAGTCCTTCCCTGTGTTAATAGTTTGATCACGCCGTTTACATGCACTTCAATAATGCGACTAAAATAGGAATACTCCACGTCTTAATTCCATTTGTGTTTGTCTAGGATTGCCTAGCCCTTGCAGTCAATTTACAAGCTGTTGAATTGTATGGATCTATGGACAGGCAGGAAGTTTGAGCGGTGAGTATCTTTGGTTGAGATCATTCTATTCATGCTAGTCTCATTTTTCAATAGATTATAAAATGTTTAGACTTTGTTGGAGTGTAGTTATCTTTTAGAGAGGCCTCCCTTAAAAGCGTGCTACGTTACCGCAGTTGCACCACTAGGAAAGCAGTGAGAGTTCAGCTTCATTGCAATGGCTTGGAAGTTTTGCTGTGATCTTGGAAAATTAGGTTGAAGACACAGCAGATGCGTTTGTAACGGGAGTGAATACTAGGAAGATCCAAGATACAAGTAAAAATGGCTTTATTGACGTAGTCAATCAGAAAATAGGCAATGCCCAAATAAACAAACAAAACAAAGAGATGAGGGTAACTTGCTCAAACAGGGCTGGGTGAACAAGCAGAAACAAATAGCCAATCTGGGTAACAGCTGAGACTTCACGCCAGTCCTAAACACAGACAGAGAGCATATGAAAAACAATAACGAACTGACACGAGACAAGAGACGCACTGTCCAGATATAGCCTTGATAACGAGTCGTAGCTGGCAGGCTAATCAGAACAGCAGCGCTCTACATAGCACGTGACATAACACTGACGTAACAGACACACGTGGAACACCAAAACAAAAACAACCGGGGGAACCGGGGTGGACGGGTTAATGGCCGCATGAAAAACGGGCTTTAATTTGGAAACATGAAACACGGGATGTATTCTCCTGTACGCAGGAGGAAGTTTGAGGCGGACTGCCACCAGACTGATAATCTTGGTGACAGTGAACGGGCCAATAAATTTAGGTGCAAGTTTATTACATACGGAGCGTAAGGGAATGTTCTTAGATGAAAGCCACACCTTTTGACCGACAACGTAAACGGGAGGCTTAGACCGGTGGAGATCGGCTTTTGCCTTGGTGCGCGCACCCACTTGGAGGAGGTGTCTGTCTGGCCCTTTTCCAAGTGCGTTGACACCTCTGGACAAAGGCGTGGGCGGAGGGAACCGCGATTTCGGTTTCCAGACTGGGAAAAGCAGGTGGCTGAAACCCTAAACTACACTCAAACGGAGATAGACCCGTGGCTGACACTGGCAATGAGTTGTGTGCGTACTCCACCCATGGGAGCTGCTGACTCCAGAAGGAGGGATTCTGAGAAACCAAACATCGTAACATACGTTCGAGATCCTGGTTGGCCCTCTCTGTTTGTCCATTACTCTGAGGATGGAACCCCGAAGAAAGACTTACAGTCGCCCCCAATAAACGACAGAATTCTCTCCAGAATTTAGAGACGAACTGAGGCCCCCTGTCAGAAACCACATCTGTCGGGAGGCCATGAATACGAAAGACGTGATTAATGACAGCATCCGCTGTCTCTCTGGCTGAGGGTAATTTGGGCAGAGGAATAAAATGAGTAGCCTTCGAAAACCGGTCCACAACGATCAAAATGACCGTGTTGCCACCAGATGGCGGGAGACCAGTGACAAAATCTAACGAAATGTGCGACCAGGGTCTCGAAGGTATGGACAGCGGCTGAAGAAACCCAGCAGGAGGGCGATTGGAACTCTTAGCAACAGCACAAACAGAACAGGCCAAAACAAACCCACGTATGTCTCGAGCCATGGCTGGCCACCAGAATCGCTGTTTAAATAAAAATAAAGTGCGACTCACCCCCGGATGACAAGCCACTTTGGAAGAGTGTCCCCATCGAATGACGTCAGACCGAAACTCCTCTGGCACGAACAACCGACTCGGTGGGCATCCGGGTGGGGGCGTTCCCCCTTCCAGGGCGAGGCGAACCTTACTCTCGATCTCCCATGTTATAGCAGAAATAAAAATCTTCTGAGGGACAATGGGTTCGAGAGACGCAGTGCGCTCGGAAACATCAAATAGACGAGATAACGCATCGGGTTTGATGTTTTTAGAACCCGGTCGATAAGAGATGGTGAAGTCGAAACGTCCGAAAAATAATGCCCACCGAGCCTGCCTAGAGCTTAATCGTTTGGCGGATTTGATATATTTCAAGTTCTTATGATCGGTCCAAACAATAAAGGGAACCCCCGAACCCTCCAACCAATGACGCCACTCTTCCAACGCGAGCTTGACGGCCAACAACTCCCTATTACCAATGTCGTAATTACGTTCTGCGGGAGATAATCCGTGTGAAAAAAACGTGCAAGGATGCATCTTGCCGTCCGAAGACGCGCGCTGGGACAGGATGGCTCCCACCCCTACCTCTGACGCGTCAACCTCCACCACAAACTGCCGTGACGGATCAGGAGCCACCAGAATAGGAGCTGAAACAAAGCAGCCCTTTAATTTTGTGAATGCAGTCTGTGCTGCACTCGACCACCTGAAGGAAGTCTTGGAGGAGGTTAAGACCGTCAGAGGGGCTGCGAGCTGGCTG
Source organism: Danio tinwini (assembly GCA_903798205.1). NCBI lineage: Eukaryota > Metazoa > Chordata > Actinopteri > Cypriniformes > Danionidae > Danio > Danio tinwini. The sequence continues at coordinate 940,374 of CAIGQZ010032784.1, forward strand.
AAGTTACGAATAAAACGCCGGTAAAAATTGGCAAAACCCAGAAATCTCTGCAGGGCCTTGCGCGACTCTGGGATTGGCCAATCTACCACAGCCTGAACCTTCTCTGTATCCATGCGCACTCCCTTGACTGACACGATGTGTCCTAGAAAAGGAACAGACTGTGCATGAAAAATGCATTTCTCCGCCTTGACATAAAGCCCATTCTCTAGCAGCCTCTGAAGCACTCGCCTGACGTGTCGAATATGCTCCTGGAGAGAACGAGAAAATATCAGAATGTCATCCAGGTAGACATAAATGAACTGATCTAGCATATCTCGCAAAACATCATTAACGAGTGCCTGGAAAACTGCGGGAGCGTTGGAAAGTCCAAAGGGAGGAAACACAATATTCAAAGTGCCCCCTGGGGGTATTAAACGCCGTTTTCCACTCATCCATCAAATGATAAGCGTTGCGGAGATCTAATTTCGTGAAATAAGATGCCCCTTGCAGACGCTCGAACGCTGAAGACATCAACGGCAAAGGATAGGTATTCTTTACCGTGATGTTATTCAGCCCTCGGTAATCAATGCATGGTCGAAGTGACCCATCTTTCTTTTTCACGAAAAAAAATCCCGCTCCCGCCGGTGAAGAAGAAGGGCGGATGATCTTAGCCGCTAGAGAATCAGAAATATATTTCTCCATGGCCTCCCTCTCGGGAGCAGAAAGTGAGTATAACTTGCCTTTAGGCGGAGAAGTCCCTGGCAATAAGTCTATGGCACAGTCATAGGGACGATGAGGAGGAAGAGAAGCAGCTTGAGACTTACTGAACACCCTCTTCAGGTCGAGGTACTCACTAGGCACGTTTGACAGGTCCGCGCGCTCCTCCTGAAACACAGAACAAGACACAGCAGAACGAGCAGACGAGAGACAAGATGCGTGACAGTTCTCACTCCATGAAAAAACAGTATTGTGACCCCAATTAATATGGGGCTTGTGAAGAATCAACCAAGGGTGCCCCAAGACCACTGGTGTATTAATGCATTCAGTTAAAAAAAAAGATATGTGTTCAACATGATTGCCAGAAGTGATAAGTCTTATGGGCTTGGTGGAGTGAGTAATGGTGGGCAGGGAAAGCCCGCTTAGAGCGCGTACTGCGATGGATTGGGAAAGAGAAATAACCGGAAGCTTTAAATTGAAGGCAAAACTAGTGTCAATGAAATTTCCTTCAGCTCCTGAGTCAACAAGGACTTTAACGATCTGTGTCTCCGAAGCCCAACACAGAGTAGCCGGCAGAAAAGTGGTAGTGACAGAGGATTTATTTAACTTAATCTCACCCATCAGTAACCTCTTACCTACTGATGGGCGTGGTCTTTTACGGGGCATGAGGATACCCGATGTCCCGTTGCTCCGCAATATAGACAAAGGCCCTCGTACTTACGTCGACGCCTCTCCTGTACAGAAAGACGGAACCTGCCCAGCTGCATGGGCTCCGGGTCAGTGGTACCAACCTCCGGAACCATTGAGAGAGCAGAGAAATCGGGGACCAATTGAGAGGGTGCACCTTGGCGGACGCGAGTCTCTCTGCGCAGCAGTCGAGCATCCACCCGGATCGCTAGGTCTATAAGGCCATCAAGAGTCATAGGCAGGTCCAGGGTATATATTTCATCTTGAAGGCGCTCCGAGAGCCCATGAAGGAACATGTCCCATTGCGCCTCCTTATTCCAACCGCATTCCGCCGCTAGGGTCCGGAACTCAATGGAGTAATCCGCCACACTCCGATTTCCTTGACGGAGCACAGCGAGAACTCGCGCTGCCTCCCTCCCGGAGGCTGTGCGATCAAAAACCTTCTTAAGCTCCTCTGAAAACAGGTCGAACGAAGAGCAACAGGGAAGCCTTTGTTCCCAGACAGAGGTCCCCCATAATGCAGCCTTTCAAAAAAGGAGCGTGATCACGAAGGCGCCCTTGGATTGCTCAGTGGCGAACAAAGATGGTTGGAGGGTTATGTATAAGGAAAATTTTGCTAAGAAGGATAGGCACAGCTGAGGTTCTCCGGAGTAGCAAGACGGATGAGGAAGGCGAGGTTCAGGTGGTCGATTTACCGTCTCTGGTGCTGGTGTCGGATCTGGAGGTGGTGCAGCTTCCTGTGAGACCCCTCCGCCAGTCCACTGCTGAATCTGAGTGGTAAGTTCAGACATCTGATTTGCCAAGGTCTGAATGGCTTGATTGGCGTTAGTCAATAATCGTTCCTGTCTGTCTATCCTTGTGTTCGTGATATTGACAAACTCGGTAAACTGAGCTATACTCGCTGGATCCATGTGTAAGGTCAGTTCGTTCTGTAACGGGAGTGAATACTAGGAAGATCCAAGATGCAAGTAAAACTGGCTTTATTGACGTAGTCAATCAGAAAATAGACAAAGCCCAAATAAACAAACAAAACAAAGAGATGAGGGTATCTTGCTCAAACAGGGCTGGGTGAACAAGCAGAAACAAATAGCCAATCTGGGTAACAGCTGAGACTCCACGCCAGTCCTGAACACAGACAGAGAGCATATGAAAAACAATAACGAACTGACACGAGACAAGAGACGCGCTGTCCAGATATAGCCTTGATAATGAGTCGTAGCTGGCAGGCTAATCAGAACAGCAGCGCTCTACATAGCACGTGACATAACACTGACGTAACAGACACACGTGGAACACCAAAACAAAAACAAAACCATGTGTCCAAACAGACATTCAGGAATGCGCCCAGACCCACAACCGTGACAGCGTTGAGTGGGGCACTTGAAGTGGAATGTTTTGATGTTGTTGTTGTTGTTGAAGTTGTTGTTGGAGTTTTATTTGAAGATGTAGTTGTTGTTTTTGAAGTAGTTGTTGCTGTAGCTGCAGATGCGGAGCAGAGCAGTCTTCAAAACGAAGATGGCTAAGGTAAGATACTTTGGTTATTTATAGTGATTTAGGAATTGTCTAATTGGTAAATCTTACGTTAGCTAATGAGGACCAGGTGCTATCAATTTTAAGCATGAGCTCCTCTCAAAATTAGTTTATAAATAAACTTCACTTAAATAAAATGTATTATTATTATTATTTTCGGCTTAGTCCCTTTATTCATCAGGGGTCGCCACAGCAGAATGAACCGCCAACTTATCCAGCATATGTTTTACGCAGCGGATGCCCTTTCAGCTGCAACCCATCATTGGGAAACAAACACCCACAGACACTCATTCACACACATACACTACGGCCAATTTAACTCATTCAATTCCCCTATATCGCATGTGTTTGGACTGTGGGGGGAACCGGAGCACACGGAGGCAACCCACGCCAAGATGGGGAGAACATTCAAACTCCACACAGAAATGCCAACTGACCCAGCCGAGGCTTGATCCAGTGACCTGCTTGCTGTGAAGCAAATGTGCTACCCACTGCCCCTCTGTGATGCCATTATACTAATAATAGTAATAATAATTATATTATTATTATTATTACTATAATAGTAGTAATAATAATTATTATTACTATTAGAGTGATTTTTGAAGGATCATGTGACTGAAGACTACATTAATGAAGCTGAAAATTCATCTTTAAAATCACTGCAATAAATTATTGAATTGAATTATAATCTACTCTTGAACAGTTTTTAGTGAAATTACATTTAACACAATTTTACAATTTATTCTGTATTTTTGATTAAATGAATGCAGCTTTGGTGAGCAGGAGAAGCTTATTTTAAAACATTTAACAATCCTACTAACCCCAAACTTTTGACTGGTAGTGTATAAACATAGAAAAACACGGTTTACTTACTGTAATAATGGTCATCAGGTCACTGTGCATTCTAAATATTTTATCATGCAGAATGTAATCTGCATGTATGCAAAAAAAAAGAAAAAAAAAAGAAAACAAACATCTTACACAACTAAAGAGAGTACACAACCAATTCACAAACAAAGGACAAATAATACACAGACAACCACTCAGGAGGCAAATTGGTAAAGCTAACTTTAATAGAAGGCCAGGTGTATTTGCATTGTATAATGCCAAGCTATCATAAAATATGATTTAGAAATTAAATGGTCTTTAAATGCCTGTCATATGTATTTATAATGGAGTATAACATGTAGACCTATGGTTTAATCAACATTGCATTGCTGCCCTCTAGTGACCTTTACATATCAATCATAACAGTTTTAAAGATCAAAGCTGTTTTTTTGTACTAATGTACATTTTGATTACTTGATGGTTGCAGTGCAATGCCTCGTAAGGAGAGAATTAAGAAAAAGAAAGAGAGAGAGCGACAGCAGGCAGCCAAGGGTAGCAACTCACTTTCTTTATGGATCAGGCCAGTTTGTGGCAGGGAAGAAGAAAAGGAAGGAAATAGTAATTCGGATTTAGAAAAAGAAGTGATAGATGATGAGCAAGAATTTTCTGGTGAACAAGATCAATGAGCTACTGCAGGAGAGTTGCAAGAAAGCAAAGCAGCATAGAACTGCTAGTATAGCTCAGGAAAATGTGGAGACTGGAGCCACTGCAGGAGAGTTTCCGCTTGAAGAATCAGGAGAAGAAAGCCAGCATAGAAGTGCTGCAAATAAAGAGGATGTAATTGCTATACTAATGTTTTTAAATTGTCCTACAGATTCTGCCCACATGCAGACATTTAATATTAATTTAAGTGACAAATTTATTAAAATGTGCGAGAAAGTCGGACCTTGTCAGCCTGTTATGACATTCCCAAAAAATGCAGAAGGATGGTCTTTTTTGAGGAGATGGTACACAGATCACCCATGGTTGGAGTATTCACCTAAAAATGATGCCATCTACTGCTTTAGTTGTTACATTTTTCTGAGAGAAGACAAATTTAAGAACAAAACTGCCTGGAAGACTGTAGGCATAGATACATGGAGAAGAGCCATTGGAAAAATGAAAAAGCATGCCAGCTCAGAGGCCCATAAGATGAGCATGGTGAGATGGAACTCCAAAAAAGCTCTACAAGTTGCTTTTGATACATCAGATATTCAAGGGAAAGCAATACGAGAGAAAGACAAAGGACCAGGGAAATCCTAACACGTTTGATTGATATTTCCTTGTATCTGGCATGACAGGGGCAAGCTTTTAGAAGAGATAGTGAGTCAAGCTCAAGTGCCAACCAAGGCAACTTTATTGAACTTGTAAAAAAGCATTGGCCCAATATGATAGTGTAATGAAGCTGCATTTGGATGCCATCCAGGAAAAACAAGCCTCCATGAAAAGACCCCAAGTGTCCCTTCTTTCAAACAGGAGCCAAAATGACATAATGTCCTTGGGTACCTTCATTAGGAGGAAAATACAGAATGGAATCAAAGAAGCTCAAATCTTCTCCATCCTTTTGGATGAGACAACAGATGTCTCTTACAAAGAGCAGGTATGCTTTGTAGTTCGCTATGTAAGAGACATGGAAGTAAAGGAGCGTTTTCTACAGGTCCGCACTCTTGAGTTTACAACAGGAAAAGAGTTGGAGAATGTTGTCATCTCACTCCAAGACAATGTACTTGACTTGAAGAACATCAGGGGCCAAGGATATGATGAAGCTGCAAACATGAGTGGAATGTACAAAGGTCTACAGTCCCTTCTTCTGCTTCTAAGCTTCTGACAGACATCAGTGTATCAGACCCACCTGACACAGCTGCTGGTGATGCAAAGATGTACCTCAGGGCTATCGCCTTTGAAATCCGTCTTTGTTTAGAAATCACCACCACAGTCTTCCAGATAACTGGAGTCGCCTCTGATGCTCTGCTAAAAAAAAAAAAAAAAAAGATCTGGATCTCTCCACTGCCTACACAACAATTGATGGACACAGAAAAGAATCTAAGGTCTAGGCCTGTCACGATATCTATTTTTTGTTGTACGATATATTGTACCAAAATATATTGCGATAAATGATATTACTGTCATTTTAAGACCATTTTATGCCACTCATTATATAATGCCAGAATGACAATATAATATCACAATGCAAGTACACTCTTTCAAAAAACACACAATATTTTATTCTTAAGAATATTTAATTTAATTATAGACCTTTTAACAATTCAATAATTAGGCATTGGAATCAGAATGTAAAAACGCATATCCTAAATGAAAAATAATTAGTGTTAACAAAAAGTGCAAGGTTAAAAGTAATATATCTGCTACCAGATCTATTTTCAGTTGTCAGACATCCACATGAAAATATACTATCGTAATTTATAGTAAATACTATAGTGTTTTTAATCATACAGACAACTCCAGTAGAGGTAGAGATGTAGCACAATCAGTTAAAATGTTGCTAGAATATTTTTTTATGTATGGGCGATATATATTTCATCACTAAAAATAATTGATACTAAAAATATTGTGACAGGCCTACTAAGGTCTGAAGGGGAATTTAAAACCATACTCCATAAAGCTATTGAAAAGTCAGAAGATGTAGGTATTAACATTCCCACAGTACCCCCTGGCCATGAAAGAAAAGTGCCAGCACGATACCTGCATAGTGCTACAGCAGCTCAAGACAGCCATACTTTCCAAACCGTTGAAGAGTTCTACCGAGCCAAGGTGTATTTCACGTTCCTGGATACAATCACAGAGAAACTCAGAAGAAGATTTAAAGTAGATGGGAAGATGCCCACAGGAAAAATACTGCAGTCATTACAAAGCCTGACAGTTCATGACAACTGGGTGGGTACACTAAACATAGAGGCTGTCCAAGCAATACAAACACTGTGTAACTTTTATATTGTTGAGGAGGAGCAGCAACTGAAGTCAGAGCTGAAGGTGTTTCATACCACCTTCAAATCAAGTGGCTTGAAGGGTATGCTTTCAATTCTAAAAGAAACCAGTGGCCAGCACATTTTCCCTACACTAATGGAAATGCTTAGAGTATATGCCACCCTACCTGTATCAACTGCAACTGTGAAGAGATCCTTTTCAAAGATGAGGTTAATTAAGAACCAACTTTCTTAGTCTCTGCTCAGAGGAGAGACTCTTCGACCTTCTCCTTATAGCCATTGGGACGGACATCCCAGTGGATCACAGTGAGGTCATAAACATCTTCAAACACATAGCTCACAGAAGAGTGTTGTTGTAATTAGTTTTAGATACTCTCTATATGAGTTTCCAAAGAATTCAGATATTCCTGAAAACCTCAGGCCATGGCCTTTTTTCGTGATCTAAGTCACGAAGGGTTACCACCCCAACCTACTTTATAGCACCTTTTGCCAAAGGGAGTTGCCAAAGTATTCATATATTCCTAAAAACCTCAGGCCCTGGCCTTTTTCCATGATTGAGGTCACAAAGGGTTACCACCTCAACCTAAGTTACGGCACCTGAAAGTTTTATGCTTTATTCACCCTATATCTGTCATATATTTTATTCTATACCTCAAAATTTTCCAGCACCCAACACAAACTTTTTGTCAATACCCAATAGAAGACTCTTTGTATAAACAGGTGTCTGCCAACCTTGTTTTAGAGCTGGCTCTTTTGTTAGATGAGAAGTTATCTGAAGTTTCCAGTTCTGGGTCAATGCCTACCAGCCTCCTTTGGACGTATCCCGGACGAGCCCCCAAATTGTTGGAGTTTTCCTAGTTCTCCCAGGTTAAAACATCAGCCAGAGGCTTTAAATAAATTCAACTAATTTAATTAATTAGATGAATAAAGCATTACAGAGCTCTGGGTGTCAAAAGAACAGCAACAAAGGCAGTCTGTGTCAGCTAAGCACACACACTACACACCCACTTCCTCTCCTCCCAACACCCCCTCCCCCACCCACATTGATCTTTGACTACAAAAGATCCTCCATTCAGATCAGTTTAATCATCAGTTGTTAGGCAGAACAACTAATCTGCACAGAAGTTATGCATACACATGACAGAGCCCACAAGAGAGTGAGCCTGTGTCACTCCAGTCTGTGATTGTTCCTGTAAATGAGCACACTCTGAAAGAAGAGATGTAAGATTTTTGGTGATAACAACTGAGTTAACTTTTCAGTTATCAGTCACACAGCTGTGATGGAGCAAAGTTATATGAGGTTAAGCACATAAGGTTATATGAGGATAAACACATCAGCATAAGTTCATGTAATTAGTTAAAAACATTATTAATCCAAGGATTAGTCTATTAATGCATAGGACAAAGTTAAAATCATCAAAAATTCCTTCACAAGTTTGCATGACGCTGCACGTCAGCTGCCACCTTCAGTAAACCTCCCAATACATGCAACACAATGATTTTATAAAAATTTATAAGCGTCAAAAGTGATGGATCTGTTTAGCAAAATATTTTACAGTGTGCGTCACTGCATCCCAAACAACTTAAAATAACACAAAACACTATAACTAAAGCAATTTCTATTGTACTGAGTGAGAGTGCTTTTCTTCCTAACTGAACAGTTGCATCATCAATGACGTAAGTGTGCTCTGGCTCGTAAGGTAAAAATACAGTGTGAGTGTGGGCTGTTGGAGGAGTGAAGGGGCACAGTCGCACCTGCTCATGGTTCTAGGCAACTGGCCTAGTGTGAGTACACCCTAATTTTTGCAAGGATCCCAGTGAGACAAGTCTCTAATCTCGTCGGCTAGTCTGAACACCCACATGATGAACTATGCGGACTTGCATCTTCTCCACCATAATGGATGCTCATTATTCTCAAGCCTTTGGCGACCAGACTGCAGCTCTGCACAAGACCATTTGGCAAAGAGATCTAGTGGTGAGCTGAACCTGGTTTCTCTTGAGGGTTTTTCTTTCTTTTTTTGCTTCTGACTTCTGTCAATTGGTAAAGTTCAGTTCCTTGCCACCAGAGGTGGAGAGTAACGAATTACATTAACTCACGTTACTGTACTTAAGTAGTTTTTTTTTTGAGAATTTGTACTTTTTAGAGTAATGTTTAAAATCTGTAATTTACTTTTACTTAAGTATGATTTGCCTAAAGTATTGTACTTCACTACATTTTAAATCATATGCATTACTAAGTAAAAATTAAATATATAAAAAAATGCAACGAAAAAAAGAAAAAGGAAATCGCGCCCAGAAGCCACGTCACTGCAGCAGCAGCGGGAGAAAAGTCAGCGGTAAACTTGTCTATTACTGTTGCTGGAGTTGGATTTATTGCCAGAGTTTAGGAGGTTTATCAGCAAAATGCCTGTCAACCGCAGCAATGACAAGGTAAGCTACTGTATATGACTCATTATTAATTTTACACTTCACTGCACTTGATCCACGATATAAAGATCATTACTATGCGGAAATAACGCAGCGCGCACATGATATGATCCAGACCGTGATGGATGTGGGGAGACTTTTTTTCCCATCGCACGCGCATTGAGAGCTGAAGCAGCGCATGCGCATCGCATAGCGCAGAAGCAACTCGCACTCTCGCAGGCGTTTGTCTACCGAGTGCATCAGCAGCGCGCATCTTATTTCTGTTATTTCGGTTATAGTAATTACGGACACCTGCAGTGCAACAGAATTAAGAGGTAAGCATGTTTTTCGATGCTTTACATGTTTTATTTATCCCCCAATCTTGTTTTACACACCGTTAATCTTAAAGGTGACTTTTGAGTTGTAGTGTTTCGAATTTTGAAGCATTTAAAACTTTCTAGTTTGGTTTTTAGTCTTGTTTGCGTTCCGGTGACACAGCAGCTAATCTCGAGCTAATGCTACATGTTTAACTTTAGTCTAAATTTAGTGTTTTTACCCGTTTTAATTGGCAAATTCGAATCGATAAACTCCAAACGTGGTTTAAAGTTACTGAGCAACGTTATAAAACAATATCTTTTTTATACGCTGTATAATTGTTATTACAAAGTGAACTGTGTCGTTTCACTGTTGTGTTTTTGTTTACTTTTAGAAATGTAACTTACTCCAGAGACGCTCCAACTTCCACAGCACTGAGTGGAAAAGGCTTTGTCCATATGTAAGTTTACTAATTTTTTGGTTAAAAAATCTTGGTGCTTTGGTTGGTGATATTCTCTTTCTAATCTGTTTGTTTATTGATTGTTAGGCTATGTTGTGTGATATTATATTGTTATATTGATATTATTATTGTGATATTATATTGTGATGTTATGCTATGTGACAATATTATGGGACAAATATGAATTTAGTAAGGAAAAAAATTATTGAATTACACTTTATATAGTAGCAGATAAGAGGTGTAATGGGTTTTAACTTTCTGGGTTTTCTAGAAGGTCCAGTTGATGGCATCAAGAGCATGCAGATGGCCTAAGCCTGTCAGCCAGGACAGACTGCAGTTGTACACCATGCCAATGCTTTTGTATGGATGTCTGACTACTACTTTTTATAAAATGTCATTAAAACAAATAAATAAACATGCTATTTAAAAAAAATATCTAAATATTAAGAACTTGAGGATTAAGATGACAAATGTAACGCATCATCTGTCTTGTGAAAAGGGTCTACATAAGAATTCTGGTGTTTTCAAACTGAAAGGGATAGTTTACCCAAAAATGAAAATTTACTTACGTTTTACTCCCCAAGTGGTTTAAAACCATTATGAGTTTATTATGTTGAACGCAAAAGAGGCTATTCTGAAGAAAGCTAAAAACCTGTAAACATTGACATCCATAGTAGGAAAAAAAACAAATACTGTAGAAGTCAATGTTTATAGATTTCCAGCTTTCTTCAAAATATCTTTTTTGTTCAACATGGTGAGTAAATGATTACAGAATGTAAATTTTGAACTATCCCTTTAATCCTCTGTCCTACATGCAGGCTTTTGCAAAAGTGCTGCTCCTTCTAGAGTTTCTCTCAACCTGTATGTCTAAAAAGCTTTAAACCGCTTTTACAGTACATGTAAGGGTTTACAACAACTTGTAATTATTAAATGTGGTGAATGTTTTATGATTATTTACTGCAGCCAAGTTATTTTGTCGAGAATCTGAAATTTAAATTCTGGCAAATGCTGGCACCGGCAGTGCCTAAAAGCTTCCTGATGATATCACACCTAATTCTTCACTTCTCTTTGTTCTTTGAGTCTCTTATATTTAATAATTTTTTCTTCTCAAACTTTTTGTTTGCTTGTTGCAAATTCCTCTTGATAAATTTTATGTATGACTATAGGAATTATCCTAAAAATAGCTGGCTACACATTGTGACTTTGAGAAACAGTTATCAAATAACGTTTCATTTTTAGATTTAGATTAGATTCAACTTTATTGTCATTACACATGTACAAGTACAAGGAAACGAAATGCAGTTTAGGTCTAACCAGGAGTGCAATAGCAGCAAGTGCAGGAGACAGGTATAAGTTATAAAGTGCAGTTATAGAAAAACTATGGTGATATTTACAAATGGATGTACTATAAACATTATATACAGGTTGTGTTAGCTATGAACAGAGATTTACAATAGATGGATAAATGTACAAGTTGCTATTAATAATCAGAAGTGTGCAGATAGATAAACATAATTACAAATGTATATGTACAGTGGGTGTGTACATAATTACAAATGTGCAGTGGGTATGTACAGATCAAATAAGTGAATCAATCAGTGCAATGAATATGTGCAATTTATAAATGTGCAAATGTTAAGTAGTGCAGTGATTATGAGGAGTCTGAGTTATGAGGAGAGTGGGAAGTGTTTTAGGCAAAAAGTCAGTGGGGGGCAGAGTTCAAAAGGGAGACAGCTCTGGGGAAGAAGCTGTTCTTTAGTCTGCTGGTTTTTGTCCGGAGGAGCCTGAAGCGCCTGCCAGAAGGCAGGAGAGAAAACAGTCTGTGAGCAGGGTGAGAGGAATCTTTAAGAATACTGCGTGCTCGGCGCAGACAGTGTTTCCTCTGGATGTCCTCTATGGCTGGCAATGTGGTCCCTGTGATGCTTTGGGCAGTTTTCACCACCCGCTGCAGTGCCTTACGCTCAGCAACAGAGCAGCTTCCATACCAGACTGTGACACAGTTCGTCAGGATGCTTTCTATTGTGCAGCGGTAGAAGTTCACCAAGACGGCTGATGATAGCTGGTTCTTCTTAAGTTGCCTTAAGAAAAATAGGCGCTGGTGAGCCTTCTTGACCAGGCTGGAGGTGTTGGTGGTCTAGGAAAGGTCCTTGGAGATGTGGGTGCCCAGGAACTGACAGGCTCGACGGCCATCCCATTGATGTGGATGGGATCATGTGAGCCTGTTCGTCCTTTCCTGAAGTCCACAATGAGCTCCTTCATTGTTGCTGATTAGACCAATCACTGTGGTGTCATCTGCAAATTTGATGATGGCGTTGGATCTGTTCACAGGCCTACAGTCGATGGTGAAAAGGGAGTAGAGGAAGGGGCTCAGCACACAGCCCTGTGCTACACCAGTGTTGAGTGTGACGGTGGTGGAGCAGATGTGGTCTGATCTAACATTCTGAGGTCTGTTAGTCAGAAAGTGTGCGGTTTCCTGCTCGTTTATGCTCCCATACAGTTCTCTGAGCGCCTGCTCTGTGTTGGCTTGAGGGTGGATGTAAACAGCCGTAATAATGACCGATGTGAATTCCCTTGGTAGCCAGTATGGTCGACACCGAAGCATAAGGTATTCCAGATCAGGAGAACAAAATGATCTAACTGGGTGTATGTTTCTCTCATCACACCATAAGTTGTTAATAAAGAAACAAACACCTCCTCCTTTGCTTTTCCCTGTGAGTTCTTTCGTTCTATCCGCGCGGTGCAAGGAGAACCCAGAAAGTTCAGCAGCTGTGTCTGGTACCTCCGCAGATAGCCAGGTTTCTGTAAGACAGATAATGCAGCAGTTTCTTGTTTCCCATCGGAAGGAAATGCGCGCCCGTAGCTCGCAAAGTTTGTTGTCCAGTGACTGAACGTTAGCCAGCAGAATGGTGGGGAGCGGAGTTCGAAATCCACGGCGCCTTAGTCTGACCAGGACGCCGGCTCTCTTTCCTCTTTTCCGGCTGCATTTGCGTCGTCGCCTCGGTTGTGTGGCCCAGACAAAGGGCTCTGTTGTTGTGTTTGTAAACAGAGCGTCGTTGAAGAACTCAAAGTCCGGTTTTCGGTGTGCGACGAGGGAGCCAATTTCTCGAAGTGTGTGTCTGTCGTAGGCAATAAGACTGTGTACATCCAGCACGAAAAACAACAAAAATACAAGTAAAACATACAAAACACAACGAAGTTCGCTGGGAGCTCGCAACACGGCGGCCATGCTTGGCGCCATCTTGGTTAAATCTTTTAAAGCATGTTGGCACAGCTGCTAGGTTAAGGGACAGGTTAAAAATGTCTGTGAATACCCCAGCGAGCTGTTCTGCACATGCTTTGAGGACGTGCCCAGGAATACCATCTGGTTCAGCAGCCTTACGCACATTGATCCGACTCAGTGCGGTGTAGACCTCTGAGGAGGTGAGTGTAATGGGTGAGTGGTCGGTTGAGGAAGTGATCCTGATGTAGGGTGCATTATTGTCTCTTTCAAAGCGGGCATAAAAGTCATTAAGCTCGTTCAGGAAGGAGACATTTGTGGCTGTGGGTGTGGAATGGCTGGGTTTGTAGTTGCTGATGGCCTGTATGCCCTGCCACATACGCCGAGGATCAGAGTTGGAAAAGTGCTCCTCTAGCTTTAGCTTGTAACAGTGCTTGGCCTTTTTTATGCCCCTCTTCAGATTAGCCCTGGAAATGCTGTAGGCCTGTGCATCCCCTGATCTGAAGGCAGTGTTGCGTGCCTTCAGCAGGAGGTGCACCTCCTTGTTCATCCATGGCTTTTGATTTGGGTATGTGGTGATCTGTTTCTGGGTTGTAACACTGTCAATGGTGGTGTTGATGTATTCCAGAACAGAGGAAGTGCAGCTGTTAATGTCTGTGTGAGAGCCACATGTGGCCTGGGAAGCAAACATACTCCAGTCTGTGTGTTGAAACCTGTCCTGGAGTGTGAAGTCTACCCCCGCTGGCCACACTTTGATGGTCCTCACTGATGGCTTCACACGGTTGATGAGGGGTAAGTATTTGGGGGTGAGGAACAAAGAAAGGTTATCTGATTGACCCAGGTGGGGGAAGGGGGGGTCACAGCGTAGGCTTCAGCCATGTTTGTGTATACATGGTCCAAAGTCTTGTTTCCCCGTGTGTGACAGAAAATGTTTTGATGGAATTTGGGGAGCACTGTCTTTAAGTTTGAGTGATTAAAATCTCCCGCAACAATAAAAGCAGCCTCTGGGTGAGCAGTCTGTTGTTTGCTGATGGCTGCATGAAGTTCATTCATAGCAAGCTTTGCATCAGCATCGGGTGGAATGTATGCAGCGATTATTATGGTGGAGGTGAACTCCCGTGGCAGATAAAACGGTCTGCATTTGACCATCAAAAATTCCAGGTTAACAGTGCAATGTCTCCCAGCGATGGCAGAGTTTGTGCACCAAGCTTTGTTAATATAAATGCATAATCCTCCGCCTCGGGTCTTACCGGAGTCATCCGCCGCTCTGTCTGCTCGGAATGTGTGATGCTCAGTTAAAGATACAGCGTTGTCTGGTATCCCGCTGTTTAGCCATGTTTCTGTGAAAATCATGACATTACAGTTCCATAATCTTTTGCTGTGGTTGATGCGCAGTTGAATCTCATCCATTTTGTTCACCAGGGACCGTACATTGGCGAGGAAGATGCTGGGTAAAGAGAGCCAGTGTGGTGTTAGCTTTAGCTTAGCTCTTAGCCCGCCGCGCTTCCCCCGCCTTTGTTTACGATCGCTCCGCCGCCTTCGAGCACTTCCGCCCGGCCGGGCAGAGCGCTCAGCCTCGGGTCTCCGGGCGATCTCTGGGATGAGTCGGAGATTGCTGATAAAACTGTCCGAAATGCACAAACCAATATCCAAGATCTCCTGTCGGGTGTACGATGTAAAGGCATTACTGTTCTGCACGAACAGACCCGAAATGAGCAGGAAAAATACTGCAAAATTGCAGAAACTGGAGAGACGCAGAGCCTCGCGATGTGTATGCGCCGTCATCTTGGTCTATTTTACTGAGCAATGTTATAAATAATATATTAAACATGCCATATAATGGTTATTATAAAGTGAACTACTGTTGTTTCACCACTGTATGTTCCTTTTACTTTTAAGATGTACTCCTAACTAGAGGCACACTACACAGCAACGAATGAAAAACTTAGCCCGTAAGTTTACTAAGTTCATTTTATGTCAAAATTCTTTTTTCTTTGGTTGGTAATGTTCTGTTTATAATTGCCTGTGTTCACAAACCAGCTTTGTCCTCGTTTATTTATTGATTATGTTATACTCTGTTCTGGTGTGTGTTTTCCTTTGTGTCTTTGTTCCTCTATTGGAATACTGCGGTTTACTTATAGCAGTACCTAATTGTGTGTGGTTTGTATGTGCATTCAATTAAAAATATAGATTTTACATCATTAATCTTACAAAAACTAAATGTAAATGAAACCCAAACAAGATCAGTGAAGTAGGAATATTCAGATGAATGAGTCAAACATATTGAATGTGGTGATATAGGACAAATTTGGATTCAATTAAAAATAAATGTTTGAATTTCACTTTGTATAATAGCAGATACCAACTTGGTTGTAACCTAGTATTTAATTTATTGCAGGTTTTCTGGAAGCTCCAGTTGAGGGCATCAAGGACATACCGATGGCCTAAACCAGTGTCAGCCTGGACAGACGTCTATTGCAGTTCTGCTACACCACACCAAATTCTCTGCTTTTGTATGGATGTACAAAACTGCTACAGTGGACTACTACGGTGTTCACTGAAGGTGTTACTGGAGCAAAACAACAGCACCCGTTACAGTGAAATTTGTGTTCATAAAGGATAGTGATATATGTGTAACAGGTCCAGTACATTTGTCATAAAGGTTAAATCACAGAGGAAAGTTTATTTTAGAATTTGCAAATGTTTTTTCTTCCTTCTCTCTTTCTCTCCAAACTAAACATTGGTTTGTGCTTGTTTTGGTGATTTCAATGTGATATTTGACTCTTTTGCCATGAAGCTATAGTTTTCTCTTTCTCCATGTTCAGCAAGGGTCCCAAGATGTTCAAAGTCCAAAAAAGGAAGTTAAAACTTTGTCAAAACATTGCTTCTATCTTCAGTGGTTCAACTGTAATCATACAAAGCTCAAAAACACATTTGTGCATCAAAAGTACTGTAAAAATAACTTGTTTGCTTCAGGGTGACGTAGTAAACACACGTAGTAAACACACACCCTGATCTGATGCGGGAGAGATGTATGCAAACAAATTAGTATTTACTGTTTTGTTTTGCCTCACTAAAGTGTTGGAGCTTGGTATGTTCTCAGTTGAACCACTGAAGTCACATGGAACGTTTTGACAATGTTTTTTTTGTGCCTTATCTGGACTATGACCATCTCGGGACCATTGCTGTCTGTAGAGGATGAGCATTTAATCTAAAATATTCTAATTTGTGTTCTGAAGATAAACAGGTCTCTGGGATGACACAAGTAAGTAATAGAACTTATGTGAACACTTAATGTGACATTTCTTTAAAGACTAATGTAATAGTGAAATTTAATCTAGTTCTCTCAGGATGGCGCTGCGGATGGCTGCCTCGGTGTGGAGCTTCCAGTGTTTGCACTATTTCTGTTAGTCTGTCCTGTTTTATGTTTATCAAACACGATCAGTTATACCAGGGACGAGCTGCTGAACATTCGGCAGTGCACATCAACTAATCACCAACTGGATTTTGATTTCTCTGGCGTTTTGCGGAACATTGTCATCGGTGGAGCAGCTGCATTGTGGAAGAAATACAAGACCCAGAGGCGTGGAAAAAGAGCCAGCGCACTCGTCAGGCTGAGACAGCGCGGCTTCAGAACGGCGCTGCCTAGCATCCATCTAGCGAATCTCCGCTCGCTTCCTAACAAAATGGATGAACTACTTCTGCTCTTACGCAAAAACAAGAACTTTAACAACTCTGCTGCGCTGTGTTTCACAGAAACCTGGCTGAACGAAGCCATTCCGGACAGCGCATTACACTTACCGGACTTTCAGCTGTACAGAGCAGATCGTGATACGGAGTCAACGGGCAAAACACGCGGTAGTGGGACATGCTTTTACATCAAAAGGAGGTGGTGTACGGATGTAACTGTGTTAAAGAAGATGTGCTGTCCTGATGTGGAAGCGCTTTTCATTAACTGTAAGCCGTTTTATGCACCGCGGGAGTTTTCCTCGTTCATTCTTATTGGTGTTTACATTCCACCACAAGCACATGTGAGTACTGCGTTACAACAGCTGTCTGATCTGATCACAGAGACTGAACAACGACACCCGGACTCTGCTTTTATCATTCTCTGTGACTTTAATCAGGCAAAACTCACACATGAGCTGTCTAAATTCAAACAGCACACATGCCCCACCAGAGACAATAACATTTTGGATCATTGCTACACCA